>CM070689.1:16173217-16708904 GCA_036346265.1 Melocanna baccifera | reverse complement strand
AGAGCTAACCAATGGGCAAAAATGGGTTCCTAAAACATAAACAAATTGGGTGGGGTGAGGAGGGAGGAACAAAAGGAAACAGCAAAAAAGAACTCAAAATGAAAGGTAACAAAGAATAGGGGAAAAAATTGTAAGGAACGTAAATAACCATGCTGGCACTTCCATGGAAGGGGCGGTCTAATGAGTGTGGGAGGCACTGTACGAAAACAAAGAAGACCGGTACGGATATTAGCGAGAAAGCAAAAACATTTGGGCAAACTGAGAAAAACAAAGAACGTAGCCTGCAGAAAAAATAAGCATACATGACTGTACTGCTGCTTGCGAAACAGATAGCGCGAAAACAGGAGCCAAATCATTTTTAGAAGAGGATAGCGGCACTGCTGAACTGGTTGGCTATTTTCCACGCCTAATTTCCTCACGATGAACTCTAACAGAATACGCAGGATCCATAAAATGAAATAGCAAAATACCACGGCGCAGCCATCTAACCAAGAAGATAACAGCGAAAGAGAAGAGGCGGAAAGGCTGCAAAAACCGAAAACAAGAAGGTAAGTAAAAAAAGGGGCCAAAACGGAGTGCACTAGTATTGGAAACGCGGAGCGCATTTGAACTATATGTAGACCAACTTTCTATAAAACGCAGTAAGCACAAGACGTGTAAAAACAAAAAAACTGAATAACAACACAGGCAAGGAAGCGACCTACGGAAACATATAGGAAAAGGACTAAAGTAAAGACTATTATGTACAAAAGCAACAAAAAAGGGGGAAAAACAGTAACAAAAACTAAATTAGAAACCTCTTCGGTAAAACAACGGCAGCACCACACTATGAATTTGGGTAGCATTATCGAAACTATTTAATCCGTAATACCAAACGAAAGAGGAATCGTTTAGACAGAAGACTAATAAGGAAAAAACCATATAAAAGAGGTCTCTATAAAATGCAAAAGAGGATGTACTAATAGGAGAAAGAACTGTTACAGGCAACGTATACACGGGCACGCAGACAAACACGCAGACAACTACGTAAACAAATATGTAGCGTGGTAAAACAAAAAAAGGCATACCAAAGAGGATTCCGCTATACAGGCAATCATTAAAGGACTACGTAAACAACCATCTAACACACTAAAACATACGAAAACCAAACCAAAGAAGAATCCGCCATGGACGTAACCACTAAAGAGAACCAAACACAAGGAATTTTTAAAAAGGGGAAAAAAGGTAAAACAGTATTAGAGAGGAGCTTCGCATGGGGGAAAAAAAATACTAAGAGGCACTACTAAGTACAAAAAAAGCAACAGAAGGAACAGAGAAACCTGTCTAGTAAAGCAAAATGCACAGCAGATACGAACTTATTTACTTCGTCAAAGGTTTCATGCCTCAATGTAAGAGTACACCAACAGCATAACCCAAACACGAAATAAAACGGACAATCAAAGCTGCATAAGAGAGGAACAACGAGCAAGAGAAACCAGTATTAGAAAGAACCCTTGATTGGAGCAAAAGTACCAACATGCACTATAAAAAAAACAACAAAAGGAACAAAAAAACCTTTCTGCTGAAGCAGAACACACATCAGCTGAGAACCTGTGTACTTCGTTAAAGGTTCCGTGCTGCAACCTAGAAGTATACTAACAGCATAACACGGACACAAAACAAAACGGGCAATCAAAGCTGCATAAAAGGGAACAAAGATAGGTACGTCATCTAATCCCAAAGAGAGAACAGAAAGCCACCTGCGAAAATAGCACACATGAACGGGGGGGGGGGGGGGGAACGCAGCGTAAACAAAAAAGGTAGAGCAAAACTGGGAAGGGGAAACACCCCAAAAAGGAATCTGAACACAAGAAGAGGAGAAAAACAAACTATACCCTAAAAAGAAAAACCGAGAAAGGAGAAAAAATAAATTTGCAAACCACACGAAGAAGCCTCGGCATCCCAAGAAAACAAGACCACAGCGAGAACAGTAGAGAAAACGGGAAGCACTAAAAGAAAAAAATGTTACCATAAGAAGGAACGCTCCACAAACACATTTAAAACAGGCAATAACCTGCGAGGGGGATGGGGGAACGATTAACGAAAGGGCAACCAGAAGAGTAGCCAGAAGTAACATCCAAAAGGCCAACCACACAGCCCGCGGGAATAACAAACGATAAATATAAAAAGGGGCGAAAAACCCTACCGAACGGGCATCCAAGATGTACCTTGCACAAAAACGAAGACGGGAAAACCACGAAGATGAACAAACTTCAGACGATACAAGAAGGAGCAGCGGAGAAGATGAAGCCACAAGCAAACCGGAGGCAGCAAGAGAACAACAGCAGAACTAAACACGAGAGAATAGAGAACAGCGGACGCAACGTAAAACAGCGAAACAAAAAACATAAGAGCTGGCAAGGTCCGCACGAAAAACGAGACGCGATACGGGTTGCTTCCTCTCGAAGCTCCTGCAACACGTAGAAAGCACCGCCAAGCGCGAAACAAGCAGGACAAGCGCGCGCAGCATAGGACACAGAGGACGTGCCTTACTAACCAGCGAAGAGGAGCGTTCTCCCAGGGCACACGTCAGCAATCGAGGACGACCGAGCGCACGAGTGCACAGCACACAGAGGACGCGCCTTACTAACCAGCGAAGAAAAGCGCTTAGGAGAGGAAACCCCCACAACACACGCCGGCAAACGAGAGCAGAACGCCTATGTGGCACGCGCAAGGAGCTGGGAATCCCCCCGAAATAATATGCGTAAGATTTCCAGAAGGGCTTTTTTTGAAATAGAAATAAAAAGACCAAAATAAGAAAAAAATACCAATTTAATTCCACCCACTCCGCATCCAAATACCAACACATCACGAAAGCAACTGCTCTTATCGATAAGCCCGTTCTCTTATCAGCGATACGCCTGTCCGGTGCGTAGTGGCGTGGGCCAGGGGAGTAGAAAAGGAAGGCGTCGGGTCGGCGGCCTCTCTGTCTGGACCGCATCGAAGAAAGCGAGACCTTAAAGCCAAGCCCCCATCTCGCCTTCGCCCCCATCTTTCTGTCTCCCCTCGCGTGGTGGGAGACGAATCACGAAACCCTAGGGTTCGTCCGCAGCCCGCGACGAAGCGCAGGGGGAGGCGTCTGGTCGCACGGTGGCAGGCCGATCGATTGATCGGGCGGGCGACATGACGTCGCTGAGCCGGGAGCTCGTGTACCTCATCCTGCAGTTCCTGGATGAGGAGAAGTTCAAGGACTCGTTGCACAGGTGAGGCTCCTTCCTGCTCTGCTCCGTTCGTGTTGTGCTTGCTGGGTTTCGGCCGCGGGATTGGTTGGATCGTGGCTCCCCTGGGCTTGTGGGGCTGTTTGTGCCGGGGGCTTTTTGGGGATTTCGCTACGGGTTTTTTTGACTGGTTGGGGTTTTGGGGGTGTTCTGGTGAATAGTTTGGTTAATTTAGCGGAGAGATTGGTTGTTTAGGTTTTACTTTTGGTGACTTTTGTTTTCAAATCGACGAATGTTTTTTTTTAAAAAAAATGTTCTTTTGCTCGGTTGCATTGTTCTGTCATGTCATGTGCACGGTAAACTTGTGGGATGTTGCGGTTGTTATTGTGAGAGTTGGTTTTGGTTGATTCGGTCAAAGGCAGGCCTTTCTTAAAATTTTTTTGGGAACTTTGGTCGCAGAATTGAATTTTGCTACAATTTTGTCATTGATGAATTCGGAAAATTAGGGGTTGATTTCGTGTGCAGGCCTGTTCCGTTGCCTCCGTTGGTTAAATCGCGTGGACGATTAAACCTTTAGGTTTTGTTGCCTTCTTTTCGTTTATTTCGTAACCGCAAAAATATCAAATTCTTAGCAATATCCTTGTCCTTACTTTGAAAAAGAAGGGGCTATTTAACTGTGATGGCGCTGACGTGCTGAATGATTGCATGAACATTTCTAGATCAGTAAGATTGGATCCCTCTGTTCTACTTGTCCTTTCGTGTTGTGGTTTGATACTTCGATTAGTCATACGTAGCATTATTTTTACGACGCATTGTGGTCCTAGGCTCGAGCAAGAGTCAGGGTTCTTCTTCAACATGAGGTACTTTGAGGAGAAGGTGCTTGCAGGGGAGTGGGACGAGGTTGAGAGGTACCTTTCTGGTTTCACTAAAGTTGATGACAATAGATATTCAATGAAGATCTTCTTTGAGATCAGGAAGCAGAAGTATTTGGAAGCACTTGACAGGTAATGGTTCTGTGTTCCTTCTGGAAATCTTCACTTTGCTTCAAGAAAAAAAGATATGTTCTGTTTGATGTTAATATTACTAAATTTTGTAATGCCTTTTAACAGAAATAATAGACCAAAGGCAGTAGATATACTTGTGAAGGACCTTAAGGTCTTCTCAACATTCAATGAGGAGTTATATAAAGAGATCACACAGCTTCTTACCCTTGAAAACTTCAGGTTCTTTCATCTTGCCCTGCATTATTGTCATGTGCTTTGCTTTATTTCCAATGCTTGCCAATTATCACGTTGATTGATTGATGTTTTCTTATCTTTTGTAGTGTCTTTATATTCCCTTGGGCAAGTCTGGGATCTGTATATTTTCGTTTAGACTAGTACGTAGACTAATTATGTATAATACTAGAGCAGAGTATTAACATGAAGAAGAGTCTTAACATGAAGCAGTGATCTCACAATATTGTTCATACTATGTGTTAGAGTACAATATATATGGTAGGATGGAGTCCTATTAGGATTCCAATCCCTTGTACCGTCTTACCTCTCAAGTCTTGTACTCCTATATATACCGCCCTAGAGGCTCAATGCAATACATCCAATTCCATCTTCCTTCATGGTATCAGAGCGGGTTTAGATCCTAAACCCTAACCGCCGTTTGCTTCCGCACCGCGCGCCCCCGGGGAGATCTATCTCCGCCAGGGCAGCGCCACCGTTTAGGCGACGGATCCTATTGATCTGGCTGCAATCGTCATCGTCGAAGTCAAGCAGCAGATCGATCTCCCATCCGTCTCCCGCACAGCCAGAGGACGCCGACCCCATCCCCAACCATGCGAACGGAGGTCAGGCTTCTCCGTCTCCAGGATCTGCGCCGATTTCATCTTCCCCCACAACGTGCGCATGAGGTCTTCGCCTCGGACGAGGAGCTCGGCCACGAGTGCTTCACTGACATCGCCAGGGGCTGCGTGCGGCGGGGCGCCAGCCCGGTTGCGGGCTTCCGGTCGGGCTTGGTAGGCCCTCGCCACGACCGCCTCTGTCGCGCCCTCCTCCTGCGCAGGAGTCCGTCCTGGGACGCCGTCCTCCTCGAGTGCACCGACTTCCCTCGACGGAGGCGACCCCCTGCCTGCGCCGACTCTGGCCTCCGTGCGCCGATCTCCTCGGCTTCCTCCGTGTCCACCTCTTCACCTGGCCGCCGGCCGCCGGCTTCGCCCGCCTCGCTCGAGCGGTCACCGCCGTCCCGGGCCTCCGCTGAGCCCGGGCGAAGACCCGCCTCAGACTCGGCGGCGCCGCCTCATCCGCTTCCGCCCGGGCCGGCGCCTCCCCGCCCACCTCCTCCCGGCCGGCGCGCTCGCCGGCTTCCGCCCGAAGCCGTGCTAGCGCGCCGCCGCGGCCGCCTGCCTCGATCGCTCTGCGCGCGCTGCCCACTCGGCCTCCGCCTGCAGCCGGCCGGCCGTCCGGCCGCCGCACAGCCTCCCACCGCTGCCCCTGCGGTCGCCGCCCCGGCTGACCCCCCGACCGCGCCACTCAGCCGCCGCCGCCTGCGCGCCGCCGCCTCTCTGCGTGTATGGGGTGCTGTGTGCACTCATGTGCATACAAGTTGGCAGGGAGGTAGCTTCCTTTAGAAGCTAACCCCCAAAAAAAAGGAGGGGGGGAGGATCAAGCTAGGTGTACCCAAGCTAGCTGTACTCGGTGAGTTGCGTATGGAGGATCCCACTGCTGCTATTGTATCTTTTCTTTTCCTGATCACTGATCGGGGTTGAGTCGCCCACCGTCCATTGACCTCGCACGTATCTACTCCGACATCGACGTCGACTACACCGGCCTCTACCTCTTCGATAGTGCGGCCAAGACTGGGCACGCGATGCCGAGGGGACGCCTTCCCGCGTCGCGTCTTGATCATCCCGTCCGCACGCCTTCATCACCGGTTCGTCTTCGCCACCACAGATCGGGACGCCTCCGCTGACTTCTTCCAGCGTCGTCCCGCCTCGCGCGTACTCGGTCTGATCAACCGATTGTGCGCGATCCACTTGGCTCCCGTGACGTCCGTCGTCGAGTACTACGCGCATCTTCTCCGAGCAACGTGGCTGCCGCCGTCGCCTCCTCGGTCGCAGCACCGCCGCCTCGTGTCCTCGCGCTTGCATCTACATCGCCGCCCTCGTGTATCGACGCATCGTGGTTACGCAACCTCTTGTGCACCATCTGTCTGCACTGGTCTTTGTCATGCTAATCGGGCCTTCATCGCCGACATCGAGCGATACCGCCGCCGCATTTTGCGCCGGGATCGCCGCTGAAGCTAGAGCGCCGCCCGATCGCTCGCCGGGTAGAAGCGCCCGCTCTGTACTACTTCTTCTACGCCCAAAGACAACCACATCCGGTTGGGGCCTCTCCCTAGTACGTCCGCATCGCAACACCGGCGCGCATTGCCCCCGCCGCGTTGCGGGTTCGCAAACCCGCATACCGCCCCTGTGGCTTGATCGCATCGACTTCAAGATCGACCCTCCGTTCCGCCCCGTCGCCTCGATTGCATCGCCGCTGCTCGTCTACATCCTCGACGGCCTTGATCGCGTCGACCTCGGACGCCCTTCCACGACGCATCGCCTCAACGCGCCTCCGCTATCACCATGGCGCCTCTTTGCGCCCGCGCTTCATTTGCGATCGCCGACATCGGTACCCGACCACGCCTCACGCCGACCACGCCATCTCCAAAGACGGCATCCTCGACCACGACTACTCCACCGTCGCGCTCGGCTACCTCGACATTGGCACAAAGGGCTACCGCCTTGCTTGAGCTACTCGTCGGTTCTCGCTCGATCCACAAATATGCGACGATCGACGCTATGATTGTGGGGATATCAACTCTTGGCTTCTTCTCCGCTCTCACTGCTCATGCGGCGCCCTGCTAGGATCATGGGAATGTTAGAGTACAATATATATGGTAGGATAGAGTCCTATTAGGATTCCAATCCTTTGTACCGTCTTACCCCTCAAGTCTTGTACTCCTATATATACCGCCCTAGAGGCTCAATGCAATACATCCAATTCCATCTTCCTTCACTATGCCAACTGCCAATGTGTCTATAGTTCTTTAGCCCAGGGTAGGTGCAGGGGCTCCTCCCTCACAGATAGCTTTTGTTATTCCTGAGTGCCAACTGCTGAACTTCACATAGACTTGTTGTCATAAATGTATTATAGGAAATAGAGTTAATAATGTGATGTTTGTTGCTCTTTTTTATTATTTTATCAATGGATGCTCCTTTCAGGTGCTACTTTTAAACAGTCATTTTCATCAAGTTAATGGTCAGAGAGTGTTATCTTGGACATTGATATGGTCTCTAAAACACAGCTTCAATAAAATATAATAAAATTATAATATCATGAATGTATTTTTCCATACAATTACTGAGTTTTACAGTCAATCTAAATATTCACAAAGATGTTGGTAAAAATTAAAATATTTCGATTGCACTTCTAGGGTGACACCTTTTGTGTGACTAGAAGTAGTATCTTAATGTCATTTGCTTATATTTTTATTTGATTTAAGAAATTAGTTTTGAGTTATGAACAATTCATTTTTTGTTGCAGAGAAAATGAACAGTTGTCCATGTATGGTGATACTAAATCTGCTCGCAATATCATGCTAGTTGAGCTAAAAAAGCTTATTGACGCCAATCCTCTTTTCCGAGAAAAACTCACCTTCCCATCTCTTAAGGCCTCACGCCTACGGACACTAATTAACCAAAGGTTTTGCAATCAACATTCTACTGCAATTTTGTCATGCTCTGCTCGCAAGTTTCTCTTTATTATAGTTTTGTTATTTGATGGGATATTTTAACGTGTTTTAATTTGTGATTCTGCGCTCATCTGTGTAGCTTGAACTGGCAACACCAGCTTTGTAAGAATCCTCGGTCAAATCCTGATATCAAAACACTATTCATTGATCATACCTGCAACCCTCCAAATGGTGCTCTTGCTTTGCCAGTTTCTGTACCATTAGCAGCTCTTCCAAAGGGTGGTGGTCCCATGTATCCACCTCATGTGACTCATGCTGTATGTTTGCTACTTCTGTTCCCTGCATATGCAATATTTGGTATTAGCTCCTAAATACATTTAGCCTGTTTCTGGATACAGTTCCAACCTGCTCCTCCTGCTGGTCAAGCTTTGGCTGGTTGGATGGCAAATGCTGCTGCTTCATCATCTGTTCAGTCTGCTGTTGTGGCAGCATCATCAATTCCTGTTCCACCGAATCAAAGTATGGTAAAACTTCTCATGAGCGCACTTGTGATGGTTGGTTTGACTTTGAGACTCGTTTGACATCCAACTTGGGACATCTAATTCTCAAGACTTGATCTCTTTCTCTTTTTATTCGTAGATGTGTTGTGTAATGGATGCACTTTGTTCATAATATCAGTAACTAAGTTTTTATCAGATCTAAATTTCTTTAGACCCAGGAGCATGGTGCTGCATGCCAACATTAGAACCACACTGTTCTTGCTTGGTGGCGCCAAGTTCTGCGGCAACTAGATAAACAGCACCAAAAGGGTTTTAATTCTCTAGTTATGTTGGTGGATTTGGAAGCATAGGAATAGATGTGTTTTTGAGGGGGCCTCTCCTAATTCTAACGCTTTAGTGTAAGACATTAGAGATAAGGCAAAAATGTGGTGTATGGCAGGGGCCAAAGGCCTTAAGGCGCATTTGGTCATAGCTTGGTGTTGTGGGTGGGTTGTTGGTTGTTTTGTTGTACCCGGCCCTTTAGGGTTTGTTTGAGTCTGTTTGACTCCTTTTCTTCTTAATATAATGATACGCAGCTCTCCTGTGTGTTCGAGAAAAAAAAATTTCTTTAGATAAGAATCTGTGAAACCTTGGTCAAAACTATTTACATTATATTAGCCAGCATGCACCTGAAATCTGAAATCTCATGGAATGCATCTAAATAGTGCGCATCTTGAAGTTGAATCAATTCTCCTATTTGTTTTGGACTGTGGCAGTATTTGTTCTTTGACAAGTTCAGCTGTTGGTATATAAACAATTACAGTTGATAATATGTATCTATACGATGCACTAATACGCGATACATTCTATCTTAATTTGTGGCTCAAATGGTTTATGTTTGTATCGTTTATTCCCTAAAGCTTTGTGCGTTTTTTCCTTGTGTAACTCTGTAGTCTTTGCATAGTTGAAAACTTGAAACAATTGAACTATATCTTGTAATACATATTTTGTTAACTATAGTACAGTCCATAAGAACTAATTCACGATTTAGTTCAGATAAAAATTTCATCAGTGCTCCTTAAACCAATAAACATGTTGTGAAGTGCCCCGTGTCCCTAAACTTGTAATTTTGTTGGCAGGTTGCTGAACTTGTAAATTTTAACACTTGCTGTTATGTCAATACAACTTTTAATTTGCTACTTCTTCAAAAAAACATTTAATTTGCTAAATTGCTGATGGGATAGCGGAGCAAAGATGCAATTTAGGAGTATTACAACTTAATTAGCCTAAAATGCTGTTCGGCAGTACAGTAGGAAATAGAGTGTTCTTATTGGTTTTTTTCTTGTGATGCATGGGAATGTCTCATGACTTCTGTTGTGTTGCATTATTATCTCAGTGGCGTCCATCTTGAGGCGTCCAGCTATGACAGACTATCAAAATGGCGAATCTGAGCAGCTAATTAAGCGACTGAGGACTAGCGGCAGCAGCGTTGATGAGGTGACACTACATTTGCAATCCAGATATATGAAAGATTATTGCACTTCATATGATCTATTAAAAACAATTCCAATGTGTTTTTGCAGGCCACCTACCCTACACCTGTTCCTCATTCCTCCTGGTCATTGGAACATCTTCCTAGAACAGTTGTTTGCACATTGCCACAGGCATGTAATGTGACTACCATGGATTTCCATCCATCTTGCCATACGTTACTTCTTGGTATGATCAAGCAAATTTCTAGAAAAAAAGTCAATGTAGTATTTTTTTGAAAGCAAAGTGCAATAACTAGCAGAAAGTATGCAGACAACCATTGAATTTGTCACTTGCTGATCATGTTCCCTACCTTTTAGTTGGTTATTCGAATGGTGAAATTGCGCTTTGGGAGATTGGTCTTCGAGAGTGGCTCGTTTCGGTACCTTTCAAAATTCGGGATGTGCAAGCATGTTCACCCCAGTTTCAGGTACTCGTAATCATTTATTGTTCTGCACTTTTCAAGTTTTACAGTAATGCACTTTTTTTGCTTTTTTACTTATAATTCTAAGACTTCATGTCAAAGTCTTCTCGTCTGATATATATGTGTCAATTTGTTGTTCACCTTTTCTTCCTACTGGGCCTTGCCTAACAGGAATCATACTTCTTGACAATGTCTGGTTAATCATTGATTGCATTCACAGAGTGCATGTGACCTTTGTATTTTGTCAGTAGCTTAGCATCAAGACTGTCACATTTTCCTTAGCCGTGCCAAATAACAAGAGCAAGAACTTTGAATTATCTTTATAAGCAGTCCTAGTCCAGGGAAGTACGCAAGATAGTTTTGTCAGTTTACATGATGTGGTGGGAACCATACTAAGTATTATCTATATCTATACTTGTTATAAATTGAGTTTCAAACCGTACCTTTCGCACCTTTGCTGCATACCTCATCTCAGCCCTCCATCCCCTATCAGATCGAATATTAATCCTCCATTCCCTACCGCTTTCACATTAGGAATTAAGTACACTTATTAATTTGGGCTGCACAGTTCTGTAAGGAACTTGTTAAAAATTTTGGAATGGTTTTATCCTGTTTGATCGCAACACCATGTGGGCCTTTGACTGATACCAAGCATAGTACCTTAATCACTGGTGCTGGTGGAAGCATATTTAGTAACTTGAGTTTCTGTATAACCACTTTATTCTGTTGTGTTATGTGCTAGGTTTTGTTTTGCTTTTGAATATGTCTCTTTGTTGCATCAAATTTTCTCATGATCTTCCTTTTTAACCTCTAATGCAAAAGGGTGTTGTTGTAAACAACTTCTCCATATCCATCAACCGAGTTACTTGGAGTCCTAATGGAGATTTCATAGGTCAAGTATCTCTAATATCACAACACAAATTTTATATGCTCCACCTAATGGTTGTATTAAGCTTCCTTTCATGCTTGCAGGAGTTGCATTCACAAAACACTTAATCCATCTGCATGCATATCAACATCCTAATGACATACGCCAAATTACAGAGGTGATGGACTAATTGTTCCCCATAAGATTGTGCACAAATGTTCCCCTCAAGAAATGTTACATTATGTTCGAAGGAAATTGAAATTGTACTGCAACAGATTATATTACTAACTGTTGTTTCTTAATGTCAGATTGATGCTCATTCTGGGGGAGTTAATGACATAGCATTCTCTCGTCCAAATAAGCAACTTTGTGCTGTCACATGTGGAGATGATAAGCTAATAAAGGTGTGAAAGGCACTTTAATAATGTATTTTGTAAAGTTATGTAACTCTTAAGCTGGAATTTTACAGTTTCGCTTCTGTTTTGTAGGTCTGGACAATGAATGGACAGAGACTGTTTGTATTTGATGGGCATGAGACACCTGTCTATTCTATTTGCCCCCATTACAAGGAGAATATTCAGGTGTGTAATGTGAAAATGAGTTGTGTGCAATATGCATCTGCATCTAAGGATGCAATACCTGATAGTCAAGTTCAATGCTACACCAGGACAAAAGAATATGAATTGTGTTTCTATATGCATAATTAAGCTGTAAAATGTACTGCTTGGTTCTAAAAGGCAAAAAAAAAAATGTTAAACAGTAGTGTGCGTAAGTGTAAACATCTTAAAGAAAACAAGCTAGAGGAAGAATTGTCTCAGCAACCATGGTTGCTGTATTGGAGACAAAATGGGAGTGGATCTTTCTGTGACCGCGCAGATTGATCGTACCCGAATAATTTTACTCATGTATGATTTTTTTTGGTTGACTGTAGTTTATCTTCTCAATTTCCATTGATGGGAAAATTAAGGCATGGCTTTATGACAACATGGGATCTAGAGTAGACTACAATGCTCCAGGAAGATCTTGTACTACAATGCTTTATAGTGCAGATGGAATAAGGTAAGCATAAAAATCTAGTTCTTCACAACTAGCAGATAGCTTCAGCTGTTTTTACTCCGATATTTAATCTTTTTTTAATGGAGATATTTAATCTAACCACTAATTTCTGATTCTACAAAGGTTATTCTCATGTGGAACTAGCAAAGAGGGTGAGTCATATTTAGTTGAGTGGAATGAAAGTGAAGGATCTATCAAGAGGACATATTCTGGATTTCATAAAAATTCAGCTGGTGTAGTGCAATTTGATACGGCGCAAAATCACTTTTTGGCTGCTGGAGAAGATAACCAAATTAAATTTTGGGATGTTGACAACACTAACATGCTGATCAGTACGGATGCTGATGGAGGCCTACCAGTTAGTCTTCTCTTTGAATGATGTTGCTCAAAGATTTTTTTATGACAATTTAACCTTCGTGTATTACATCAGGACCTTCCACGCTTAAGGTTCAATAAGGAAGGAAATCTTCTTGCTGTGACTACAGTAGATAATGGTGTTAAGATACTTGCGAATGCTGATGGACTCAGATCTTTACGGGTTTTTGGAAACAAGCCATTTGAAGCATTCCGGTCTCAATATGATGCTTCTTCTATGAAGGTTCAAGTTCTGGACTCCTCCCCTGCTACTTGTCTATTTTCTTCTTGTACTGCCTCTTAGGTTATTTGGGAAGAATTCATTACATTGAATATCGAATCACCAGGTGTCAGGTGCTCCAGTTGTTGCTGGCATTTCTCCAAACATCAGCCAGATGGATCATTTTGACAGGAACTCTCCTGCAATGCCATCTCCTATTCTGGTAATGTGATCAAGACAAAAGGAAAAACATTCGTAATTTGATAAAAGAACATTTTTGGATAATGTCAATGGCTCAATGCGCTTAAATACTCTTTGCCTACTTAAGTATTGTATAATGGCCACTTTCCCGTTGCTATGCTGTAGAATCTAAACAGTTGGGAGAATACATACCAAATGTAGTATAATATTTCTGGTTTAGCTTTAATTAGAGGTTGTTGATTACTTAGTTTATCCAGAAAATAACATTTTGCTTTTGAACTTTTAATCTCTTTTAGTCTTTTCTTACCCTTTTATGAATAACTGAAACTGCCATCTTCCTTCATAAATATTGCAGAATGGTGATGACGCAGTATCTAGAAACATTAATATTAAACGAAGAATTTCAGAAGAAATGCCTGACAAAGGAAAACCCTGGGAACTGACAGAAGTACTGAACCCGCAGCAATGCCGTGTACTTACGGTACCAGAGACTACAGATTGGGCCATGAAGGTTTAATCTTGCTCTACATCAACAAACTCTTTTGAGTCATGTCATAGAAGCAATGAGTAGTCTTTACAAGCATCTATGTGCAGGTTGTCAGATTATTGTACACAAATAATGGATTTGGCTTGCTAGCACTAGGGTCTGACGGCATTCAAAGGTTATGGAAATGGAGTAAAAGTGAGCGGAATCCAAGCGGCATGGTGAGTCTTTTCTATTGGTCATGTTCTTTTGGTCCTTTTTTGGGACCAAAAGTTGGTTGGGAACATTCATATGTTTTTCTAGGTTTTAGTTCTAACCAATGTGAGCTTTAAAATTATGTCCATTCTTAAAAGGCCACAGCCAGCATCATGCCACACCATTGGCAACCAAACAGCGGTCATGTCATGATTAATGACAAAACAGATTCCAACCCTGAGAAGGCTGTCCCATGCATTGCACTGTCCAAGAATGATTCATATGTGATGTCCGCATGTGGTGGGAATATTTCTTTGTTTAACATGATGACATTTAAGGTATTATAAGTAATTTTATTTGGACAAGGTTGAGACTTTGAGAGTTCATAATTTGCTCATTAATCTTTTCTGGCAGGTGATGACAACATTCATGCCAGCACCACCAGCTTCAACATTTTTAGCATTCCATCCACAAGACAATAACGTCATAGCTGTTGGAATGGAAGATTCAACCATCCACATATACAATGTCAGGGTAGATGAGGTACATCTGGTTAAAAATAGTGAAAATTTAAACTAATTGAATTACCACTAAACACTTAACACTAAAAGTATTCATGTTTTCAGGTTAAAACAATTCTCAAGGGCCATCATAAATGGATAACAGGATTGGCTTTTGCCAGTTATCATAATGTACTTGTATCTTCCGGAGCTGATGCACAGGTTACTACCAACTGCAGTTATTTTTTTTACCCCTGTTGTTTCGTAACTCTATTATGAGCTTGCATCTGAATGAATATTATCCATTTGGTTTTGTCATATAAGAAACAGTCATAGTGAACTAATATAGGTGTTTCCACATCATGCACCCCTTAGTAACAGGTAGAAATGTTATCTTCCTGTTTGCAGCTATTTGTATGGACGGCTGATACTTGGGAGGAAAAGAAATCATTTACTATACAAATGCCAGCCGGGAAAGCCCCATCAGGGGATACAAGGATCCAGTTTAACTCTGATCAAAGTCACTTGTTAGCGGTTCACGAGAGTCAGCTGGCCATATATGATGCATTAAAAATGGAGAGGATTTATCAGGTTGTAATGGTTCATTCTTTGAGAAATTATAAATAACAATATTCCGTTGCAGTCTCTTACATGTCTCTTGTTTCAGTGGATACCGCAGAATGCTTTTTCTGCTTCCATATCACATGCATCATACTCTTGCAACAGCCAACTGGTTTTCACTTCATTCACCGATGGTAACTTGGGCATTTTTTATGCGGAAAACCTGCAATTAAGATGCAGGATAGCTCCACCAGCATACATGGCTTTGACAGCTATAAATAGGTAAGCAATGTTTTCTGTGCATAAGAAGTTTAGCCTCCGCTTGGCATTGCAGTGGATTCTGAGAATCTCCTTTGGTGGAACTGTTTTTAAATATTTTGGAGTTTGGCTAGTTGCTTTTTTTTTTCTAGACCATGTTGCAATGCAAACAGAGATATTGTTAGCTTTCTAAATAAGGGAAGATATCCATTTCAAGATCAATAATGAAAGATATGGGAGTAGGTAGGGAAGGAACATGCAAGCGAGGGGAAATATGGAAGGATTAATCTCTAGATTAATATGGAAGGATTAATCACTAGATAACATGGTTGTTAAGCTGTCGCTATATCGATGATATGGCATCACCATATCGCCGTGGTGACTCGCCGTGCTTTGGCATGCGGATGGCATGGAGCTGTGGCGGCGCAGCCAAGGGAGGAGATCACGAGGTCGACGGCGAGGTCATTGGCGGCAAGCCTAGTCCGGCAGCGCGTAGGGGAAACTGGTGGAGAGGCAGCTGGCGGTGGATCCCGAGATGGCGGCGAGCTCATCGCCGAGGCGGTGGCGTGCAGATTGGGAGAGTGGGAGGGGGAGCTGGCAACCGAGGGGGAAGGGAGGTTGAGAGGCAACCATGGCTGGGAGGAGGGGCCAAGAAAAACAAAGTAAGCAGAAAGAGAACGACGATCAGAAGGATCACTAGCCCAGGTCGCATTCAAATATGCCTGAAGCTGTAGTGAGGTGGAGTTAGGAAAAACAAACGACGAGAGATGGTTCTACATAAGTAGCAAAGAACCCGAAGGTGGCTGTAGTGAATATGAGTAGGAAGGGCTATGAACTGACTCAAGATATGGACAGCATGAGCAATATCAGGGTGAGTGCTTATAAGATATACTAGACTCCCAACAAGATGGCGATAACGAGTAGACTCCTCAAGAGGAACACTATTAGTAGCAGAAGCTGAAGGGAGCTCCATAGGAGTATCAGCATTGTGAGTATCAGTCAGACCAGATCGGCCAAGAAGATTCTGGACATACTTCTGCTGGGAGAGGTAGTAACCCTCAGGCGTGGAAGAAATCTCAATCCCAAGGAAGTACGTAAGTAAACCAAGATCAGTTATGAGAAACTGCTCACTGAGATGCTTCACGTATGTGATGAATGAGGAATCGTCACGAGTGATGAGCATATCATCCACATAGAGAAGCAGTGTCCTACCTCGAGGTGAGACGTGGACAAATAAAGCAGGATTATGAGCGCTGATAGTGAAACCGGTAGCGGTAATCACCGAGGTAAAACGCGCAAACCAAGCACAGGGCGCATGTTTTAGGCCATAAAGAGCATGACAAAGACGACAGACATGGCCAGCTGGAATAGAATACCCAGATGGTGGCGGCATGTAAACCTCGTGCAAGACACCATTAAGAAAAGTATTCTTAACATCTAGCTGAGAGATAGACCACCGACGAACAGAAGCAATCGCAATAAGAGTGCGAATAGTGATCAAATGGGCAACACAGGCAAATGTCTCACCGTAATCACGACGATACTCCTACTGAAAACCACGTACCACAAGATGAGCCTTATAATGCTCAATAGTGCCATCAGACATGATCTTGATCTTGTACACCCACTTGCACGTGATAGGACGACCATGCACAGGTGTTGTACAATCTCCCAAGTCTCCGTACGTGGAAGAGCATCAAGCTCTTCTGCCATAGGGAGCTGCTACTCAGAATGGGAAGCGGCCTCATGATAGAAAGTGGGCTCACAGACAGAGAGAACATGAGCTGTTGAAGTAAACCCAAAATGAGCAGGAGGCCGAAGGGATGTCCGGTCACGAAGGGCGTAACGAGGAGCATCATCAGAGGAATCAAGTGTCGGTGTCGGCAAGATACTAGGAGATGAGTTTGGTGAAGGCCGAGGACGTCTGGAGTAGTGTACTCTAGAGATATGAGACGATGGTGCTGTAGGAGCAAGAGGTGTTGTTGTAGAAGGCAACACAAGAGGCGGAGGTACAGCAGGAACCACTGGAGACAAATTAGAGGGTGATGGTGAAAAGAAAGAAATGGGTGAAGAGTCAGAGAGACAACTAGGAGATCGTCTCAATGGTGGAAACAGGAGGAGTTGAATCTCGATAGAAGAAAGGTCGAGATTTGTCAAAAACATCTCGTGAGATCCTGATCCGTCTAGCAGAAGGATCATAGCAGCAATAACCATTATGCTCAAAATTGTATCCAAGAAAAACGCACTCAACTGACTGGGCGGATAGTTTGGTACGCTCACGAGGCTGCAAAAGGACAAAACAGGTGCAACCAAATGTACGAAGGTGACTGTAGTGAGGGGCTCGAGAGTAAAGACGCTCTATAGGGCTCACATCCTTAAGAGCAGTGGAAGGCTGCATATTGATAAGATATGCAACTGTAGAAACAGCTTCAGCCCAGAATTGTGATAGAACGTGAGGCAAGGAGAAGAGTGCGAGTAGTCTCAAACAAATGGTGATGCTTGCATTCAGCAACCCCATTTTGGGTATGGGCACCAGGACAAGATTGGTAAAGAGTGCTTTGCTTAGAAAGGAATTGTCGGAAAGCACCAGAACAATACTCACCAACAGAGTCACATCGAAACGTACGAATCGAGCACTCGAACTGAGTACGAACCATTGTGACAAAGCTATGATAGATCGCAAGAAATTGACCATGAGTAGATATAGGGAAAGGCCAAATAAAATGGGAATAATCATCAATGAAAATAACATAGAATTTATGCCCACTTTTGGAGATAATAGGCGTAGGTCCTCATAAATTTGAATGAACTAAATCAAAAAGACGAGCTGGTAAGGACTCACTAGAATGATAAGAAAATTGTAGCTGCTTGCCCAATTTACAACCTTGACAAGACATGGATGTGTCAATAGTAACATGTCCGAGAACTCCATGACGAACTAAAAAAGACGGGACCTACATAGGTGACCCAAACGATGATGCTATTGCACAAAAACTCCAGAGGTGGTGGCAGCAGTGGCGGTGGAAGTAGACGTGTTAGGAGCAACTTGAGAGTGGTAGGAGCAACATGAGAGGAAGGAAAGTGAAGGCGGTCAAGGATGTAGAGACCCTGACGATCCTTACAGCACCGGCTAGTCCTAAGAATCGTCCTTGTCTGTCGATCCTGAACGAAACAGGTGTGAGTCAAAACCAACCCTACAACCAAGATTAGCGAGCTGTCCTACCGAAATGAGCTGTATGGTAAGCTGGGGAACATAGAAAACAGCTCGAACAGAAAAATCAGTGGACAAAAAAGTGCTCTAACAGCTGATCGATAAGGAAGTGCCGTCAGCTGTCTAAACATTGATAGGAAAAGCAGGAGATCCTACTGAAGTGAGGAATGTGGAGTCTAGTGTCATGTATAAAGAGGCACCCGAATCTAGAACCCAAGAGGTACTTGGAGGAGACGTCTGAGCTAGATTGATAGAACCCGCGGAGTTGTGAGAGAGCTGCTGAATTAGAGCCTGGCAGAGCGGCTCGACATATGACCGCGCTGAGCAGAACCTGATGAGCTGGTCTGTCCTCCTTTGAAGGAAGGGCCTTCCTGCCTCCCCTTTTGTTGTCCACCCCCTCGCACCTTGTTCCATTTTTTTTGTACCGCACAACTCTAATAGTCATGCCCGAAGTTCTTTCAGTAGTTGCACTGAACTCCAGTTGGTGTAAAAATAGGAGCAAAAACTGGCATCGGAGGAGGAACCGTAGTAGAAAGCATCGGCATAGTCAAAAGAGCAGCAAGCACAGTCGGAACGAATTGAGCTGCTAATCCGAGGTGAAGCTCCTTAACCCAAAGTGTCGAAAGAGCTTCGGTGACGGTCGGTCATGGCGAGCGGCTCAGCAGTTAAGCCATGACGGTTCAAACTCTGGTCGAAGATGGTAGATGAAATCATAGAGGCGAAGGCGATCATGATCCGCCTTTTGCACTTTATGACACTCCTGATAAAGTGGAGAGGCTAGCTCATCCAACTGGTGCCAGAGACTGGCTAGGGCTTGGTAGAAGTCGTCGACAGAAGAATTTTCCTAGCGAAACATCTCTAACTCACGCTGAAGCGAAAAGAACTGGGCATCACTGCTCTTCTGGTAGCGCTCATGTAAGTACTCTAAGATTTGTCGAGTAGATTGTAGACGAATAATATCTAGTTGGATAGAGTTATTGACGCTGATCACGAGGATAGTGCGGACCTGGGTCTCATTAGCACACCAGCGCTTGAAAGGTCAATGGCATACTGAAAAGCCTCATTAGCAGCGGCAGCAGCCTTGGTCTCCTTGGCAGCCCTATTTGCAGGAGGTGTAGAAGTAGGTTTTTTGAGAGGAGGCTGAACCGGTGGTGGTGGAGAAGGTCATGCACCAGTGACATGTCCCCAAAGGCGGAGACCATCGAGCATGATCTTAATGAAAGAAGACTACAACCTATAGTTCGTCCCATGTAGCTTTGTTTCTGAAAATAGGATCACAGTTGATGGAAGGGAAGCCATTGGTAGGCGGCGCTGGACGGCGTGGTGACCAATGGAATGATCGATGTTGTTTTGTTTTGTTTTTTTTCTCTTTTTTTTTGCCTATTTAGATCCCAAATCTGAGATTTGAATTGAGCACGGGAGCTACACTGAAGTCACGGAGGAAGGAGCGCCCAGCGGGTGGCGGCCAGCGCCGGTGATCGAAAGCCGTAGGAGGTGGCGCCGAGCGTGTTGGCGGGTGGCGGCCTATCGCGCAGACTCGGACTCCTCGTCATTTGTTGATCTGGCACCCTCTCTGCCCGCGGTGACAGCGAAGAAGGCAGTTGCGTTCGATCTGGATCTGAACGGACCGCCGTCGGCGGAGAAAGAAGTTGTTCCGGCCGCAAGCGCGCTGGTGGGTAGCGGTCGGCGATCAGCGCCGGCGGGCGAACGACCAGTGGGTGGCTGTAGGTGGCAGGCAGCGGCGGGAGATGGCGCTGAGCGGAGAAAGGACCGGATTGAAGGCCGCGTAGACGGCAACAACGGGCGAAGGCTGACGGGCGGTCGGTCGGCCGTGTGGGAGACGCCGCTCTGGCGAAGATCTTGGCGATCGGCGGTAGAGATGACAACGGCTTTGCTTTGAGCAGCGATAGCAGTGTTGGGCGGCCGCGTCCTTGGGTGACAATAGTGGCAACCGGATCGGCGGCGACATTCGATAGACGATAGCGACCTGGGCAGTGGCGGCAGTGGCGGCCTTAACGACGGTAGCGGCGGCGGCGACCCTATGGGCAACGTTGAAGACAGCGGAAGGACAAGGTCAGAGTCCTTACTCTGATACTATGTTATGAATCTTGTGTGTATTTTCATAAGGCCCAAGGGGTCATATATATAGGGGAGTACAGGAGGATATACAGGGAATATGCCATATATAGATAAGGAAACCGACGCATATAAGAAAGCAAATAGCAATTCTATTCTATCTCCTATTCTATCCTTTCTATCCTTAACAAACACAACCACCACAAATCGGCCCTTAGCGTTTCTCCAAAACAGAATTTGAATGTACTACAATTTTGATTCTCATGCGATTAAATCGTTGCATGTTCTTCATTTGGTCTGCTGCAGCTAGTTTATGGATGTGTTAACTGATAATTATTAATGCCAGTAGGCATAGCAGAAGTCATGCACCTACTGAGAAATCATGAGGAATTTTTTTCTAATGATAATGTGAAAATACAGTGCGATTAATAGAGTTGCGTCAGTGTGAGCATTGTGCCACTTTTGGATGGTTTGACTTGGACAGTTGGACTATTGATAACTAATCCATCTATGAGAAATCGTAAAATTCAATTATCTAATTAATTTCTTGCTGTAGTGGGTTAGACAAGTTTCTAGTTGTCAAAGGACATTTTGAAATCTTATTGTTGATGGTATTGCTGTATAGAACATTGTGAGAACTTGAGGTACAAGTGAGCATACGGGAATTTGTTGACACAATATTTGACATGTATGTTGACACAAAATTTTGGCCATTATGAATGAATGTTTGCACGTAGGTGCTGCGGATGGGTTATCATTACTCAAATTTGTAAGAGTTAGGTTCAAATTTTGAGGTACGTAATAGAGTTCAGTTCCAATTTGGTTGAAGCAACTTGTTTGTCACTAGTGGGCATCGTGAGAATCTGACTGTTTACTCTGTGAAACGAGGGAGATGGGCGTTGATATCTTTGACAGTTTGACCTATGATTTGAAAAAGTGATAAAACTGTCCAGTACTATTATGGCTTTTTTTTTGAAATTATTATCTTTTTACGTTATTGAGGAAATGGTCAAATTGTATGTTGCCCATTGCCCATTATAGTAGTGTGTACCATCAATACAAGGAATAGTTAGCCATCACACTGTAAAAGCAGGCAGTCTGTTCTGTGGATTTATCGACTAGTAGCATATACTTGAAACCACAATCAGTTTGACATCATGTGCTCTTCATTATCCATATAGTTATTTCTCTGAGCATAGTTTAGCACATTGAATATAATGTTTCTTTGTTAGGATGTAAGTTGTGTATCATATTTTCCCCGTACATCATCATGAGCTAATAATATTTCTTGTCTCCAGCAATCCACCTGTTTATCCGCTAGTTGTTGCTGCGCATCCGCTCGAGCCAAATCAGTTTGCACTTGGGCTCTCAGATGGATCTGTTAAGGTGATAGAGCCATTGGAGTCTGAAGGGAAGTGGGGAACACCTGCTCCTATAGATAATGGGGTGCCCAATGGCAAGACACCAGTATTACCAGCTACCAGCAGCAACCCAGATCAAGTTAAAAGATGATGCGCTGGCCCTTTGTGTGTTGTCTAGTCTTCCCCGTTTGTATTTATGCTGCTAGGGTTTTTAGTACATTGATATTTTAAAGAAATTTAGTACAGTAATTGATAAAGAAGCAAAAGAAAGAAAGCGTAAGATCAGATGGCTGTAAGTTGCAAGTTATATGTACTAATTGTAGATAAGTAGAGAGGGATTGACAGACACCACACAACTAAAGGGTTGAGGTGGCTTTATACATATATGGCTTGAAAAGCGTATATAAGGAAAGCATATATAAGGAAGGTAGATACATGGAAAACGCATACAAGGAAAGCATATACAAGAAAGGCGTATACGTGGAAAGCACGTACAAGGAAAGTTATCTAATAATTTTAATACACGTTTGCAGGCGTAGCGGGAGTTCGGACGCAAAAAGACTGGAGCGGAACTCCTGAAATAGCTGGGTCGAGAGACTTTTTGTCATGATGTCCGCGAATTGATGAGATGATAGCATGTGCAAGACACGAACCTTATCATGTGAAACCTCGCGGACGAAATGAATGTCAATCTCGATGTGCTTCGTGTGTCGCTGCTTGATTGGATTAGTCGATATGTAGATGGTACTGACATTGTCGCAGTAGACAACGGTCGCCGAAGCAATTGGGCCGTGAAGCTTTTGGAGAAAGTGTCGCAGACAACAGCACTCTGCTACAGCATGGGCAACAGTACGATACTCAGTTTCTGCACTTGAGCGAGATACGGTTGTCTGACGCTTGGAGGGCTAAGAGACAAGGTTGTCACCGAGATAAATGCAGTAGTCGGAGGTGGAGCGCAGTGAGTTGGGGCAGCTGGCTCAATTGGCGTCGGAGTAGGTGGTGATAGATGTCGTTGGGGAGAGGCCGATGTGAAGACTGGTGTCGAGAGTACCATTGACATACCGCAGTATGCGTTTGATCAACGCAATGTGGGGCTCCCGTGGATCATGTATGAAAAAGCACACTTGTTGGATGGGGTATGCCAAGTTAGGGCGCGTGTTAGGTACTGCAAAGCCCCTGTAAGGCTGCGATACTCGGACGGATCGGCCACGGTAGCTCTGTCGTGGTCGGATAACTTGGCGTGAGTGTCCACTGGTATGGCTGTAGGGTGATACTTAGTCATACCAGCGCGTCGTAGGAGATTAACGGCATACTGTCACTGAGACAGGAAGAGGCTGTTGGAGGAGCGTGCGACGGAGATGCCGAGGAAGAAGTGCAGGTCGTCAAGATCCGTCATGGCAAACTCTGAGTGGAGCAAGCCTGTGAGGTGCTGGAGAAGACCTTGGGTGGAAGTCGTGAGGATGATGTCGTCGACGTAGAGCAGTAGATAGGCTATGTCAGTCCCCCGGTGGAGGACAAACAGGGACATGTCGGAGGAGTAGGCGACGAAATCGATGCCGCGGATGTAGGAGGTGAACCATTGTATCATGCTCGGGGAGTCTGCTTCAAGCCATAGAGAGACTTCTAGAGAAGACACATGGGTGGAACGAGTAGGGTCCACGAATCCGGAAGGCTGCTGGCAGTAGATAGTCTCATTAATAGTGCCATGGACGAAGGCATTCTTGACATCAAGTTGATGAATCGGTCAGGAGCGGGATGCGGCGATGGAGAGGACAGTCCGGATGGTGGCCAGTTTGACCACCGGACTGAACGTCTCGTCGTAGTCGACACCGTGCTGGTGAGGTAAGCCACGAATAACCCAGCGCGCTTTATAGCGGACCAGACTGCCATCAGAGTGAAATTTGTGCTTGAAGATCCACTTCCCGGAGACGACGTTAGCACCTGGTGGGTGCGGTACAAGTCGCTAGGTGTCGTTGTCCATGAGGGCCTTGTACTCGGCTATCGTGGTGCGCCAATTGGGATCGGCGAGGGCGCTACGATAGTTCGCCGGAACGACCGAAGTTAGGGAGTGTTCGGCCGCTAGGGAGAAAAACTCCACAGAGGGATCGGCGGTAGACCGAGCCCATGTCACCATCGGATGGCCCGAGAGAGCAGCTGATTGGGGAGGTGCGGGTGCAGGAGTTGGGGTAGCTGGAGCTGGCGCGAGCAACGGTGTTGGTGCAATTGGGTCGGAAGGAGTCACACGTGGTCGTCTGGAGTAAACTAGATGCACGGGCGGATGAAGGAGATGATCGTTGGACACTATGCAGTGGTGGAGCAGTCATCTGGGGTACCTGCAGGGGTGTCATTGTAGCAGTGCGAGGCACCGGCATGACAATATCGACATCGAGGAAATCGAAGTCGGTGCGAGAGGGAGGGGGTGAAGATCGGTTACTACTGGCAAACGGGAAGATGTTCTCATCAAAGACAACGTGGCGGGAGACGATGACACGTTTGGTGGCGAGATCAAGACAGCGGTACCCCTTATGGTGAGAAGGATAACCGAGGAAGACAGGTCGTGGAACGTGGAGCAAGTTTATGAGCAGAAGTGGCAGAAAGGTTCGAAAAGCAAAGACAACTAAAGACCCAGAGATGACTGTACTACGGTGGGGAGCGATGAAGGGTATAGCGAATGTCACCACCGACAGAAGAGGATGGGCAACGGTTGATGAGATAGGTGGAAGTTGCTAGTACCTCAGCCCAATACTTGGGAGGCATAGTGGCGTGGAGCAGGAGTGTGCGAACCGCATTGTTGAGGGTGCGAATGATGCGCTCGGCTTTGCCATTCTACGGGGAGGTGTATGGGCAAGAAGCATAGGGTAATACCGTGGAAAGCAAAGAAGGATGTGTTGGTGTGGTTCACAAATTCGGTGCCATTGTCAGCCTGTATGGAGTTTAGAGGGAGACCGAATTGTGTGCTAGCATAGACGGTAAAATTTGCTATGTGTTGGGGAACTTCTGATTTCTTTTTAAGAGGAAAAGTCCAACAAAAATGAGAGAAATCATCAAGTAACACTAAGTAGTAGAGAAAACCAGATATGCTAGGAACTGGAGATGTCCACACATCACAATGAACTCGCTTAAATGGTGCAGAGGAGCGTGAAGAAGTAACAAAAGGGAGACGCGTATGTTTGCTAAGTTGACAGGACTGGCAAAGGGAACGGTATACTTTATTACATGAGATGAGAGTTTTTATTGAGGGTGTCGAGACAGGCGACGTCGGGATGACCAAGACGCTGATGCCATAACTGGGAGGAGATAGCGAGGTGGGTGCTAGGTAGAGCTGAGGTGGCGACTAGAGGAATAGTGTAGAGGTCGCTCGCACTATCGCAACGAAGCATCACACGCTGCGCTCGGGAATCCTTAATAGAAAAACCAAAGCCGTCAAACTTGATAGAACAGTGGCTATCACGAGTGAACTGTCTAACAGAAAGAAGGTTGTGAACTAGATTAGGAACAATTAGAGTGTTGTGAAGAAGAAAACGAGTGGATGGTGTGTGACGGAACGTGTGACCACGAGAAACAATAGGGAGACGAGAACCGTTGCCAATAGTAATGACTGAATGAGGTGGGAGGTGGGAAGAGAGGAGTGTATCGTTGTCTATCGTCATGTGGGAGGTGGTGCCGCTGTCCATGACCCAGCCGTCGTGTCCTTGGATAGCCAGTTAGTTTAACGCGGTGATGAGGCCCTGCTGATCCTAAGTCTGCGGGGTGGAAGGCTGAGACGGTGTGAATGCAGTATGAGCCTGAGGTGGAGCGCCGAGGAGGCTGGGAGCGGGCGAGGGACACCACTGACGGCCAGTAGGGGCAGTCCATGGGTTGAAGCAAAATCAGGGATCGGTCGGTGGAGATAGTGGTACGCGGCCACCCTAGAATCCGCCACTGGTGCCATGGTTGCCGCGTGGCGAGATTTGGACCATTGTCCTAGATACGATCTGACGGCGGGAGGGTGGCAGCGGCTTGCGGGATTGATGATGCGTGGTCGGCGCTCTCCGCGAAGCATCATGCGGACGCGGCGCGGGCGCGGACGCGGACGCAGGCAAGGCGACTGAGGCGGGGCACGGACGGGCGCGGTGTGGGGCGCGCGGCCTGAGGGCGGAGCGGGCGAGGGGGTTCGGTGCTGGCGGAAGGTGCAGTGGGGCATGCGAGTGAGACGGAGGCGGCGACGCGGGGACTTTGACGGCGGCATGACCGTCGAGGGAGCGGCGTTAGGGCTGGAGGCGGCGGAGGAGGCAACGGCGGGTGGTGTGCACGTGAATCGAGACGGCAGGCGCACGAACCGAGGCGGTTGCGCGTTTTATGGCACGTGAACCGAGGGGTTCGAATCGATCCAGGGCGGCAGCGAGATTGATTCCCCATCGGAGACGACGACAGGATGTCCGACACGTGGCCGATCGAATGGCGGTGAGAGAGGAAGACGCGAGCACGAGCGGGAGGTGGCGGCGGCCTAGGGCAACGCGGCGGGGAGCGCACGGATGGCGGCCATGTGGCACGCTGTGCGGTGGAGATGCGAGGAGCGGGGCGAGGCGCGGGAGTGGGCCGGGCCGAGAGGGGCGAGCGCGCGGGAGTGGGAAAGGTGGCCGACGCGTGGTAGGCGCGGGGGCGGCCGAAGGGAAGTGGGCCGGGCTGGGTCCGGCCCGCTAGGGTTTTGGGGAGGGATTTAGGGTTTTCTTTTTCTAAAAATTCAAATAAATTCGAGAAGCTCTAGAAAATAGCAAATAAATCTCAATTCACCAAAAATACTAGAAAATTTCTTGAGACCTGAAGAATCGAAATAAAATATTTTCAACTTATGTTAATGTTTATTTTAATCAGATTAAATTGTTTTAAATTCTAAAAATTTATTTTAAGCTTGAATTAATTCCAGAAAAATCCAAAAAATTAATTTTTAAATTCTAGGATTTAAAAATTGTAGAAAAACAGGATGTTACAAACCTTACCCCCTTAAACGAGATCTCGACCCCGTGATCTAGGCTAACTAAGAGAATAGGTTTGCAAACTCGGCTCTGAGGTCCTCGCGCTCCCAGGTTGCTTCCTCCTCTAAATTGTTGCTCCACTGGACCTTGCAAAAACGGACCACTTTATTCCGGGTGACTCGCTCTGACATTTCCAAAATTCTGATTGGGTGCTCCTTGTATGACAGATCCTCCTGCAGGTCAACAGCATCAACTGGCACAACCTCCTCTAGCACACGGAAACACTTTTTCAGTTGGGACACATGAAAGACGTCATGTACCCCACTAAAGGACGCAAGTAGCTCCAGCTGATAGGCAACCTCTCCCTTACATTTTAAAATCCTGAACAGACCAACATATCTCGGTGCTAACTTTCCTTTCAACTGAAACCTTTTCACACCTTTGAATGGTGTGATCCTGAGATACACAAAATCATCTGTTTCAAAACTCAGCTCTCGACGTCTGGTATCTGCGTAACTCTTCTGTCTAGCTTGGGTAGTTTTCAACCTTTCCTGAATCAAACGGACCTTGTCCTCAGCTTCTTTTAAACAATCTGGACCAAACACCTGACCTTCCCGTCTCTTTCCAATTGAGAGGGGTTTTGCATTTTCTGCTATAAAGTGCCTCAAACGGTGACATCTGTAAACTGGCCTGATAGCTGTTGTTGTAAGAAAACTCTGTAAAAGGCAAACAACTGTCCCACTTGGCTCCATGATCTATCACACATGCTCTCAACATGTCCTCGAGAATCTGATTTACTCGCTCTGTCTGTCCATCTGTCTGGGGGTGATATGCTGTGCTGAAGTTCAGGTGAGTTCTCATAGTCTCATAGAAACTTCCCCAAAAATGAGAGGTGAACTGCGATCGACGATCTGACACTATTTTTTTTGAAACTCCATGTAAACTGACAATCCTCGACATATATAGCTTTGCTAATCTGTCACCACTGTAGGTTGTCTTAACTGGAATGAAATGAGCAACCTTGGTCAATCGGTTCACGATGACCCAAATCGAATCATAGCTCTATTTGGTCTTAGGTAGACCGACTATGAAGTCTATACCAATTTCTTCCCACTTTCACTCCGGAATTTTCAATGGCTGTAGCAAGCCTGCTGGTCTCTGATGCTCTGCCTTTACTCTTTTACACACATCAGAAAGTGCCACATACTCAGCGATCTCACGCTTCATGCTTGGCCACCAATACTTATCCTTAATGTTCTGGTACATCTTGGTACTACCGGGATGAATCGAATACAACGACTCATGAGCCTCTTTTAACAACAAATCTTTTAGCTATTGCTTATTGGGCACACACAAACGTTGCTTGAACCACAAGGTTCCTTGATCATCCACTGTAAATCCTGACTCTTTCCTTTACTTAAGTGTAACATCCCAATTTTTGCTTTTATTTTGAAGAAATAATTTTAAATTAATAATTTCCAATTATCTGGAATTTTCAGAATTTAAAGTTTCTGTTGAAAAGAAAATTTAATATCAAAATAAGTTGGAAATATTTTTAATATGTTTAAAACATTGTCGATGAATTATGTGAATTTTTCTGGAATTTTGGAATTTATTTGGTATTTTTCTCGAGTATTTTAAAGTCTCCTACTGATTTAAAAATATATAAAAGATTTAAATATCCAAACTCTTCCTCGGGTTGACACTTGTCACCCATCCGCTCGCTTCCCTCCGCCGAGCTAATCCCCGCCGCTCACGCCTCATCCCGCCTCCCTCTCTCGCGGCGCCAAGTGTCGCGATCCGACAAAGAATACCACTCACGGCTAATACTCAAAAGGGTAAACTACCCTTATTGGGTAGGCCGAGCCTCCCGCCCGATCGTTATCGCCGCCCGCTCGCCGTCCCCGCTCCTCGGCTGCTCGAGCCCGCTCGCGCGCGAGGTTGAGTTTTTTTTTGATTTGCGCCGACAAGCGGCCCCACTGTCATAGACTGGGTTCGCGTGGAATCACCGCCTGGTCCCACTGCCGAGCCGCTGCCCCGACGTTTCGCCCCCGACCGCTTCTCCGCGCGCGCCGCCATTCACGCCGCCCGCCGAGCTCGCCTCTCGCCTCCCGACCGCTCCGCTGCGTTACGCGTCGGGAGAGACCGCTGCGTTGCGCCATTAAACGCCGCCGCCCTCGCGAAGAGACGCCCGCTTCGCCGCGGCGCCGGTAATCGCCGCCATTAACGCCGGCGAGGAACGTGGCGCCCGCTTCCTCCTCCGCCGTATAAAGCAAGTCCCGACGACCCTCTTCCCTTCGCACTCTCCTCTCTCTCCCGCTTCGCGTGCGTAGTCGCCGCCGTGATTCAGCGCCGCCGACGAAGCTTGCCGCCGCCGCGGTAAGCCTCCGCCGCACCAACGCCTCGCGCCGCCGTTCAAGGCGCAAGGCTAGCACCCGCGGACACCGCTCCTCGGTCGCGTGTTCGAAGTCGCGCCGCGCCAAGCTTCGCCAAGCGCGCGCGACGCCGCGCGACGCTGGCTGGGCCACGCTGCCGCCGATCGCTGGACTCCGCCTCGCACCGCGTATCCCCACCGCCCGCTCACCGACGGCCCGGATACGCGCGACGTGTTTCATCTCGGCCGCCCACTCGCGCTTCGCCGCCTCACCGCCGCTGCTCGTCGCGCCGCGAAGCGTTAAGCGTCCGCGGCGCCGCCTGCGCGAGAAAGCCGCGCCACGCGGCGCCCATCTCGCCGGCTGCCCGCGTTTCACCGCCATCTCGCCGGCCCATCCGGATCCGACCGACGCACCAGATCACGCCGCGCGTCAAGCCTATGGCCGTCCGATCCACCTCCACCGATACCGCGCAAATCGCCACGCCAAACCGTCCGACGTGTCATGCCACGTGGCGTACACGCCGAGCCACGCCACCCGCGCGCGCCACGTTGTTCGCCGATCTCCCGCTATTAATCCTTAAGAGGATTACCTACCCTTATGGGGTAGGCGCGCCTCCTCGCTCACTTGGCTAGCGCCTCTCTTCCTCCCACTCCCTCGCTGCTCGAGCCCGCCCGCGCGCGATGTTGAGTTTCTCCGTTTTATCCGCACCGACACTGGTCCCACCGTCGGCGACCACTCCTCAAGGCTATTCACCGACTGTGGGTCCCGAGTCCATGGGTCCCATACGCCGAGACTCATTTTAATGAAATTGTCGACGAAGGACCCCACATGTCGAGATTTCGAATTCTGATTTATTTAAATCTGAGATTTTCAAATAGCCATATCTTTCTCATTTTAACTCTAAATTGATCCATTCAAATTTCTAAATTCATCGAGCTACGACCACTCCGACACTCTCTGGATGCTTCTGACGTCGAGCTACGACCACTCCGACACTCTCCGAGCACAGCTGCTTCAGAGTGAGGCCGCCCGCGCCGACGCTGTACAGGCGAGGACAGCTGCTGAGGCAGAGGTGGAGCGCCTTCGAGCCGCCACCACTACACCGACTCCACCGCTCGCTGTCGCCCGGCCGACTCTCAGACCTCGCACTAGGCTCACCGCAAGGAAGAGTGTGCGACGCCCACCGCTACCCGACTCGACATCGGCGGATCCAAATGAGGACACCAGCGCTGCCTTCGGATCACCTACTTTCAGCCAGAGCCGATCACGGTCGCGTTCACGAACAACCGCCGTGGTTGTGGACAGAGTCACTCGTCGGACTCAGAGGAGGATCCCGAGGAGGAGCCAGAGGAGCGTATCATCGTTGAGGACATTTAGATGTTAGATAGACTACCCCTTTTTCAGTTGTTTATCGATACTAGAACGCTTCTATAATGATATGATGTAATAAAATGGATTGTACCGAGCCTTGTGCATTTGTGGTACAGCCATTTCAAAAGTTAATTTGAATTTCAAAAGTTGAATTTTCTCAATCTGTTGTGTTAATCTTGTGTGTTGTTTTGGGATGATAAATTGCCCCGTCCCTCATCTATGCTTTTCCTCTTTTCAGATTTTTCTTGATGGAGCTTCGATGGTGAACACGAGAAGCAACATCAACAACAACCAAATACTAACAACAATGAAGCCCCAATTCCACCTCCGCCACCCAAGCTCCCAACATGGAACAAATGATGGCCATGCAACTTCAACTTCTTCAGGCTTTGGCCCAAAATCAAGTCAATCAAGCTCAACAAGTACCTATTCAACCACCGCAGTCTAAGCTCGGGGAATTCATGAGGACCCGACCTCCGACCTTCGCAGGATCTGCCGATCCGTTGTAGGCGGATGATTGGATCAAGGAAGTGGAAAGGAAGCTGAATCTAGCTCAATGTGCTGAACATGAGAAGGTTATGTACGCTGCTCATCAACTCTAAGGAGTTGCGCCAATTGGTGGGACAATTTCACACAGCACACCGTGATGCCCGAACATTGGTTGGGCGAAATTTTGGAAGCCTTCCGTAATGCTCATATTCCTATGAGTATTATGGAAATGAAGAGGAAGGAGTTCCATCATCCGCAGCAGGAAACCCGAGCGCTTCCGCTTATTTAAGCAAATTCATTCAGCTATCTAGATATGCCCTGTAAGATGTGGCGATCGATGCCGCAAAGATTTGGAGGTTCATGGGAGGGATAGACCTCAACCTCAAGGTTCAATTAGTCTCCAATGACTACCCTACTTTTCAAAGATCTAGTGAATAAAGCTTTATTGCAAGAAGATGCTCAACGCCAACTCTTTGACTCCCTAAGAGGAAGTTCCAAGCTCAAGAGATCATGAAAGGCGCTCACGATTCACGCCACCACAAGACAACCGACCTCCAAGACATAGTCATATAAGGACACCGATTTCTGCACCTCGCCCTTACCTCAAGCTCCTAGAATCGAAATGCAGCCCAACCGCAAAGAAATGTATGTAGCCGCAGGAGTGCAATGCTACAATTGCAAGAATATGGGACACTATGCCAAGAATCGCCCACGTAAACGCTGCGCGGTAACCCCGTGACGTTTCAATCTTGACCCTACACCAAAGAAGAGCTCCAACCAATGGTCAAGGTCGTGGAAGCCCTCAAACTCCCAAGACTCCACAAAACATTAATCGAGGGCGATCAACCATGTTTCGCAGAGGCAATGAATATGCACCGACGTAGTTCGGTAAGTTTCTAGTGAACTCGCATCAAAGAATTATATTATTTGATTCTGAGCTACACATTCTTTCGTAACAAAGGCTTTTGTTGAAAAGAATAATTGGAAAATTTGTTTGCTAAAGGACCTTATGATAGTCCAATCCTCGAAAAGAATTGAGGACTAATTTGGTTAGCCCTAGTGCAACCATAATTATAAATGGAGTAAAGTTCCTAGCTAACCTTATTATAATAGACTCGATGGCATAGATATAATACTTGGTATGGATTGGTTGATCAAGTATAAAGGGCGATAGATTGTGCCAATCGTGCCATTATCCTTACCAATTCGATGGAATTCAGATAAGACATGAGGCGCTTATGCACTCAAAGAAGGACAAGATGTTAACCACCTAAAAGGGAAAAGTTTGGAAGATGTGTCGATAGTTCATGAGTACCCGATGTTTTTCCCGAAGATTTGCCAGATTACCACCAGATCGAGAAGTTGAATTTGTTATAACCGTGCCCGCACGACCCAATATCAAAGAGACCCTATCGATGTCACCGATGATTTAGCGTAAGTCAAGAGGCGATCCAAGAATTGTATGAGAAAGGATTCATCGCACTGTTCTTCGCCTTGGGAGCCCCAAGCTTCTAGTAAAGAAGAAGGATGGTAGTCAACGGATGTGCGTTGATTATCGAGCTTTAAATGAAGTCACTATAAAGAATAAGTATCCCTTACCTCGGATCGATGATTTGTTTGACCAACTCATAGGATCAAGTGTCTTTTCCAAGATTGATCTTCGGTCGATATCATCGCTGAAGATTAGACTCAAGATATACCAAAACAGCCTTCGCCACAAGATATGGATTATATGAGTATACGGTGATGTCTTTTGTCCGACAAATGCACCGCATATTTCATGAACTTGATGAATAAAGTCTTTATGGATTATTTAGATAAGTTTGTTGTTGTTTTCATAGATGACATTCTTATCTATTCAAAGAATAACAAAGAACATGAAGGTCATCTAAGGATAGTGTTGCAAAGACTCGTGAACACCGCTTATATGCCAAATTTAGCAAATGTGCATTTTGGTTAAAAGAAATTGAGTTTTGGGACATGTGATCTCAGCAGAAGGAGTATCTCAGAGATCCCGGAAAAGTTAAGGATGTATTAAATTGACTCCACCAAGACAAGAACGAGATCCAAGTTTTCGGATTAGCTTACTATCGTCGATTTATTGAAAGCTTTTCCAAGATTGCCGACCTTTAACCCAAATGTTAAAGAAGGAGAAGAAATTTGAATGGAGTAAATCCTGTGAGGATAGTTTTCAAGAGTTAAAGAAAAGGTTAACTTCAGACTGTTCTCATGTTACCCGATATTCAAAAGATTTTGAGATATTTTGTGATGCTTCAAAACAAGGTCTTGGTTGTGTACTAATGCAAGAAGGAAGGGTGGTAGCTTATGCATCAAGGCGCTTAAGACCGCATGAAGAAAATTATCCCACTCATGATTTAGAACTAGTCATTACAGTATGCTCTAAAGTTATGGAGGCATTACTTAATCAGTAATCGGTGTGAGATATATACAGATCATAAAAGTTTAAAGTATATATTCACCCAGCCTGACCTTAATATGAGACAAAGAAGATGGCTCGAATTGATAAAGGATTATGATGTGGGAATACACTATCATCCCGGAAAAGCTAATGTAGTAGCCGATGCTTTGAGTCGAAAGAGTCATGTGAATAATCTGTCAATTCCAGATAAGCAGTTAACCCTCCATGAGGAATTCCAACGATTAAATTTGGAAATAGTTAACGAAGGTATTCTGTCTGCATTGAAGGTTCACTCTACGTTGGAAGATCAGATCAAGGCAGCCCAACGAGAGGATAAATATGTTAAAGAAATTAAAGAGAATATGAAGAAAGGTAAAGCGCCCGGATTTTCAGAAGATGAAGAAGGGACTCTTTGGTTTGGAAAGAGAATACTAGTACCCGAGAAAAAGGAAATAAAAGATTTAATCTTAAAAGAAGCTCATGAATCAGATATTCAATTCATCCCGAAGTACAAAAATGTATCAGATTTAAAGGAAAGTTATTGTGGAACAAGATGAAAAGGGAAATTGCGTAATATGTAGCCTTGTGTGACATATGTCAAAGAGTTAAAGCGAGCATCAAAGACTCACTGGTCTTTTGCAACCTCTGCATATACCTGAATGGAAATGGGAGGAAATTGGAATGGATTTCATAACGGGACTACCAAGAACCAAGTTAGGTTATGACTCGATTTGGGTTATAGTTGACCATTTAACAAAAGTTGCTCATTTCATACCAAAGAAGACTACATATTCGGAGATAGATTGGCGAGCTTTATATGTCAAAAATTGTGTGTTTGCATGGAGTTCCAAAGAGGATCGTGTCAGATAGAGGAACACAATTTACCTCAAGATTTTGGCAGAAGCTTCATGAAGTTTTGGGCACCAATTTAAATTTTAGTACTGCTTATCATCCTCAAACAGATGGTCAGACAGAACGGGTAAATCAGATATTGGAAGATATGCTGAGAGCATGTGCTTTAGCCAATAAAGCCAGCTGGGATAAAAGTTTGCCCTATGCGGAATTCTCATATAATAATAGTTATCAATCTAGTCCAAGATGTCTCCGCTTGAAGCCTTGTATGGCGTAAAATGTAGAACACCGCTATATTGGTCGAGACCGAGAGAGTCAAGTATTCGACCGATGTCTTGAAGCTAGCGTAAGATCAAGTTCGCTAATCCGAGAACGATTGAAAACAGCACGCACTGCATAAAAGAGTTATGCCGATAATCGCCGAAGAATGTTGGAATTTACGCCAGCGATCATGTGTATCCGAAAGTGTCACCTATGAAAGGGATGCGTCGATTCAAAGTCGCGGTAAGCTTGCCCCAAGGTATATTGGACCATTTCTAGTTATAGCAAGAAGAGGTGAAGTCGCTTATCGCCTAGAACTTCCTCCTCGCTTGTCGTGTACATGATGTATTTCATGTATCACGCTTGAAAAAGTGTTTGAGAGTACCAGAGGAGTTGATACCTTTGAGGATGTTGATTTAAAAGAGGACTTGACATATTCGAATTTCTGTCAAGATTTTAGAAGAGGCAGAGCGCCGCACAAGAAACAAGACTATCAAATTCTCAGAAGTGCAATGGAGCAACCGTCCTAATCGTAAGCAACTGGGAACGAGAAGAGGATCTTGAGCAGTTTCCTAATCTATTTCTCGCTTCTTCCGAATCTCGGGTCGAGATTCCTTCTAAGTGGGGTAGGTTTGTAACATCCCAATTTTTGCTTTTATTTTGAAGAAATAATTTTAAATTAATAATTTCCAATTATCCGAATTTTCAGAATTTAAAGTTTCATTGAAAAGAAAATTTAATATCAAAATAAGTTGGAAATATTTTTAATATGTTTAAAACATTATCGTGAATTATGTGAATTTTTCTGGAATTTTTGGAATTTATTTGGTATTTTTCTCGAGTATTTTAAAGTCTCCTATCGATTTCTAAATATATAAAAGATTTAAATATCCAAACTCTTCCTCGGGTGGCACTTGTCACCCATCCGCTCGCTTCCCTCCGCCGAGCTAATCCTCGCCGCTCACGCCTCATCCCGCCTCCCCTCTCTCGCGCGCCAAGTGTCGCGATCCGACAGCAGCCACCACTCCGCGGCTAATACTCAAAAGGGTAACTACCCTTATTGGGTAGGCCGAGCCTCCCGCCCGATCGTTATCGCCGCCCGCTCTCTCTCGCCCGCGCCTCTGCGCGCTCGAGCCCGCTCGCGCGAGGTTGAGTTTTTTTGATTTGCGCCGACAAGCGGCCCCACTGCCATAGACCGGTTCGCGTGGAATCACCGCCGGTGGTCCCACTGCCGAGCCGCTGCCCCCGACGCTTCGCCCCGACCGCTTCTCCGCGCTGCCCGCCATTCACGCCGCCACGAGCTCGCCTCTCGACCGCGACCGCTCGCTCCGCTGCACGCGCGGGAGAGACCGCTGCGTTGCGCCATTAAACGCCGCCGCCCTCGCGAAGAGACGCCGCTTCGCCGCTGCGCCGGTAACCGCCGCCATTAACGCCGGCGAGGAACGCGGCGCCCGCTTCTCCTCCGCCGTATAAAGCAAGTCCCGGACGACCCTCTTCCCCTTCGCACTCTCCCTCTCTCTCCTGCTTCGCGTGCGTAGTCGCCGCCGTGATTCGGCCGCCGCCGACGAAGCTTGCCGCCGCCGCCGTAAGCCTCCGCCGCATCAACGCCTCCGCGCCGCCCCTCGGTCGCGCAAGGCCGCCGCCGCCAGCGGACACCGCTCCCTCGGTCCGCGCGTTCGAAGTCCGCACTCGCGCCAAGGCCAAGGCTCACATGACGCCCGCGCGACGCTGCTGGGCCACGCGCCGCCGATCGCTGGACTTCGCCTCGCACCGCGCTATCCCCACCGCCTGCTTCACCGACGCCCGGATACGCGCGACGTGTTTCCATCTCGCCGCCCACTCGCGCCCGCCTCGGCTCACCGCCTGCTCACGCGCAAGGAAGCGTTCGCGTCGCAGCGACGCCGCCGCGCGAGAGCCGCGCCACGCGGTGCCCATCTCGCCGCTGCCCGCGTCACCGCCTCATCTCTCGCCGCCCATCCGGATCCGACCGACGCACCGGATCACGCCGCGCGTCAAGCCTATGGCCGTCCGATCCACTTCCACCGACAAACGCGCGCAAATCGCCACGCCAAACCGTCCGACGTGTCATGCCACGCGGCGCACACGCCGAGCCACGCCACCACGCAGCGCGCCACGTTGTTCGCCGATCTCCCGCTATTAATCCTTAAGAGGATTACCTACCCTTATGGGGTAGGCGCGTGCCTCCTCGCTCACTTGGCTAGCGCCGCTCTTCTTCCTCCCACTCCCTCGCTGCTCGAGCCCGCCCGCGCGCGAGGTTGAGTTTCTCCGCTTATCCGCGGCCGACACTGGTCCCACCCGTCGACCACTCCTCCGCGCTATTCACCGACAGTGAGTCCCGAGTCCAGTGGGTCCCATACGCCGAGACTCATTTTAATGAAATTGCTGACCAAAGGACCCCACATGTCGAGATTTCCGAATTTCTGGATTTATTTAAATCGAGATTTTCAAATAGCCATATCTTTCTCATTTTAACTCCAAATTGATCCATTCAAATTTCTAAATTCATCTAAAATTTCAATCTTTCAATTGGTATATTTATTTTCAATTTTTGAATTTTTATTTTATTTTATTTATTTGGATTTCTCGATTTACGTAGAGACCGATTTGTCCGAGGCTTTGCAAGAGCAAGTTGTGGAAGATTTCAACCGCATACAGGAAGGCAAGTCTCCTTTGAACATTTTGTTCCCATGTTTTGCAAGTTTCCTTTGGTCAACTTGCTCAAATGATTTAGAAAAATGTTTAGGTAGTTATTTTAAATTAATGCATGCTTATGTTATATCAAGTGATAATTTGATTTAGAAAATTTAGTTAAAGACCCAATTTGTTATACCTTCCATTGAAAATTGTTTACCTTGTACCATTGTCAACTTAGGATATCCCTTTACCCAATAATGAGTTAGCATTAAATTGGTTGAATGTTTAAAATACTAGCAAATGCTTAGCGAGCAAAGTAATGTATTAATACTCAAATGAGTAGCATGTTTACCAAATGTTTTGATGAATGATTTGTTTGAACATTGGTAATGGATGTTACCATTGTTAAATGCTTTGTTTGAAAAGTGGTAATGGGTGTTATCACCGATAATTTAAAAGTAAAAATGGATTTCAAAGGAAAAGTTGACAAGGGTGGATGGAAGGTTTGGTGGTGCGCTTAGCACGAGAATTGTTGGGTTTGTGAATGAGCCACCGGTCGACATTAAGGACCGACGCTTGTGTTTGTCCAAACCGAGCAAAACAGACAACCACAAGTCTATATGGGTACGACCTAGCTAACTACCCTATAATAGTATAGTTTAGATATCACCGTGGTGTATTGAGTGCCGTGTGTGTATCGTTACTCATAATGAGGGACAGGTTCATCAGACTCATATGGCGCAAGAGGGGGCTTCAACTCGTGGATTCGAGTTGTGGTGAAACCTTAGCGGGTGGTATTTAAACTATACTGGAGTAGGCGAAAGGCTTTGTGATAATTTATCTGGGTCTCATGCCAAAGGAAGCGTGTTGACTATTAAGATAATTTATCTCTTGTGGGTAAAGTGTACAAACTCTGCAGAGTAAAACTATTCGAATAGCCGTGCCCACGGTCAAGGGCGGGCAAAGAATGCATACACATGGTAGAAGTTTTGGTTTTGATTTCAAAACAAAATGAATTGGAGAAAAACTCGGGAGTAGTATAACTCTCGTGATGTTCAGATCAGGGGGTGTAACCTGAGGCTTTTGAAAATTTGCTGTGATGGCCTGAGATATTAGTGTTGGTAGTTTAACCTTCACTAAAGTACTTATCCAATTTCAATTATTAAAAACAAGTTGTTTACAAAATGGCTTTTAAAGTAATTATGTAGTTTTGAAAATAAAATGCTGATTTTTGCAAATAAACCATATAGCCTTCCTTTGTGAAACCTTACATCTATGCATTTTCCCCAAGACTTGCGGAGTACATTTTTGTACTCACCTGTTGCTCTATAAATATAAAAGCAGAGAATGAAGAAGATCAAGCTGGAAAGTATGACTTCTGCGCCGAATGTGGATGCGGTGGATTATTCTCGGATGCCTAGGATTCGCTTTCCCACCAATTGCCTCGTGGCAGATTGATGGGTCGATCAAGTTATCTTTTGCTTCCGCTGTGTTTATTTTTGCTTGAGGTTCTGTGAACCTTAGTAAGGCTATGGCCTTTGTAAAACTTCAGTTATTATTGTAATAAAGCGTTGTTGGCAATGTATCATCTTTTCTGTTTGAACTGTGTGTACTAGCCTTGATCTCTGGGACTAGTACAGTAATACACAGGGGGTCTAGGAGTTTCTACTCCGGGTCTCACATTAAGTTTCCTCTGATTCGCTGAAATGCCTCATCACTCGACTGAGCCTGACGAATCTGACCATCCAAGGTAGGCTGCAACTCCATTGCTGCCAAAAATCCTTACTCGACCAACTCTAGGCTAAGCATCTGAAATTCCTCATGCAAGGCTGGCTAACTGTTTCTAACCATCACTGAACTGCAATAAACCTTTCTGCTCAAAGCATCTGCAACCACGTTTGCTTTCCCAGGATGATAATGTATACCGACATTATAATCCTTTATTAGCTCCAACCACCTCCTTTGCCTGAGATTAAGCTCGGACTGGGTAAAGATGTATTTCAGACTCTTATGATCCGTGTAAACCTCATATCTATTACTCATCAGATAATGACGCTAAATCTTCAAAGCATGCACTACGGCTGCTAACTCCAAATCATGAGTAGGGTAGTTCTCATGCGGTCTCAATTGGCGTGAGGCATAAGGTACCACTCTCTTATGCTGCATCAGTTCACAACCCAAACCTTTGCAAGAGGCATCGCAATAAATCTCAAAATCTTTATTTATATCAGGCAACACTAGCACTGGGGCTATGGTTAAACTCTCCTTAAGTTTCTGAAAACTTTTCTCGCACTCTGGCGTCCATATGAATTTCTTTTCCTTCTTGAGCAACTGTATAAGAGGTTTGACTACACTGAAAAATCCTTCAATGAAGCGACGGTAATATCCTGCCATACCCAGAAAACTCCTGACCTGGGTCACTGATGTAGGTGACTGCCAATCCAAAATATTTCTCACTTTTCCAGGGTCAACTGCAACTCCTTCTGCTGTCATTACGTGGCCTAGGAAGGTGACTTCCTTCATCCAAAACTCACATTTGCTGAACTTAGCATACAACTGATTATCCTTTAATTTCTGCAATGCGAATCTCAAGTGTTCCTCATGCTCCTTCTTATCCTTGGAATAAATCAAAATATCATCAATAAACACAACGACAAACTTATCTAAATATTCCATGAACACCTTATTCATCAAATACATGAAGTAAGCTGGAGCATTGGTTAAACCAAATGACATGACTGTGAACTCGTATAAGCCATAATGGGTCGAGAAAGCTGTCTTATGTATATCCTCCTTTCGAATCCTCATCTGATGATATCCTAACCTCAAATCAATCTTAGAAAACACTCCTGCTCCCTTAAGCTGATCAAATAAGTCATCAATCCTGGGCAAATGGTACTTATTTTTGATGGTGACCTCATTAAGTCCTCTGTAATCCACACACATGCGCTGACTGCCATCCTTCTTTTTAACAAACAATGCTGGTGCTCCCTACGGGGATAAACTCGGCCTGATATAACCCTTGTCCAAAAGCTCCTAAATTTGCTTCAATTCTACTAAATCATTGGCAGGCATCCGATAGGGTCTCTTAGAAATCGGAGCGGTACCTGGCACAAGCTCAATCAGAAACTCCACCTCTCGCTCTAGTGGCATACCTAGAAATCATTTGGAAATACGTCGGGGTACTCGCTGACAACTGGCACATCCTCCAACTAGATCACTCTACTCTGGCAAACCATGACTGACTCTAGCTGACACATGCTGGCTGCAAACTGAACCTTACTCCCATCTAAACTGGTTAAGGTCACTGCTCTGCTCCCACAGTCTAACACTGCATGCTGCTTCTGGAGCCAATCCATACCCAAGATCACATCTAGGGACTGGATATCCAATAAAATCAGGTCGGCCCTGAACTCAACTCCCTGAATGGTTATCCTAACTCTTAGACAACTTAGGTTCGATCTCAACTCGGAACCGGGGGATTGGATTAAAAAAACAGATCCAAGGGCAACAGTTTTCAAATGTTGCTTTAAAGCAAAACTTCGAGAAACAAACGAATGCGAAGCTCCAGAATCAAACAAAACTGTAGCAGGAACTGAATTGACTAGGAACTTACCGATCACAACCTCTGGTGCTGCCTGGGCCTCCTCTGCGGTGACGTGGTTCACCTGGCCTCTCACCACCGGTGTCCTACTGGCCTGGCCTGATGCCGGGGGTGCTCCTCGCCTGCTCCTGAGATAGGAGTCTGACCGGGTGTGGCTCCTAGATCGAAACGAATTGGTGTCGGGGCCTGCCTCTAGGGCACTTGCTAGCATAATGTCCTAGCTCATGACAATTGAAGCAAGTGACGGACGCTGCCGAATTATTGCTCTTCTGCTGCTGACCGCTGGAACCACTAGGACGCTACCCTGACTGAAATTGACGCGGTGTCTGGGCTAGGGTCCTAAAAGCTGACGGCTGCTGCTCCTGCTGAGGCACTCGTGCAGGCTGGTAAGAACCAAAACAGGGCCTCTGGGACTGGTGTGACTGTGATCCCTGCTGGATCATCCTCGAGCTCACGGTGACTCTCCTCAATGAGAATGGCCTTATCCACCATATGCTAAAAACTGATATAGTCATTGCCAGTCACTTGTACCTTCAGTCTTAGGTTCAAGCCTTTCTTGAACCTTTTTTGGTGAGCGGCATCTGTGGCTACGTCCTCTGGTGCGTAGCGAGCTAACTGAGTGAATTTATTCAGATATTCACTCACTGACATATTCCTCTGCTGCAGCTCTCTGAACTCGTCCTTCTTCATCTCGATCACCCCATCCATGACATGGGCGTGATGGAAAGCGGCTGTGAACTCTGCCCAAGTGATACTGCCATGGTCCTCGTGAGCGGCACAGTAGTTCTCCCACCACTTTGCTGCTGCTCCCTCAAGCTGATGTGCTTCATACATCACCTTCTCTCTATCTGTGCACTGGGCCAGGTTCAGTTTCTTCTCAACTGAACGGATCCAATCGTCCGCCTCCAAAGACTCTGAAAAACTAGAGAATGTAGGCGGTCTCATCCTCATGAACTCTGCATAGCTGGACTGATGACGTGCTGGTGGAGGTGCTACTGGCTCCTAGTGCTAACGCTGCATCATAGCATTCATATTCTGCATCATTACCTGCATCATCTGGGTTTGTGCCACCAAGAACTGACTGAGAGTGGGGAAGGTCGGTGGAACTGGCTGAGCGGCACTGCCCTCTGGATCCTGGTTTGCCTGGCTGTGGCCTGAAGAGTTCCTGATATCAACCATCTTGCTGCTGTTCTGAAAAGAAAACACTGCTAACTGACCAAGGGCAAAAAGGAGAGAGGGAAAAGCATAGATAAGAAGTAAATTCGTCTAAGGAGGATTTCTCTAATGGAAATTTTTAACTGACAAATAGCCGAAGGCGAAAAACAAAAATCGGGGAAATAACTCCAATAAAATATTGATATGACTACAACATAATGCTTTTAAGGGCAAGATTTGCAGCTCATATCCCACACAACTGTGAATAAAATCCATCGTTCTACTCGTACTTTCTAATCTAAAGGCTCTCACTCGGGTCCTAACAAATAGGGCATACTATCCTCATCCTCCGAATCGCTGTAGACAACCCACGAGTTGCGAACTGGCGGTGACTGCTTTCTGACTGGGGCTGGGATGAATTGCCGAAGATATGCTCAACGATCACCGGTGATACGTCGCCTCTGCTCCAGGCTCGGCGGTGTAGGCGACGGTAGAGGTACTGGCGACTGCGGTTGAGGCTCCTCCCTGACTAGCTCTAGTAAGCTAGGGGTAACACCATACTGCTTCTTGCACTTCCGGATAAGTCTAGCCATGTTGATCTTGTATAGCTTGCAAAGTCGTCGGATGGCTTTGTATGCAACTCCTTGTGCTGACTCCTCTCCGCTTGCACCAATATTCTTGAAGCCGTGGTGTAGAACTTGCTTGCGACTTGTGTAGTGAAGTATAGTTTGGTGATGCTTCCGATGCGTTGGCCTTTATTCTTCTCATCCTTGGTGAGGTAAACGGGCAATCTCTTCAATCCAAGGCTCCGCAACAGAATGCGTAGAAGTGCTCTCCATCCTCCCGACGGGCTGAAAGAAGCTTGGGACATCTAATGCATTTATAAAGGAAAGATCAGTTTAAAGCTTTGTAAAAACAATGTTACGAGAGTGGGGCGAAGAACAAGAATCCTTAAGAATGAGGTAAGAAAATAGAGATATTACTAAGTATCAATTTTGTTGGTTTGATTTAGAAAAAAAAGTTTTTGGGCTAAACTACCAGTCTAACTAGGGCTTCATCCTACAGTCGATATGGCTCTGATACCATCTTTGACGAGACCCGAATATGCAAATTCGGACTCTGTGTAAACTGCACTAGTCCAGGATCACGCTAGTGCACACAGTCAAACATAGATGTAATCACAACTATACACATGATAAAATAAAGGGAAAACTCAAATATCGATAAATCTCAGAGGTACGACCTTATGGTCAAGCTTACAATATCTCTAGCCGGAAGGGTTTTAAAACTAACAGCGAAAATCTAAAATAAAGCGTAGCAGTCAATCAACAAGCCCACAGGCTATCGAGCGGAGAACGAGGCCTAATCGGTGAAGTCGTCGAAATACTCTCCTTCTGAAACCTTGTGCTGAATATACTCCTCGTCCTCAACTGAGCAACATAGGCGTAAAGCCACGAGTACATTGGTACTCAGCAAGTCGTTTGTAACAAATGAATGCAATATAGTATGCAAGGCTTACCAATAGAAGGCTGAAATGTTAATTTGCATAAAAGACATTTCACAGTAAATATGCTAAATAGATTGAAAGCAAACTTTAAACGAAAATGATCATAATAAATAATCAAAGGAACGAAATTAAGCTACTTGTAAACATCCCATTGACAAGCTGAACCAACAGTGAACTACCTGTTCACTTCCAACATAAACCACCAAGTTTATAATGAAATCACTACCCCTCGTGTGAAATCACCGAGCATTGTCCATAACTGAGGACGCAACTATTCGAATAGTTTGACACTCTGCAGAGGTTGCACAACTGTACCCACACGATGTGATTAGCCTCGATCTCAGGAAATCACAACAAGGCCTTTACAATGCTCTACCTCAACCCAATCTTGCCCGCTAGGGTTTCACATCACTCCCCCGCGTGTGCCACATGGAAATCAGCAACCATGTTCATCACAATGGCAGAATCGGAATTGAAATATTACAAATTAATCAGCTAGGTCTATCCCGTACTAGACATGTGGTTTGCACGATTAGGCTCAGATAAATGGCGTACAAAGTTAAGTCCTTAATTTTACCCGGGTGAGGCTACCACATCCACCGAAGTGAACCTGTACTTCCCCCTTTACTGCACGATCACTTGCCCGAGTGCAAAATCAAGTTTGTATAACCACGCCAATGACACACCAATGCCATGGCACAAATTTTAATAAACATTGCACCAACCACAGTTCCATATATCATTAAGTCAAATTAATAATTCACATGTGATGATGAAACCCTTCGTAACTATAAGCAAAGCTAAGCATTCTATCGTACCAATCTATATGACAATTAACATAGTATCACTATTAAATTACCCAATCCTTATGGTGACAATGGCATCATGGTGTTCAAAGTTATCAAGGAGGAATGTAGATAGTTGGGGCAACAACTACCAATACAAGGTTTATATAAAATAGCGATGCAATGTAATTTAAAACAAAGTAATTAAATAATAAATTGCAAACTGGGTTCAACATGATTAAAGGACATAACTTGCCTTGGTTATGCTCAGCGAGGTACTTTTGGTCTTCGGGCGTAACTCCTGCTCCTCTAGAATCCGAATCTAACAAGAGAGAAAACGACTGAAACAAGAAAAACACATAAAATGATAAGCAAATGAATTACAAAAAACATGAAACGAGAACCAAAAGCTAGAGCTCGATTTTATATGAATTTAGAAAAAAGAACGGGGTCAATCGGAGCTAAGACGAAGGAGAACGGGCTCTCAGAAAATAAACCCTAAAGGAAAATTGGGAAAATCAAAAAAATCACTGTGCTGTGGACCGGGTGCACGGAAAGGGAGAGTTCACGGTGGACCGGGTCCACGGAACAGTGCGCTAGGGCTGACGTGGCAGGCGGAGGAGCCGACACGTGGCAGGTGATGTGGCGGCCGATGTGGCGACATGTGGCACCCGGGGGGCTGGATAATGCTGACGTGGCATGGCCACGTGGCATGCCACATCGGCTAGGGCTGACGTGGCTCGGCTGACGTGGCATGGGCTTGGGCGCGGCGATGGCACAGATCGAGCGGTCGGGACGGTTGCTGCGTGGCGAGATCTGGACCTTTGTCCTAGATCCGATCCGACGGCGGGAGGGTGGCGGCGGCTTGCGGGATTGATGACGCGTGGCTGGCGCTCTCCGCGAAGCGTCGCGCGGACGCGGCGCCGCCGCGGATGCGGGTGAGGCGACCGAGGTGGGGAGCGGCCTGCGGGGCGGAGCGGGCGAGGGGGTTCGGTGCCGGTGGAAGGTGCGGCAGGGTGTGCGAGTGAGACGGCGACGGGTCTAGCGGGCGGCGGTGCAGCTTACCGGCGGAGCGAGGACGATGGTGGTGCACGGACGTTGGGGACAGCGTCGGCGGAACCATCGGGCACGGCGAGGACGGTGGCGCTAGGGTTGGAAGCGACGGAGGAGGCGACAGCTGGTGGTGTGCATGCGAACCGAGACGACAGGCGCACGAACTGAGGCTGCTGCGCGATTTATGGCATGTGAACTGAGGGGTTCGAATCGACCCCGGGCGGCAGCGAGATCGAATCCCCGTCGGCGACGACGACGGGATGTCCGACACAAGGCCGATCGAATGGCGGGGAGAGAGGCAGATGCGGGCACGAGCGGGAGGTGGCGGCGGGCTAGGGCAACGCGGCGGGGAGCGCACGGATGGTTGCCGCGTGGCACGCTGTGCGGCGGGGATGCGAGGAGCGGGGCGAGGCGCAGGAGCGGGCTGGGCCGAGAGGGGCGAGCGCGCGGGAGCGTGAAAGGTGGCCGACGCGTGGCAGGCGTGGGGGCGGCCGAAGGGAAGTGGTCCGGCCCGCTTGGGTTTTGGGGACGGATTTAGGGTTTTTCTTTTTCTAAAAATTCAAATAAATCCCAGAAGCTCTAGAAAATAGCAAATAAATCCCAAAAATTCACCAAACATTTCAGAAAATTCCTTGAGACATGTAGAATCCAAATAAAATGTTTTCAACTTATGTTAATGTTTATTGTAATCAGATTAAATTGTTTTAAATTTTGGAAATTTATTTTAAGCTTGAATTAATTCCAAAAAAAATCCAGAAAATTAATTTTTAAATTCCAGGCTTTAAAAATTGTAGAAAAACAGGATATTACAGGAGGCGACCCGAGTGGAGGTGGCGGTGCTCTGTTCCGGCGAGGGGAGGTCGGATCTGGCAGGAGGCGTCCGGACTGGTGGGGACCCGAGGGGAGGCGGCGGCGCTCTGATCTGGCGAGGGGAGCCCGGATCCGGCGGCGGCGTTCGGCAGGAGGCGATCGGACTGAAGGGGACCCAAGGGGAGGCTGGATCCAGGTGGAGGTTCGACGGCGGTGTCCGGGTGGAGACGGCGGCGGTAGCGTCTGGGTGGGGAAGGCGGCGGCGCGTCCTAGGGAGAGGAGAGGAGGTGGGGGTGTCGGCCTAGGTGGAGCAGCGATAAAGATCAGGTACGCTCTGATACCATGTTGAGAAGTTGAGAGGGATTGACACAGACACCACACAGCTAAAGGGCTGGGATGGATATATATATATAGGAAGCCTTTTTTCTACACCCGGGTGTAATTACTCCCATAGTATCTACCGTCCATCTACTTCGAGATACCACAAGATGATTCGGGTTATTGGGTCTGCTAGAAGATTAATACCCTGCAACCTCTTAACAGTATAGATAGATACCCTGTTAAAATAGCCGGAATTACCGCATGCACTGCCGAAGACACCAAATTATTTGAACGTGCGGAAGACAAATCCAAACTGGCGTGATTACCGCGTGCACAGATCGCCGTGATTATGGGAATTCCATAACGGATGCTCTCTCTGGAAGAAACATGTACACGTCAATTGTATTCCATGTATTGTACGTATTGTAAATATTTATACCAAGTACTTATGCTGTATGCAGACGTATCCTCCTTTTCTTCAATGGTAGTAGTAGTACTAACGTTGTATACAGACTCGCGGTAGTATGTAGTATCATTCTTTTCAATATCGAAGGAGTATGTAAAATACTAGTGCTGCATGCAGTCGTAGTTTTGGTACAACGACAGTACTAGTTGAAAACATAACAATCAACTCGAGGTAGTATGCATTAGTGTTTAACAGAATAACCAACTCGACGTAATAGGCATAATTTTTTTTTCTGTATTGAGATACGTACTATAGGTCAATATCGTTAATACGAGTAGTTGTATGTATCAACGTATGAAGAGTAGATGCTAATAGTTTCGGATTTAGTGCAATAATTACATTTGTTTTTTGATCCGAACTCGGTGCAACGTATCTCGCGTACAAGGTAATAACCCTTCGGAAGATATACGACCAATTATCGTTGGTTGGCAAAAGATAAGTTGATATCCTTCGTATCCGAGCAGATTCCGTTAGCGCTTCGTATCGGAGCAGGTTCCTGTAGCGCCTCAGGATATAAAACGTGTTCTGTAATCAGCGGCGGTCACATTTGTCAAAAAAGTTGCCGGAGAAATAATGGAGAGTATTATGAAAGAGCAAGCACTAGTTCGGGGAGAAGGAGAGGCATTGGTGCAAGGGAGTTCCAACCAAGAAGAAACGATCGTGGATGCCATACCACTCGAGAGGTGGTATTCATGTTTTACCGAAAAAAGCAATGCATGGACTGTGATATGGATGCATGCTTTATAAATCATTCATTGTTTTTTGATTGGCAGGGTTATCGCAGATAGTGAAGAATAAAATATACTAGTTCCTACCTCGTATTTGGATCCTGCCATCATGGTGCCCAAACTAGGACAGCTTTTCAATTAGGAAACCGATGCATATGCGTTCTACAATTTGTATGCACAGTACAATGGTTTCGGCATCAGGAGGTCTAAGAATAGATTCAGGAAGGGACGTATTGTCAAGACCATGCAAGAGTTTTGTTGCCACAGGCAGGTATGTTAATTGAATATCAATTTTAGGTAGTATGGATGTCGGTACTCAGTTAGTTAACCCATTGTATAGCAAAAAGGCTAGCCTTGTAGATGACAGATTTTCAAAACGTACATAATATCAGTTTGTGTATCGATTATTTAAACCATTCGATAATAGTTAGTATGGTTGTCAATACCCAGTTTTATACTACATGTTTTCCGAAACGTGTATCAGGTTTAGTGCGCCGTAATATACCGCAACATACATAACAAAATGTAATGTAAACCATGTACTAGCCACTAGTCAATTTCCACCCCTCCATATTAATTTCAAATAGAACAATTCGAACAATGCAGTAGAAAGAATACTTTAAATCTATGTATGATTGTCGCGCATATATAAACATTACACATTTAATTGCTTTGTCCGTTTATATTTTTTTTGCTATGTCCCTCTTAAAACTCAGTTTTTCAAAATGATTTCATGCTATGTGCAAACTTTAAACCACGTAATGCTATGTACACGGATTGATTAAAGAAAAGCAGGAATATGAATTGTGAAACATTTAATGATTTAAGGTGTTTTACATACCAATTATGAATATATACTTCGTACTCCTTTTTTACCTTGATCGATCATTAAATGTTTACTGCTTCTCCTAGTTAGCTTGCTAGTTCCGTTGTTGTTTTTACTTTGATTGATACTGGCATACTCCAGCACGTCCGTGTTTACATACCAACTCTGGCTCGTGTTGTTATGTTGATGTAGAATTTGTGCAAATAGGTTTCTAGTTAATGAATCTTTGGTTTAAGTGATATGGATTTCACATGATTCTGCAAAAACATAATTGTATAGATGGTGTAGAATACTATGTTTAGTCAGCTGTCATCTTGTGTTTGTACTACATTACTCTGTCTCAAAGTTACATCAGCAGTAGTTACAGTAATAGAATATACAAATACAATACCATATTTAACATAGGTCATTGATGACATATGCAGGGCCGAAATCCCAAGATAAAAGATCATCCAACAAGGGTAGGATGTAAGGCTATGCTTAGGATTAATCGATCATCTGAGACTAACGAATGGAAGATCACTGCTTTTGTGAGAGATCATAATCATGCCATGAAACGTGATTTGAACCATACTAAGCATTATAGGTCACATAATTTTATTGATGATGGGACGAAGAGTATTGTTGCAGAAATGGTAGATAAGGGGGTATCACCGACATGCATGTATGGTTTAGTCGCTGGAATGCACGGTGGCCCTTCTTTGGCACCATTCACTAGAAGATCTTTAAATAGATTATCGTATGCCATAAGGAGAGATGAGTGCAGTGACGATGTTCAGAAAACATTTGATTACTTGAAAGAGCTACAGTGTCGTAGCAAAGATTTCTTCTACACCATTCGTGTTGATGGCGCTTGTAGAATTAAAAATATATTCTAGGCACATGCATTTTGTAGGCTTAGCTACGAGCATTTTGGGGACGTTGTCACATTTGATACTACTTATCGGACAAATAGGTACAACATGCCATTTGGTATATTTGTGGGGGCTAATAACCATTGCCAAACCGTATTATTTGGATGTGTATTATTGAGAGAAGAAAAAGTTGAATCATTCAAATGGTTGTTCGAAACTTTCACTGAGGCTATGAATGGGAAGAAACCATCTGCTGTACTGACAGGTATGGAATGTTATGTTTGATTTTATAAAATAAGATGTACATAATTATGTGCTGAATGTATATTGATTTTGTTTTTTTTCCGAAGACAACTGCCATCAGATGGAGGTTGCGATTAGGGAAGTATGGCCTGACAGTATTCATAAAGTTTGCAAGTGGCATGTACTTAAGAAAGCTAAAGAGAATTTGGGGAACATATATTCAAAGAGAAGCAAGTTTAAGGAGGAGTTTCACAATGTCCTAAATGGGCCACAAACAATTGATGAGTTTGAAAGGGCGTGGACAGGTTTATTACAGAAGTATGAATTAGAGGGTAGTACTTACTTGAGAAGAATGTGGGATATGAGGGAAAAGTGGGCACCTGCATATTTCAAAAATTATTTCTTTGCAAATATGTTGACTACTCAAAGGAGTGAGAGCATGAACCATGTCCTAAAAAAGTATGTGAAACCTTCTTCGTCGCTCAATGGTTTTGTCAGAAGGTATGAGAATTTCTTTTTTGATAGAATACAGGAGGAAGAGGCAGAGGAGCATCAATCATACAAGGTAAGATTTACATGTTGTGGTACTTTCTGTTGGGCTATTAATGATACGTGCACAATATTACTCTAAAATTTTATGTTGTCCATTTGTTGATTTTGTGTAATGATCATACCCAAGGAGAAGGTGACGACAACTACAAGCTCCCCTATAGAGAAACATGCTGCACGGGTTTACACAAGGGGTGCGTTCGCAAGGTTCAAGGAACAGTTTGGTTGCAGCGTCTCATATATGGTTTAAGCTACCGATAATCCAGACAAACTACAAGTGGTTCAAATTGGAGATACAACCATGCAAACATGGGGTAGAAAAGTTTTTGAATTGCAAGTCAACTTAGTTGAAAAAGAGTTCTTGTGTGTTTGCAAGTTATTTGATCATTTAGGGATCATCTGTTGCCACGTTATAAGGGTATGATCAAAATATTCTACCTATTTGCAGCATTTTAAAAAATATCGTGCCATGTGTTCATTTGTATTAACCGTCTGCTTGGATTGACAGGTTCTTATTCAGATTGGGTATATTGAAATACCAGAAAGATATATCATGGAGAGGTGGACTAAGGATGCAAGGGATTCAATCCCAAAACACCTCGATGGGTATAGTAAGGATAAAGCAGAAGTGGTGTCAAGAAACTATAGACATACCCTGTTGCATAGGTCTGCTCTTGAAATGGTAAGACTAGGTGATACTAATGTGGAGACCTATGAGAAAGCAATGGAAGTGTTGGGCAAGTTGATGGCCGATCTGAAGGTATTGGTTAGTTCGTCGAATGCTGCTAAAAAAGGAGCTTGCTGTGGTGAACGAGAAGTGAGTAAGAAGCCTTTGATGGTGCAGTATGAAGAATATGAAAACGAGGACTACGGTTTTGAAGGGGAGGAATATGACATTACAAGTAATACAGAATTTGAGAAATTGGTGCATGCGGATGTTATGGCAGATGACAGTGTAGAAGATGGTATGAGCGGTGATGAACAGAATGAGATATTCCCACCAGAGGTATTGAGGGGAAGAAGTCGCCCAAAAGGTAAAAGGTATTTGTCAAACGGAGAGACCGCTTCTCAAAAGACAAAGGTTGCTTCAAAAAGTGACTCAAAGGCCCCTAAGTCAATGCAGATTAGGTATTGTGGTCAGTGTGGTGGGCATGGACACAACAAAAGCACATGTGGTCGGCAATCTACATACAGAAAGAAGTAGATGAAAACAAAAGTTAATTATCACGCGTATCCGCGATTTACAACCGAATATTGTTCTGATTTCAAAATTTTTACTAATGCCATTTAAAAAATGTAATAACAGAGTTGACATAATTTTGATGTTGCACATTATTTCGATATTCACCGCTGCTATCATTCATCTGGGAGTATGCTAATTGTGTTTGCATATGTTTTAACAAATCTCATTGGAAACACGCAAATAGTTTCCGGATCATACTAAAACACCAAGAGGTGGGTGTATATATCTGTGTGTGTGTGTGTTGCAAAAGCATCAGGTGCTTTTTTGACCGAAAAACCTGGGACTAACAACAGTAATCCAACTCTGGCTCTCTGAAGATACCAAGGAATTATACATCGAGCAAAGCACTAGGGCTCGTAGTGATAGCCTAGCTAGACAGTATACACTTGAAAGCAATATATTTGGTAGACTCTCTTATATCCCGTTAATTATCAGGTGCTTTCCTGACAGAAAGACATGGGACTAAGAACAGTAATATAACTCTGGCTATCTGAAGATACAAAGGAACTATACATCCAGGAAAGCACTAGGACTCGAGCTAGACAATATACACTTGAAAGCAATATATTTGGTAGACTCTCTTAAAGGAAACTTTGATCTTTGATGCATTGCCTTTATGAAATATATACTGGTTGGTAACTGCGTTCTATGTGAGCAAAACTTTCTTTGGTGTCCAATGTCCATTTGTTTTGGCCTAGCTGGTGTAGTTTGATAAAGGAAACAGCTGAAAGACATTATCTTAAAGAGGTTTGGAAATTTGCTTGTCATGTATATTTCGGTTGGTTAATCTTGCCAATGAAGTATGTAAACCATTCAGAAGTATGTAAAAAAAATGAGATACTACCATCGGATACTTCCATGCAGTTCTCAGGTAATAGTTATGTATGCAGTAGTGTTTTCCCTAAACGGAGTAGTATGTATATGGATGTAAATGAGCCGAGCTCGAGCCAGCTTGACCTGGCAAGCTCGCTCGAGCTCGTCTCGCGTAGGTATAGAGGGAGTACCTGCCGGCGGTTGGTGGAGCCGGCGAGTATCGGACGGAGGTGGCGTGGGAAGGCCGAGGAGGCACGGGGGAGCCGTGGCCGAGCTGCCGTGGCCGAGCTGCAGAGGGCGGGCCGGCCATGGTTTAGGTTGGATCCCGGTCGAGGATGCTGGGGGCGGCGCCGGCGGTGGGATGGAGGAGGGGCGGCGCCGGTTGGGGGGGCGATGCGGGGCGGCGCCGGGGACAGGATGGGCCGCGACGTGGGGAGAGGATGGGCTGTGGGGGAACCGGAGAGTAGGGGGGACGGGGTTTGCGAGAAGGGCTGGGGAAGCCGGAGAGTATGGGGACGGGGGGTTGCGTGAAGGGGCAGCGCCGCGGGGGAGGCGATAAGGGGCGCCGGCGGGGGATGGGGGGGTTGGGGAGAGGAGGGGCTGCTTGGGGAAGAGAGCCGGAGAGGAGGGGGACTGGAGGGACGAGGGGTGGCGGAGCCGGGGGGGCGAGGAGGTGCAGGCGGGCGGCGGGGCGAGGAGGTGCAGGCGGGCGGCAGAGGAGAGGAGATGAGAGGCGGGTGGGAGTCGGTTCACGGGTGGGGTTTTTTTGGATATGGATCAATGGAATGGCCGATCGGGGATTGTTCATACTCCCAACTCGAGACGAGGTGTAGTAGTATGTAACATAATAGTGACAGACACATCAGTTTAGCACGTGTAATATGCGTCAAATATATAACTGTCAGTGATGAATATTGCTTTTCGGAAATTAGTCAACCAAAAGGAGAAGTAGTATGTGGAGAAGGATTTTAAAATCTAGTACTGGGTTAGTTTTTCATGGAGCAGAACAAGAATGATTTATCATCTGAAGACTTTGCCGAAATTATTTCTTTTGCACAAATGCATAATCGTTGAATAATGAAGAATCTCCTTGAAGTTAGATGGAGTAGACAACAAAATAATAGAAGATTTTCAAATACACGTAAGCGATTTTCAAAAAGATACTACAAAGCCTCATTGTGAATGAAAAAATACATAATATAACAAAAATATAGTTTGTGTGTAATAATCAAGTATTGGTTGAATCTTTCTTCTGTTCTTGATGTCATTTCCAGTAGGATGATTGCAAACATTGATTGACATAGTCTGGAAGTATAGCTTCATTTTTCTTGAAAGACAAGAGATTTGCTAGAAATTGCTTCCGAAGTTCGCGGGGATCCTGTTACAACAAGACTGATTGTTAGTATTATTTGTTGGAGTATTAGGTAGTAAGTAGCATAATATATAGGACATACACCATTGTTAGTAAGTAGCATCAAATAGTATGTAACATGGGTATTTTGAGGAAAATATCGGAAACTCACAGTACAACTTTGATTGACTAGGCGAGATCCATCCCAATTTCTCATGTAGTTAAGAACGTTAAGTGGACAGTCAAACCTATAATGCAAAGTTATATGTGAACATAGACGAGTGAAGTATTAAATAAGTAAAATAACAAAGTGGATGTACTTACTTGTTTTCTTGAATATCGATATTCGACGGGAATTCGAACGGCCAATTAGAGATATCCTCGTCCCATTCAGAAAAACATAGCTTCAAGCATTGAGAAAGTGCGTCGGATATGACAACCTTAGTTTTAGTATGTCTTTCAACGAGATCTTTGCCTACTTTGCTGGTATCTCGCAAGGGATCCAAGATACTGAGTTTCTTATTATACATGTCAAATGCATAAAGTGCATAGTGATGCAAATGGTGCACAGGAATAAATATCTGCATCAAAGGATGGTTGTTATCAATTGTTTTGGTCCATTTATAAGCCAATGTTAGTAGAATCGACATACCAGCCGACAATTGGAAACAACGTAGGGTATTAGAGTTTCATCACTAAAATAGTGAAGATGATCTTCTGGGTTCCATAGGCCCTCTCCAGCAGCTGCAAACATCTGGAATATGAAAAATTATGGAAAAATCAGCAACTGCAGACATACTTAAAATTATGGAAAAATGAGAAAATGGTATCAAGATTCAAGCAGTTGCAAACATACTTTGAATTATGGAACCAGTAAAAATGTAGTATTATGGTACACTTACTGAAAAATCCTGGTTTATAAAATGTCTCCAACCTAAAAAATCAGTCCCCTTGAACCTATGTAGTTCATCTTCAAAGATCGCTTGGACAGCAACATTGAATGTTTCATCGTGCATTTCCACATCAAACCTGAGTGCTTGCTGTATTTGTTGCAAATTTAGGGTAATGGGAACTGGGTTTGATATATGGACCCAAATTTTGCTGCGTAATAGGGTAGTATGTGTCAATATATAGTCATGAACAGTTGCTACTATGAAATCGGTTACTTGTACAAAGCACTTACTTAAGGGAATCCTCGTCATCATGTGATATTGTGTACACATACAAGTCATCAAGTGCCTTCAAGTGATATCTCACAAAAGAGTGTTGTTTACATAAAAATGGGGATTTGACAATCTTGCTTGGTTTAATGGTCCTTTTTGGCCTATCCATGAGTATGTCTGAAGGTTCTCCAATGATTCTCCTCTTTGCCTTTGGTGGGTATTTGGTGCATGAATACTCTTCACGTAGTACAATCCTGATTGCACTAACCTCATTGCGGAGTGGGGAGATATCAAACTAGCTGGTGAACGCACATAGCCTACAAAGGTGTGGAATAGACTTATTGAGAAAGTAGTTTTGAAATTATGATGGTGTATGTGCTAATGTTGTAAAACAAATTGTGGTATGAAGTATACTGAAGGAATGAATTCGTTGATTTGATTCAGGAGTATTTGGCACTACATAATGAAGATACTCCTCTTTGGTAGGCAAATGTGGTTCTGCAAGGTGGTTTTACTAAATAAGAACAGTAAACACAATAGAGTATTTAGTGGTAGTAGAAGGATTTCTTTCTACAAAATTACGTAAGCATCTAAAGGACTAACCTTGTTGAGAGTTGTCAAAATGATGATACGTCGAATTATTTAACATTGCCTTGGTACAGGTCACATTGTTGAATTCTTGCTCCAAGTTCAACACTATATGTTTTCGTGGGGTACAGACTGCCGTAGTGTTTTCCGATGACATTTGAGTGATTCCCAAATCAAAGCTTGGGACCTCTATATCCACATGTGAACGGAGAGCAACCTGCTATGGGTTGAGTATTGAAGCAAAATTATTACATAATACTTGTATTTTAACATAAGGTAAATGAATTTACTTTCATGCATTCTAATAGAAGAATTCAAATAGAAGATATACCGCAATGGTTGGAGGGTCTCTACCACGGCCATAGCATACATTGTTAGGCTGGCGAAGCTGATGACAGAGGAAAAGGAGTGTGAACATGTACAGGTGGTATGGACAAGTAGTAGCAGTAATTAATAAATAGTGAAAAAAGCATTTTCGTCGTGTATATCTCCAATTTTACAGTGGGGCATGTAGTATCAATTAACAAATGTAGTAAACTATTTTTTTAAGTTACAGGTAGTATAAATTAACAGATGGTATAGACAAGAAGTTGCAGGAATTAATAAATATTGAAATAGAGTAGACTATGTTTTTTTGTATCTTTTCGTCATACACTTGATGACAGTATACCATTCCATTATATAATACTAGTTGCTTTTCGCAAGTGACAGTATCCTCCACGTATACTCTGATTGTTTTATTCTTTTCTGATATAACATTATTCCCTGTTTGCTTTGGTTCTTAGAGGTTGCCTCCACTCTCAACAGTGATAAACAGATGCGATCGTGCATTTGTGCGATCGTGCATTTAGCAAATCAGTTAAATGTGATGAAAAAGATGAAATGGCTATCCTTCTTCATAACAAATGTGATGAAAAAGATGAAATGGCTATACTTCAGGATATATAAAATAGGAGAGGTAACTTAACAGAGTTAGCACGGGATAACACGACAATAAAATTGCCTTTTCTTCTCCAAAGGTTCCCCCTCTCCTTTTTCTAGTTTGCTTCGCATCCCCTGTTCGTTTATGTTCTAGATGACACCCTGTCACGTACGCTTTTTCTGCGTTCGATGAATTTTGTGCATCACATTTAAGGTACCTTTGTGCATTTTCATACTAACAACCGACATATATGCATGAGATGCACCCGTGAATATATACGTTGTATGGCGCATACACACTAAAATGTATATACTCCCTAGGACCCACATACTCCCATTTTAGGTGATATACTCCCTTTGTTTCCATATGCTAGATAATTGGTATGACGCATAACAAAAACATACTCTATATATAATGTCACACACCCTTTACAAAAAGGATATATATACTAATTTGTAAAAAAAAATGAGAACTCTTATGGACATAATCCTCTATTTAGAGACAGCATACTTCAAACATCTATCATATCTTCCTTTTTTTAAAAGTAACAAATAACTGCACACTTTCTAGTGATGTAGTACCAGGGACCCACATATTCACATTTCAAGTGATGTACTCTCTTTGGTTTTCGTATGCTATGTACTGCCTTAAAGAAGTCATATTACCTCTGTTTAGGAATACTCCTACTTCGATTGATATATTCCTTTTTCAGCATGGTAAGATAATCCCTTTTGAAACAAAATATACTCCACTTCAAATAGCATACTCTTTTTTTTAGGACACTACATGCACATACCTTGAGCCTTCCATATGAAGGGAAAGGTGCTCGATTTTTCAAAACAATATCCCTCTCGACGAAGTTTGCCAACTTCTCGTCGTCGTAAACTCCAATACGAGGTAATATGTTATGATCAAAATTGTCCTTTCCAAAATCAAGATTGTCTATGTAAAATATCTGAGAAAATGCTGTAGTTAGAGTTTGAATAGCATTCTTGTTCAGCAAATGGACTAAATTACATAAACAAAACTGACTACCTTTTTAGGACAACTCTGACCTGAAGTAAGATGATGCAGCCATTGATATATCCTGGGCTCTTTCGGTCCTTAATTTTGCTTCGCAATGAGTATGCTGCATTCTTCAGTTCTTCAGCAATGAAATGGGCCCAATTGTAATTATGAACATTTTCAATATCAACTACAGCTTTGAGATACCGTGTTGATATGTAATTGTTATATGACTGTGGCGCCAAGAATTTTGTGACAATATAAATTATGAATGCCATCTTAAATTGGATAATATCATCAGCAGTCATAGTTCCATCAAATCTTCTTGTCAGTACTCGCTCAATAAAGGGGATAGTTAATTCATCCCATGATGACTTACCAAAAATCAAACACATGTAGTCTTTTAGGCCTGAGACCTCTTTATGTGCTACAGGCAGTATTTCCTTGCCTGTGCAAGGGATGCCGATTACACGGTTCATATCATTGCAATCCATCATGAGTTCCAATCTAGTACCGGCACATAATACTCCAGTTACTGGGTCTAATTTGCTTAGAAGCCAAGCACCAAATTGTCTGTTCAGCTTACTCAGTTTTAAGCTCACTAACCCCTGAAATCCCATCTCACTAACTAATTCCAACTTATAATGATCTAGATCTTCAAACAGTTCAACAACGAAAGAAGGAGAACACCTGGAGTATATCTTGTTCTGCCAAGCCTTCCTCACTTTCATGGCACTTATTTCCTTTGATTGGGAACCGTTGGCACCTTTGATCTTCTGCTGTTCATCCTTTTTTTTGGTGCGGACCAGAGACAGAGCCTTTGTGAAAGCAGATTTGGAAGAACTGCCATTAGATGGATTCGTCATATTATTTGATTCTGTCATGACCTACAATGGTAGCTTGTAGTGTCAGTAATGATGGGAATGTTGATGGCAATGAAACAGTGTAAGAAAATAAATGATATGAACATCTAGCATGTAAATAACTCAAGTAGTCAGATGTTCAAACAGAGGTTCTAGATTGAATGCATGTGATAGATGAGTGGGAGACTAGCGCATGGGGAAAAAACCAAGCAATCCTCTACACATACATGCAGGGGAGTATTGTCCCAATGGATTCCGCAGTTAGAGTGAGTATCCTATATTGTCAAATATTCACCAATATGTACATACTTCCTTTCTGTTATCAGACATTTTCGTTTCAGTCAATTTAGATTCACAACAAACAGCATGTCAATGCAAACTTTCAGATCCTTGGCATGGCTGTCCATCTTGATTTTATTGTGTATACCCAAGCTCATCTCCACATTCCAACACACGCTGCACACGCGTTAAGGAGTATGTAAGAAAAAGACAGACTGTTCTAGTTTATTTGCTGCACCCTGGTCTTGCAGACGGTTAGGGAGTATGTATATACCAATCTGAGTGTATAATGTGCTCAATACACTCAATTTCGGAAATGATAATATACTGAGAGAATCTAGCATAGAAGTATTCTGCTAATGGACATACTAGTGAAGAACAAACCATACTATTGAAGAGAAAAGTGTATGATACTATGCGAGTTTACAAATACTGATAAGCAACCCAAAAATATATAATACTGCTGAAGGTCGACAAAGTATTATGCAGGGGAGTATTATATCACGATGTGTATTATTTTCAATAATGTAGAACATCAGACCAGAGACCAGAAAAAGAAAACATATAGATATACATACAGTGGAGTATTAACCTATGGATTGCTCAAAAAATAGTAGGGTGAAGAACAAACCACGCAAATTCAGAATACCAATCTCCACACTCCTGAATACCTATTTCCACTCGTGAAACCAATAGCCTGGAACAAAATGGCTTGTAACCAACTGGTGGTATGAACGAATGTAACATACATCATGAATAAAGTTGGCACGGATGTTGAATAAATAATCGTGGGAATCGATTGGAAAAGAGAGAAAAACACGGTTCTTGTGAAGAACATACCGCGTAAATTCAGAGAAGATATCTTCTCACTCCTGAATACCTAATCGGCACCCGGCTACGCCGCCAAGTCGACAGCTTCCTGGTCACCGGCGATCTGGTGAAGTCGTCAGGGAGGCTCGGGGAAGAGACCCGATGTGGTGCCGATCGGCCACAGATAGGGCCCAGGGCGCCGGCGAGGCGTCCCAATATGCGGAGTGCCGTGGTTCTTCTCGCAGGCAGGCGGCAGGGGAGCAACTGGGGATGGGAGTCGCCGGAGCTCGGGATTGAGATGGCCGGAGCAAAAAGATGGCCCAGAGAGGCGGCGCGGCGGCCCTAGATGCGGCGAATATGGGAACTATGCGGCGGCCCAAGGCGGTAGGCAAGCAAAGAGGCGTGGGATTCACCGGATATCGGGAGGTAGATGGCCGGAGCAAATGTAGAGATGGGACTCGCAAAAACTGGAACTGAGGGGGCGACAAATCCGGGATTCGGGAGTCATCGAATCGGGAGGCAACAGAGAGGAATCGATGTATCGAAAAATATCTGGCGAAAATGACGGAACGCAGCTTTCTCCATTTGCCGGGTGTCGTAGATACGGCGTTCGCGACCCGTTAAACGGTGCTCTAATCTAAATGCAATCCGATGGTAATAAAGATGGGTGTAACTACACTGAGTAAAAGGATTTTTCATATATATATATATATATATATATATATATATATATATATATATATATATATATATATATATATATATATCCTGAAAAGCGTATACAAAGAAAGCATATACAAGGAAAGCGCATACATAGAAAGCGTATACAAGGAAAGTATATACAAAGAAGGTGTATACATGGAAAGCGCATATAAAGAAAGTTATCTAATAATTGTAATACTAATTATGAAGGATGATTTGGTGATAATGACAACATATAAAATGTCAGTTGAATTATTCTCGGGAAGGACTAGTTACATGTAACTGTTAAAAAGCCCTATCTTTCGACCGTCGCCAGGCGGCTTGGTTCGAGCGACGCCACTCGGTCGTTTCGGTTGGTGGCTGCCAGGCGGCTAGCTCCAAGCGACGCCACCCGTCAACCAGCAGGTTTAACCAAGCTGTTTTAATACACCACTGGCATGTCTCTCAGAAGGTCCATGGCGACGCACACAAGAAGCTTCGGTATCTTCATTCCTAGGGCATTTATGTAGTTTTACCTTCTGTGTTGGGCTACTTTGTAAAAATGAAAATATGTACCATTCATAAGGTTTCTCTGTTTGGCTTATATAAACTGGTTTATGGTTTTTTTATTATAGTTGGTTTATTTTGTACTATAACTACTAGTAATTTTTTTTGTGTAATTAAATTTAAAAAATTTTAAAAATATAAAAAATATGTTAGCCCATCATGAACAATGCAAATAAATAGGAAAAAAGACGAAATTAAGAAATAATGAAATAGAAGCAGAAAGCCAAAAACTAAAGTCAATACGAGTTGGCTATGATATAATGGAATTAAGGTTAGCCCCCCTGGGGTCATGTTGCCGGGATAGCTTAGGTAGTGCTTATTTTAGTTTAAAACTTAAGTTTTTAGCTTATTTTTCATTGTTTGAGGATTTTTTGATACTATAGCAAACTTTTTTAGTGTAATTAATTTTAAAAAATAAAAAAATATTATCTCATCACGGATAATGTAAAAGAAATATAGGAAAAAACAAAAAACCCCTCAAAAATCAAAAAATAAAAAAGATAAAATTATAAAACTAAAAGCTAAAAGGTCCAATTGAGTAGTGCCATAGCTCTCCACAGTTTGATGTAGGCTTAAGATTCACCACTCTTCAACATGATTCACTTCAGTTAGGGATGGCAACGGGGCGGGGGGTCGCGGGGGAAGCCTCCGCGGCCCCGCCTCGCCCCTCGTCAGCCTGCCCCATGCCCTGCCCCATTAAGCTTCACGAGGGGAGATGGCCCTCGGTCACCGCGGGGACCCGACCCCCACGGGGTCCCCACGGGGGATTAAAAAAGACTAAATTTATTTTTAAAAAATAATAATTTAACTTTATTTATTAATTTATAATTACTTAAGCATATTTTTTTAAAATATAGCTTCAAAATATATATTCTAACATATAAATTCAAATTTTAGTCTAAATATACAAGAAAATAATACAATATCTTACATTAAAAAACTATAATCTATTATTAAAATATTTATTTTTATTTTATCGGGTCCCTGTGAGGCCCCACAGAGCGAGAATGACCTCCGTCCCCACCCCGCTAGCATAGCGGGGCCCTGCCCCATTCCCCCCATAGGGGGAGATTATCCCTCGCCCCTGCTCCCCATGGGGATATTCCCCGCTGGCCCCGCCCCTACGGGGGGAATTGCCATCCCTAACTTCAGTCTACTCATTATTATTTTATTAGACCCTATTTGGTACTTAGAGAGCTTCACAGGGATTCCTCCTCATCGTGATTCCCTCCTGTCCACTCATTATTATTTTTTAGACCCTATTTGGGACCCAAGAACTTCACAGGTATTGCTATGGGAGATTAACGCTGATTAACTCAGTATTCAGCAGTTTACCCATGTATATGATGTCTTTCTTCGTGATTCCAAAAGGGGTACGTCAGAAATTAGATTATTTCCGCTCCTGGTTTTTTTTGGCAGTCAGATGACCTGAAACGAAAGTATCGTCTCGTTAAATGGAGGATACTGTGTCAACCTAAAGACTAAGGGGGCTTAGGAATTCATGATTTGGAAATTATGAACATGGCCCTTCTCAGTAAATGGCTCTTTAAATTGCTGTCAACTGATGGCATCTAGCAACAGATTCTACGAAACAAATATCTTCACTCCAAACCGCTTTCTCAAGCCCAGTGGAGCTGTGGAGACTCACACTTTTGGGCTAGTCTTATGAAGGTGAAAGGACAGTTTCTTCGCTTCGGCACTTTCATAGTTAAAGATGGATCACAAATTAGGTTCTGAGAGGATAAATGGTTTAGTCAGACAACTCTGCGAGAACAGTATCCTAGCCTTCATAACATAGTCCGACACAAGCAGGTTACTGTAGCAAAAGCCCTTAGAACCTCGCCCCCTAATCTCTCTTGGCGGAGAGATCCATTGGGTAGAAGTTAGTATCATGGAATGATTTACTTCCACCATTGCTAACATGGTATTGAGCCAGGAACCTGATGAATTTCGCTGGAACCTCCACCAAAACAGACAGTTTTCGGTACAATCACATTACCTGGCCATGATTCATGTTGATGTCCCTAACTTGAATAAGTGGATTTGGAAGTTAAAAGCTCATCTGAAAATCAAAATTTTTCTTTGGTACCTTCGTAGAGGGGTCGTGCTTACGAAAGATAATCTAGCCAAACGCAATTGGCAAGGTAACAAGAAGTGTTGTTTTTGTAATAAGGACGAAACTATTAATCATTTGTTCTTTGAATGTCGTTTTCCGCGTGCTGTTTGGTCTATTATTCGAGCAGCTTCCGGACATTCTCAACCTCGTAGTGTGTCTCACTTGTCTGGTTCTTGGCTAGGGGGTGTTGGGAAAGAATTGAAGTCTCTCTTCCTGCTAGGGGCGGCTGCTACTTGTTGGTCATTATGGTTATGCAGAAATGATTTGATATTTGAAAAAAACATATTGTTTCCTCTTTACAGATTATCTACTCGGTCATCCATTGGCTTCGTACCTGGGCTATACTTCAAAAGCCATCATCGCAGGATTTGGTTGCAGCGACGTCTCATCAATTGGAGTGTGTGGCCAAGGAGTTTTTTACCCAGGCACATGGGTGGCGGTCTAGTCTGCAGATTGATTGTCATTAGAGTGCTTGTTTCTTTTGTGTCTTTTTGGTGTGTGCATCTTGGTTATGCAGGGGCCGGGAATTGTTTTCTGGGTCTTGTATCTTCTCGATGTTAAAACCTTAAAATAATAAAATTTCCCTTATCGAAAAAAAATATGCAGTGGTTGCTTGTTTACTCCTTTCGGAATTATTATTTTTGTGATTGCATTTGCATTGCGAGCATGACATAAGCGATCGGTCTAAACGTGCGATTTACTTATTAGGATTCAGTTTATAATAAATTGTGTGGCCAATCAATATTCATTACAGAGATGCTCGAATCAATTGCCCGCTTTGACGAGAGCAGCATGGGCAGTGTGACCTGCAGCAAAGGGGCAGCATGGATCAGTCTCAGTTCGAGTATAGCTTATAGGGGACAACTTCACGGGTATCACATGAAACAGGTGAGTTGTTTCCCTGGAGCATTGGGAGTATAGCTTATTGGCTGTGAGCGCTGTAGTGTTTGGGTTTTTCGCTTCTGCTATGAGATACCACTGTTGGTGGGCAAGAAATTTTAGCGCTCAAAACAGAAATTTTAGCAACTTGGTGGGCAAGAAATCTCAAGAACTCAAGATCTACTCATCTAAGTTGATAAAACTTGAACCATGGCTAGAAAATAATCTTAGAGCTATGATTTCTGAAGGAATTCCAAAGATTTGCTCAAAATCTTATCCTATCATGCAAACGATTCTAGCTGCACCAAAAATAGTAATTTCAGCACAAAAACACGGTAAATGCAGACACAACTTGAGCAGGATTGAGTTCTAATGGATCTTGCTGGGTTAGGACATATTCTGGATGAACTCCTCAACCACTTATATGTCCTAGATCCAATAGAAGTATAGAAAGTAGGAGGGGAAGAGAAACTCAAGTTGCAACAAAGAAAAGCTAGAAATAGTAAGAAATGAAATAAATTTCAGAACATGTATGAACTTGGAACTTTCATTGCTTTGGGAAGGATTTAAAAGCCACACTTTATGTGGGCAAAGCTCAAAGGAGCATAAGAAAAACTATAAATCATTCTCAAAGACTTGGTGGTGGAGGCATACCCTCACCCCTATGTTTATTGCCCTTTAAGAGCAACCTCAACCCTTGGATCACTTCAAGGGCTCTTTTCCTTACTTAGAATACCCCTCTAGGCTAGGCTACAACTATAACTCATCACTTATCATGCATCACAAAGCAGCTATTACAAGATCTGAGGCCTTGGCTCTACACAACTTGCAAACTTCAACGACTCTTAAACCTTCACCAATAAGACATAAATGCTATGAAATATTCATCACAACATGAAGAGGGCCTCCACATGGTCTCACAACTACATCTGCATTGTGTAAGCATATAGGCCCCTTATTTCGAGGATTTAGTGTTTTGGTGTTTAATGATCCCCTAATTGTCAAGACTAACTAAATTTTGAGTTGACATTGTAAGTTATGTCTTGATGATGTTATTGGGATTATCTTGGCTTGTCATGGATCCCCTATTGAGTAAATGAAGGCAAAGCATGGCCTTCATGAAAATTAAGGACTTTGTGTTTAGAAATAATCCGAGGAGATGGGTTTGAATCATTTTAGAAGTTAGCACCTTGTTTTTGCTTTGGGTATCCTATTAAGGGGGTTCAAGGCTAGTAGCTTGAGCTTGATAAGGTTGGATAGCTAGATGCGATGCACACTAGATATTCTAGCTTACATTCTACTTAGAATGTGCCAAGGATCAATTTTAGGTTGAGAAATTCTCAAAATTTGGATCAATTTGAGCTATGTATATAAAACTCAATAAGGCAGATAATTTGACCTAAGGCATATTATTGAGGCATACTATCCTATCCAGAGAGAGTGTTTTTGGTGCACTCATGTTTTCATATAGAGGGAAATTATCTAGGGTACCATCTAAACAAAGAGGTTGTTTTTGGTGTGCATTGGATTTTATATAGAGATAGGCGGAGGCATATCATTACAACATTGGACAAGTTGAAAGGTGGATGAGATGGCCCAAGGAGTATCATTGCTCAGGATTCGAGTTTGCATTGAGGCGTGTCATCTGGGTCAAGTCGTACCATTGGCTTGTACTATCTATCCAATGGGCGGTGGATGAGGACTTCTATAGAGGCGGATGTTCCAGGTGCACTCGTACCATTGAGGTGTACCATTGATCAGCAAAGGTCAATAGTTTTGGTTTGCACTAGGCAGACAATACGGCTTGGGCAAATGTTGATGATTATTACATCATACAAATAACTTATCCACAAACGTACAACATTTCATCTTGGAGTATTCTAGGGTATCGTAATTTCCATGGGGAAGCCTTAATGAACTAGGGATGTCAAAGTAACAAATGTCTAGATATCACCTGCCTTTCAGAGAGCAAGTTTGATTAACAAATGATAGGTGTTGATCATTGTCGGACCCAGATTTTATAATCCAGAACCCCCTGTGATTCCACCGTACTATTTTCTGGATTAGTAGATAGTTCTCACAGATACATTACTAAATATTAAAGTACATATCATGCAGAAGCGTAAGTATATTAGTAGACTTACTATGGGTCAATTAGGCCGAAATCATTAAAAACAACAGCAGAAATGGAAAGTTCACATAGATGGGACTCTTGGGACATGCCCACAGGTAGCCAACTAGGGTTTGCGACCTAGTCCTTGATCTCATCGTCTTCTAGTCTTGTGAACCCATTGGATGATCATAGGGCTTGTATTTCTCCTTCTAACTTACTAAATAATTATAATTGAGCAACAGTGAATACAAAGGTACTTAGTAAGCCATCACATAGAATGCAGTAATAATAGATGAAAGGCTGAACAATAATAGTAGAAAATACTTGAGACTTAGCAATTTTAACTGAAACAGAGTTTTATAAAGTGTGTTAATGATTGCAATAATAGTTGTACCGATTCCATCCACCATTACATATTACCTGCACCAAATGCTAGTTTTCCAGTGTCATATCCACTTATTATCATTTTTGCGACCGACCGTCTAGGGAAACACAAACTAACTTTCATTCCACCCACAAAGTTTGTTTTGTAAATAGAACTAACTTCCGCAGGTTCCCAATGCCTAGCGATGATCATGGGCGTGGCTGTTCGAACAGCTTTTACTTTACAGAGGTTGCACATTTTACCCATAAGAGACAACCCCTTTGCTACATTCCACATGTTTCCGTAGACATGCAGATCAAATAGGTTGCCACAAATCCTTTACAATGTATCTCCCCAGTGATGCCATGCTCGCTAAGGTTTTCACTTCTGTAGGATTCGACTGTCCCTCTATAAACCCCCTCTTACGCTGTCACACCAAAGGTAGGGATGCGACCATCCTTTCCTTTGCCCGTCCGTATGGAGCAACCCACATTGGTAGGGCTGTGCAATCGGTTTTTTCGGTTTAATCGGTTTGGTATATATGGTATATACGGTAAATACGGTGTTAGTAGTTCTGTTATATACGGTATTTTTAGAAGTACAGTTCGGTTTCGGTAAATCCCAATTTATTTTGGCGCGGTATCGGTAAATACCATATTTACCAAAGTTAACGCGAATTGCTAACGAATAACGATATAGTGACTAGCGAGACGAGCTAGCAAATAAAATTCAAAAGCCTACAACAGGAGCTAGCAAATAAAATTCGGCTCTACATTATCACTTATCAGCTCAAGGGCTTGTATTAATTGGGCCACGCAAGTCTTGTAAATTTGTAATGTTGAAATTACAATCGGAAGTTGAAATACTAGAGAGCATGCAGTAAGCCATGGGGTGTGTTGAATCATACTAACACGAGCTAACCACTGGAGTTGTTAGTCAAGTGAAGTGAGTGTAGAGCATGTAGTAATTGGGTCATACTAACACTATTCGGTATTTTCCCCTATAGAGCCCGTGGGCCGTGGCTGGCTGAGCCTGACGGCAACCCAACACAAAACCGAATCGAATACTGGTTTTTCCCCTATTCGGTATTTCGGTTTTTAGCCGGTTTTTCCCAAAAAAACCGAACACAAAAAATTTGAAAATCTGAAAACCAAACCGAATACCGAAAATCGGTCAAACCGAGTTGACCGGTTCGGTTCAATTTTTTCAATCCGGTTTTTTCGATTCGGCTAAAAAGTGCACAACCCTACACATTGGGCCAATACAAATTAGTTAGCCTAGTCTACACTTTGCTAACTTGTAGTTGTACAGTTTTACACTGGGAGGTCATACAAGATTCAGTCCTTAGAGTTATTTGGGCAGTTCTAACACAATCCAATACTCTCGTGCATCCATTACACCAGCCTCCATACCGTCTTCCAAGATATTTAAGTAAGTTGGGGTTTTTAGGAGCATAAAATAATCATGTGCAATAGCCTAGCTGTTTATGCCAAAAACAAACTTATTTGATTTAAATTTACCGCTTCGCTCCGAATCCGACGGCCGCCCTCTTCCCTCTCTGCCACTTGTTGCTGATCCATCCGTCGCGTCTCCCCTTTCCATTTGTTTTCTCTTATGAGCTATCAAGTTTTCTCTTTTGTTGATAGCCATAACTGTTACCTGTTATTTTCTTAATAAAGGTTTTTGCTAGTTTGTGTTTTGTTGGATTGTGCAAAACAACCCCTATTCCTCCTTTGTCTTAAGTCTCTTCTTCCCTAATTCTCGGAAGCATCAAGCCAGAACACCGAGCGTCAATACCCTTCAAGCAAGCAAGCGTATATCGTCGAGAAGTCTCATGAAAGGATATCTAAACCAGATCACAGCTCAAGCCATACAGAGTAAAATCCAAACCTATTTCGTTGCTAGCCATGCGAATATCGAGGACGAGATTCTCTTTAAGGGGGGAAGTTTGTAACAGCCAAGCTGTTTATGCCAAAAAAACTTATTTCATTTAATTTTTTTTTAAAAAATAAAACATTTGCTTTTGCTTTCCTAAGTCTGTAAAAGTTTAATTGCATAAAATTTCTGTTTTAAAAGAGGCTATTGTTATGAAAAATAATTTAAAAGAAAAGTATATGCTTTATCAAATAAAGGGGTATTTGAAATTCTGTATAGAACTAATTCAGATTAATTATTGATATCTTCTGAAATTTAATTGGATTTCCTAGGTTTTATTTCCAAGCCTTAAAGAGAGAAAATTTAAAATTTCCATTTCATAAGGTCAAAAATAAAAGTATGTTATTTACAAAGGTCAAAATAAATGCATTTCATTTTTCCTAAGTCAAAACTATAATTATAATAATTTTGAGGAATTTATAAAGGTTTAAAACTCCTTTTTAAAGTTAAATTGAGTTTCTGCAAAATCTAATTATCAAAATGAGTTGAAAATATTTTTATTAAGTCAAAAATTATTCCAGATGATTCGCTAAATTTTTCTGGAATTTTTAAAATTTATTCAGCATTTTTCTGAATATTTTAAAGCCTCCTAGGTATTTCTGAAAATCAAAAAGAAATTAAAACCCTAAAAATCCCTCCGGCCGACAAGTGTCGCTCCCGAATCCGATCCCCCACCGCCGATCTAATCTCCACCGTCCGTTATCACTTAACCCCTCCCCGCCTTCCCTCTTTCCTTGGCCGACGCGTGTCGCGCATCAGAGCCGCTACCGCCCCGCTGGTTCTAATCCCCGCCATCCCCACCCACTTACCTCTTCATCCCCATTTGACGGCTCGGATTTAATCACCGTAGCCCGATCAATCTCGGCCGCACGTTCTCACTTACCCCTTCGCCCGCTCCCCTCTTCCCTCCGATCGACAAGTGGATCGATCCGAGCCATTCCTCGCTGCCGCACTGCATCTCGCCCACCCGAGCCAACTTACCCTTCGTCCAAGTCCCAACGGCCAGATTTAATCTCGCTTGCGGTTGGAATCTTGGCCGCCCCTTCACTTACCGCCGCTCCGAATCCGACGGCCGCCTCTCTTCCTCTCTCGCCACTTGTCGATCCATCCGTCGCCTCTCCCTTTTCCATTTGTTTTCTCGCACCCGGGGGCCCGCTGACAGGCCATCTCCCCTCCCCTTTCTTCTTCTCGGCCCGCCGACCCGCCACCATTACCGCCCCCTCAAGCTCCGCTACTCGCCTCCGACCGTTATGTCCCGCCATTGATAGTCGTAAATGCTCCCCATTCACGCGCCATTCATTCCCGCCGCTTCTCCGATTCAATCAACCATCGCCACCGATTTCGCCATTAACAGAGCCCTAAAACCCCGCCGCCACACCCCACTCCAAAGACCGCCCGCTAAAAAAGGCCGCCCGAGCTCCCTCCTCACACCGCCTCCCTCGCCCTTCTATTCGAGCGACACATCGAGGCCCCTTCTTGAGCATTTTCCTCCGCCGCCTCACCATCTCCGCGAGAAATTCCGCCGCCCGAGCCTCCCGTGCCGTGCCGCCACCGCCTCGAGCCTGGTGAGGCGAGGCGCGCCTCTCCATCTCTTCCCGAGCTCCTCCGCCACCGAAGTCCTCGCCGCGACAACCTCTCTCCACCTCCGCTCCTCTCCATTGTTGACGCTCTCCGATCACCCCCGGGTTCCGCCGAAGGTACCTCCGAGTTCCCCTTGGCCCCCTCATTCTTTTGGTACCCTCGCCGAGCGCCGCCGGCCACCCGAGCTCCGGTGACCCTAGGTCCCCGTGCCGCCACCGTCGTCGGCCGCGCCACGTCAGCCGGTTGCGCCCCGTGGCAACTGACGTGTGAGCCGCATGGCTGCCACGTCCGCCCAAACTCGCCAGCCAGTCGCCACCTCGCGCGCGCTGGGCCACGTTAGCACGTTGCCGTGACGTGGCAACCACGAGGCAGCCACGTCGTGCCACGTCACATGCCGCGTTGGCTTTTTGCCCACCACGTAAGCGCCACATCGACATTCCGACCGTTCGCGCGCCACCTCAGCCCCTCGAGTCCGTGGACTTGGTCCACCGTGCACCGGCCCCACCTGTCAGCCACTCACCCGATTAAATTAACCCTAGGGCTGACGTCATGATGACGTCATAAAGCCGTTTTTCCGTTTAAAAATATTCCGGCCAAAAATCAATTATGGTGCTGACGTCATTATCTTATTTTTCCTTTAGGAAAATAAATGCTTGCTGACGTCATAAATCTCTTTTCGGTTTAAAATTAATTCCAGAAATCCCTCTTTTTCTTTTTAATTGTATTTAAACTTTAGAAGGCTATAACTTCTTCATTTTAACTCCAAATTGACCCATTCAAATTTCTAAATTTTTCTAAAATCATGAACTTTCCATTTCTGGCATTATTTGGAAATTTTGAATTTTATTTAAATTTTGTTTGAATATTTTTGGTAACCCCAAAATTTCAATATTAAATTGTAATTTCCAATTCTTTTTAGAACCTCAATTCCTTTCCAAATTTTCAGTTCACATCCAAAATTTCAAATTCAAATCTTGCAAAAATTCAAAACCTCCATAAAATATTTGTTCTTTTTTTTAAGTCCAAATATTATTCTGGCATTTTTCTCTTTCAAAGCAAAATAAAAAGAAATATGGAGACTTCCCCCAGGCCAAAATCTTCTTTTGTTTAAGCTCGCTCAGTTAAAAATTCTCACCTCATCCAGTGCTTTAGATCCTTGCTATTTTCAGGTATTGGACTATTCTCTTTTCACATAATATTTATTCCTCCCCCTCGCTATTCCTCTCCACGCATCCAACCAGCAAACAATCTATTTTTCAGCTAAAGCCACCATGAGCAATGCATGCATGCAAGAAAAATCAATTCCCTTTTACCAAATTAAATTGCATGCAGCAATAACACCTTTAGTCATTGCCAAGCATCAATTCCTTTCAGTTTTAATCCATTAAAATTTCAGTTTCTTGCATGCAAAATTGAAACTGACATTTCATTCAATTCGGCCATTAATTCGGCATTCAATTCCGGCCATTCTCTTGCTCCTCTCCACCTATAAATTGAACCCCAGCCTCCTCACCTCATTCCCCACTTGTCTTGCATTCTAGGAAACCAGAAACACAGCCAAGAAGAAGTTTTGGAAGACTATTCCTTTGGTTGGCTTGTTCCAACAATTTTCTTCCCAACCGATCTTCCGACGACTCGTTCTCCGTCGTTCGGACTCCGAATCTGGTGATTCAAATTTCTAAATTCATTTAAATTCATATTCTATCTCCCAGTATATATTTTATAATTTTTTGATTTTATTTGGATTTTATTTGAGTTTAGTTGTTATGGTTTTTTGCGTGTAGACTACAACTAATTCGGAGAGTATAACTTCGATGAACCGCTGCAAACTTCGAAGGAAGGCAAGTTACACCTTTGACCATGTTGAACCTATTATTTCAAATTTATTTATGTTGTTTTACTGTGTATGCATGCGTATCTTTATTCAAATTTAGTTCAAATTTGATTTAAACATAGTTACACCCATGATCCTTTGACTATAGCCAATTTTGAATTTCGAATTCATATACCTTGTCACCCTAGCTGAAAACTAGTTGGTACCATAGTATTGACTAGAAAACTTTATAGAATTGCTTAGCCTGGCTTAGTATAATTTTAGGTGGGATCAAATCTTTCACATGAAAATGACAGTTCCTTTTATTGAAATCTTGACTTCGGTGAGTCAAGGTTGGTTTATGAAAATTGTTTTAAAATGAAAATAGAAACTTATGATTTGGACTTAGGCTATTGGTTAGGTGGTGGGTGCCGGCATGCCTCGTGTTTGGTGACACCTGGTTGATTGTCGTGCACAAGGGGTATGTGGTCGAGCCTAAGTCCGATTAAGGACCGGTCTGTGAGCTACTGTTGCAAAGCCACATCGTACTACCACAAGTCCGGTATGGGACGGACCTGGCTAAGTAATTTATGAAGTTCCAAATACGGTTTCGCTATAGGCTGAATGTGAGCGTGCGTAGGCCGCGAGAAGTCTCACATGGCTCAAGAGGGGGCTCCAACTCGTGGATTCGAGTTATGGTGAAACCTTAGTGGCGGCGTGACTATTTTGGCTATGGATCATTGTAACGGCCTTGTCATGATCTCCTCGCCGCACACCAAAGGAAGTGTGTTAATCTAGTGGCAATATGGGATGATCATGTCTTGTGGGTAAAGCTGTACAACCTCTGCAGAGTGTATAATCTATCTTGATAGCCGTGCCCACGGTCACGGGCAAGCTGGGTAAAGTTTTTCATGGATTAGACTTTGGTTTTTAAAAATGATTTCTGAAAAAGGCTTATGGATGGATGGATGGAATTCATGACCAGGTGGGATACCTGTGAATAAGTTGGTGTTTGGCCGGAGCCTGCACTAACAAAATGAATCCATAAGAGATTTTGAAAAGCATATGGATAGATGGAATCCATGTGAAACCTTTTGAAAAGATGGACCAGGTGGGATACCTGTGACTAGGTTAGTGTTTGGTCGTAGCCTGCACTAACGATATTATTTTGTTAAATTATTATTTCTATCTACTGTATAAAATTCAGCTTTTGCACTTATGTTATTGTATTTAAATTCAGTACCGCTTTTCGCACAAATAAACTTAATAAGCCTTCCTTTGTTATCCCTATGCATGCATTCACTCTGTTAAAACTCCTGGTGTAACTTGCGTAAGTACTTTACGTGCTTACCTTGGGAGTACATTATGTGCTCACCTTGCTAAAATCCGTTGCCAGAGGATGACGTCAAGAACTTCGGTGAGGATGGTGACGACTAGGCCGCGTCTTACAGTCATTTGCCTGTGGGCAGGCAGGATGGGCTGCCGCTTCATTGGTTTTCTTCCGCTGTTTATATTTATTTTGGTTTATGAACCATTGATGTAAAATTTGGCCATCAGGCCCATATTTAGTTAATGAATAAATGTCATTATGCATGATATGAATCTTTGTTATCCACTGTGTGCACTAGCTTGATCCTGGACTAGTGCGATTTACACAGAGGACCCAGGAGTCGTTGCTCCGGGGTCCGACATCATGTTATAACATACCAGCCACTTTCCACTCATGAGTGCCCAAACCAGGTTTTCATATTTGAAATGATGCCAGGGCAAATTAATGCCCCCGAATATGTAAGACTAACAATGGCGCTTAGATATAGACTTATTACTAGTATGTTAACCATTATTTCTAGGGCACCAATGTTTTATGTCCAAAGCCAAGTAATTTTTATAAGGAATTAACTATGAATTAATGTGAATATACTTTGCATAATAAAGTAAAGTATGCAATTTGATATTTTCAAATAAAATAACTTGCTTTCAAAGGATAGGTGCAATATGATCAAAGTGATGACTTGCCAGTACTACAGAGAAGGTCATACTAGACGCCTCATCACAGATGGTTCTACAGAATCCATTAGTGCTAAGCTGTAGCGTAGTTATCTTAGACGATTTTACTAGCATGACCGTCTATATTGCAACCAATGGTAAGAACCGTCAGAGATGACCTACTTATTGTAAACAGTTTTTTACACAAATTATCTGTGATACATCATAGATAGTTCATAATAAAAACCATCTGCAATGCATGGACTTGTCAAAGACGTTTTTATGTGATAAGCCGTCAGTAATACATCGCAGATGATTTTTTGTAAAAAAAACATCTGTGATGACCTACTTATCACAGATGGATTGTGAATGGAAATCTATGATATTCACTGTGTTATTAAATACCCTTGTCCCAACAGATATTCTGTCTGTTAGGCGGTGGCTTTGAGCCGATTTGGTAAAAGGAGACCGGAGATTTGGAAGGGTGCTTGTGTATCCATTTATTCTTGGTAATCTAAGGTTAGTAATTGGTACGATATATAAGAAAATACATTATATTCTAGCTTGATCTGTGTACTTTTTAGTTGCAAGGAAAGAGAGATCTAGTTTGCTAGTTTTTGCTCCAATTTAAGAGTAGGTCTCACTCTTATCTACTTTAATTCTTGTTGGATTGGTTCATGAATCATAACTAGCTACTTTAGATGGACAAATTATGGTGAATGACAATTATGTGTAAGAGTGTATATACATGTAATGGCTATCTAGGAGAGCATTAATCTAATTTAACATTAACTTATTATATGCATAGCATAGATGGACCGAAGCTGGATGTACATTGAGAACCGTGTGAGTGAAGAGTACATCAATAGCGTGTCTGCTTTTAGAAGAACTGCTGAATAGGATATGTTAAATAGGGGGTGAATTTTATATACTGTCCATGCATTGATCGCATGAATCTTAAGATATTTATCAATTAAGCGTAAATAGAAGCACACTTGATTCAAAGAGGTTTCAAAAGGGAGTATATATGTTGGAGCAGTCACAGGAAAGAGTAGATTATACATGAAACTAGTAACATCATCGAGCGAGACAACGATATATAACGGACATCGATTGTTCTTTTGATGAGGACATATTGCACATGGTAATCTAGGTAACATGTTGCACGATGAAGAAGGAAACTATAGTGAAAGAGGAAGCTGTAACAACCATTTGGTCAAGAAGCTTGGCTTGACCACGCGACCGCATCCACATCCATACCATATTCAGTGGTTAAATGACTCTGGAAAAGCTAAGGTAACAAAACCATGCCGAGTCTATTTTTCTATTGGTGGTTATTCTGATCATGTTGATTGTGATGTGGTTCCCATGCAAGCATGCTCTCTTTTATTGGGTCGACCTTGGGAATTTGATAATGATGCTTTACACCATGGTAGTAGTAACAAATACACTTTTATGCATAAAGGAAAGAAAATTACTTTACTGCCTTTGACCCCAACTGAGATTATAGAGGCCGATAGGGCGAGAGCTGCTGCTACTAATGATCTAAAGGAACATGATAAATCTGAAAAACAGTAACTAATCCATTTGAAAAATTCTGTTATGCTTGCCACAAAATCAGACCTTGCTGAAATTGATGATATTAATGATACATGCTATGCTGTTGTGTGCAAAGATGCTCTATTTTCTCTTGATAATATGCTTTGCACTTTGCCTGCTCCTGTCACTAACCTTTTGCAGGAGTTTAGAGATGTTTTCCCTGATGAGATACCTCTAGGACTTCCACCCATTCGAGGAATTGAGCACCAGATTGACTTGATCCCTGGAGCGAGTTTGCCAAACCGTGCGGCGTACAGGACCAATCCCGAAGAGACTAAGGAGATTCAGCGACAAGTCCAAGACCTTTTGGACCGTAGGTACGTACGTGAGAGCCTTAGTCCTTGTGCTGTTCCTGTTCTTTTGGTTACTAAAAAAGATGGTTCTTGGCGTATGTGTGTAGATTGTAGAGCCATTAACAACATTACTATAAGGTATCGTCATCCTATTCCTAGGCTAGACGACATGCTTGATGAGTTGTGTGGTGCTATAATTTTCACAAAGATTGACTTGCGTAGTGGATACCACCAAATAAGAATGAAACTTGGCGATGAATGGAAAACTGCTTTTAAAACTAAGTTCGGCTTGTATGAGTGGTTAGTCATGCCTTTTGGTTTAACTAATGCACCTAGCACTTTCATGAGATTAATGAACGAGGTTTTACGTCCTTTCACTGGCAAATTTGTGGTCGTTTACTTTGATGATATCTTGATTTATAGCAAGTCCATGGATGAACATTTGAATCACTTACGTGCTGTTTTTAATACTTTGAGAGATGCACGTTTGTTTGGTAACCTTGAGAAGTGCACCTTTTGCACGGATCGAGTCTCTTTTCTTGGCTATGTTGTGACTCCACAGGGAATTGAGGTTGATAGAGCCAAGGTGGAGGCGATATGGAGTTGGCCCACGCCCACGACGGTCTGCCAAGTGCGGAGTTTTCTTGGCCTTGCAGGATTTTATCGCCGCTTTGTCAAGGAATTCAGCACCATTGCGACACCGTTGATTGAGTTGACAAAGAAGGGAGTCGTGTTCCATTGAGGGCCATCACAAAAGGAGTCCTTTAATCTTTTGAAGGACAAGCTTACACACGCACCATTGCTCCAACTTCCGGATTTTGGTAAGACTTTTGAGCTGGAATATGATGCTAGCGGAATTGGTATCGGTGGTGTTTTGATGCAAGAAGGCAAACCTGTTGCCTACTTTAGTGAAAAATTAAATGGTCCTACTCTTAATTATTCCACGTATGATAAAGAATTGTTCCACGTATGATAAAGAATTGTATGCTCTTGTTCGTTCTTTAGAGACGTGGCAACACTATTTATGGCCTAAAGAATTTGTTATTCATTCCGATCATGAATCACTTAAGCATATTCGTAGTCAAACCATTTGAATCGTAGACATGCTAAGTGGGTTGAATTTATTGAATCTTTTCCTTATGTCATTAAACACAAGAAAGGGAAGGATAATGTGATTGCTGATGCTTTGTCTCGACGCTATACCATGTTGTCTCAACTTGATTTTCGCATTTTTGGTCTTGAAACCATTAAAGGACAATATGCTTTTGTTGCTGATTTTAAGGATGTGTTGTTGCATTGTAAAGAGGGAAAAGCATGGAATAAATTCGTGATCAATGATGGGTTCTTGTTTAGAGCTAACCGCCTATGCATTCCAATTGGATCCATTCGTCTTTTGTTGTTGCAGGAGGCGCATGGAGGCGGTTTGATGGGACATTTTGGTGCTAAGAAGATGGAGGACGTTCTAGCCGCACACTTCTTTTGGCCAAAGATGAGGCGAGATGTTGAGCGGTTTGTGGCTCGCTGCACGACATGTCAAAAAGCTAAGTCTCGCTTGAATCCACATGGTTTATATATGCCTCTTCCTGTTCCTTCTATTCCGTGGGAAGATATTTCTATGGACTTTGTTTTAGGATTGCCCAGGACTAAGAGGGGGAGGGATAGCATTTTTGTTGTTGTGGATCGTTTTTCTAAGATGGCTCACTTTATACCATGTCATAAAACCGATGATGCCGTTCATATTGCTGACCTCTTTTTCAAATAGATAGTTCGTTTGCATGGTATGCCTTCTACTATTGTTTCAGATCATGACGCCAAGTTCTTGAGTCATTTTTGGCGTACTCTATGGAACAAGTTGGGTACAAAGTTGTTGTTCTCTACAACATGTCACCCACAAACTGATGGCCAAACCGAGGTGGTGAACCGCACATTGTCTACCATGTTGAGAGCTATTTCGAAGAACAATTTGAAGCTGTGGGAAGAGTGTTTGCCGCATGTTGAGTTCGCATATAATCGAGCGGAACACTCCACCACCAAGGTAAGTCCTTTTCAGGTAGTGTATGGATTCAATCCCCGTGCCCCTATTGATATTTTACCTTTGCCTACTAGTGAGAGAGTTCATAATGATGCTAAGGAACATGCTGATTTTATTGTCAAAATGCATGAGACTACTAAGGCAAACATTGAAAAGATGAATGAAAAATATAGAATTGTTGGTAGTAAAGGTAGAAAGGAAGTTAAACTTGAACCGGGTGATTTTGTTTGGTTGCACTTGCGAAAGGATAGATTTCCAGAGTTAAGAAAGTCAAAATTGATGCCTAGAGCTGCTGGTCCTTTTAAGATAATTGAGAAAATAAATGATAATGCATATAAACTTGAGTTGCCACCCGAGTTCGGGGTTAGTCCCACCTTTAACATTGCAGATTTGAAGCCATACTTGGGAGAAGAAGATGAGTTTGAGTCGAGGACGACTTCACTTCAAGAGGGGGAGGATGATGAGGACATCACTCCTTCGGATGCAACCGCTGATCCTCCAACCGTTATGCAAGGTCCAATGACCCGAGCTCGCATGCGACAATTAAATCTAGAGGTGAGCTCGTTCTTAAGCGATCCTTTTTATAGTTTTGAGAATAGATTGCTACCTAATGATGTTATCTTGCTTAGGAACATTGGAGAGGGTCATGAAGTACATGGAGAGAGGTGTGGAGGCGGAGAAGACCAGCAAGGACGTCCAAGTCAAGCCGGAGGCCCAGTCCAACTCGAGTTCGCGTCTGCCTCGGCCTTCAGGACCAGCCTGCAGTAAAACAGACGCCCAGGACGCATACGGACTCCGTTTTGGACGTTCCACATATGTGTGGAAAGCTAAGAAGGAGACCTTTCCAATGGCTCTGGTCCCATATCAAAATTCCTTCTGAGTCAACGGGAATCATTGAAACAAGTGGACGTTCAGAATCTGTCAGGGTGCTGCGCCACCGTATTTTGGGCCGTTCGGCTTTGTATCGTGTTGGAGCCCATTAGGGCGCGTCCAGGGGTTTTGCACGCCCCTCACTCCTTTATATACAGCCGCCACCCCCACCATTAGGGTTGGGTTTTGCTTAGATTAATTCTGTCTTGAACAGTTTCGCCGTTTATCGGTTTGTGAGACCCCAATTTTCGAGTGCTAAATCAATACATCTGCAATTGCGTTGTGTTCTTCCTTGTTCTTGCTTGTGTTCTTCGATTCGCAGGCGAGGATTAGCCTTCTTACAGAGTCAACCGCCGCGCACGGTTGATAACCCGAGGAGACGTGGTGCTGCGATTGCGGGTTCGGACGCGTGTTGTTCGGAAGTCGGATCGATTTGTGTCGCGCCTCCACCAAATCGAACTTATCCAGAACCTGTTGGAAGGATCGGGACCCCGTCCCCATCAGGCGCAGTGGATCATATGCATTTTCATCGTGGATGGATCATTTGCATACTTATGCAATGTAATGCTGATGAATGATTTGCAAACAAATGTAACTTCTTAACTATTTATGTGGAATTCACTCGTGAGAGTCCCTTGTGGTATGAGAAATATGGCTGTGGTTGTAGAATGGGGTTCACCCCCTTGTGGTATGGTAGGGGATGTGGTTGTGGTAACATACTTTCTCTTGTGGTAATTATTGTTAGCAGTTGTGGATGCGAGAAAAAATAAGGTTAGTGAGGAAGATACGTGTTATTTTGTGGTGGTGGTAGTAGTAGTGGTTGCGGTTATAAAGTATGTAGTCGAGAACTAAATGCTAATGTTTTATGGTTGTTGGTGGTAATGGTGGTTAAGTCCTTAATTGTGATCAATGTAAAAAATAAATGTTGTTTATGAGAATACATGTTGATGCCTAAACTATTGTAGTTTAATTAGCTTGTTAAATAGTTTGCTTGCTGAGATTTTTATCTCACTCTTGTTTTCCCCCCTTCTAGGTAATCCTTGAGCTGTAATAATTTGCACACCATCTTATGATTAATGCTGTAATAATTATGTGGAGTCTTAGTCATGGTTTTATTTTTCCTCATTGATGTTCGTTTCAAATTGATAATGCAAGGTTGTGGACCATTATATTTGGTTAAATTTGTTAGTGGTCATTCCTTAATTAATAATTACCTTTACCTTTTGTTTGGTTATGCTCCCGCTTAGCTTATCATATTTTAGAAGTTGTTGCCAATTTATTTTATCTTGTAAATTGGTTAGTGATGGAGTGGTTTAGTGGCATCCCAGGGTAATGTGGGTCCTGGGGTGTTGCAGTTGGTATCAGAGCGGGCGTTAGGTTCGTGGTAATTAAATTATTAAATTGACACACTGGTGCACATTAGGATGGGATGGGTCAAGCATTGCATTTATACTTTCAACATGCTGTATTGATGATTTATGTTATGAGATGATCTTGTATGATTATGATTTGCTTCTATGACTAGTACAAGTGACTCTAGTCATTGATAGGAGATAGAGGTTGTACTTGTGGCCTTGGGCATTACCAGGTTATACCACCGATCGTGGTAAACGGATAATGATGTAGTTTCCTTAGGTAACTTAGTTACAGATGTTGTGCGTGAGTTTCTTAGAAAAGCTGTTATATTCCTTGAGTTGATTTTGGCCAATTCTTGGCCTACTACGGTTAATGAATTTCTCTTGGGTTAGCAGTTCATTGCAGTTGTTGGGTGCCAATAAGCCTCTAATTGTTCTTGAGACAATTATTATTTCTTTCTGATTGGTGAGTTGCTTTTGCTGCTCGTGAGCATTGTTAATTGGCGAGATTGGTCTTTTTCATGTTGTTTCTATCTTTCTTACTGGAAAACATGGCTCATTAATTCGTTTGATATTTTGAAAAGGAATCAAAACTTTTTGTTGGAAGTTCGTTAACTTGTGGTAGCCGAGATTGCTTTGAGTAAAGCGACGTGTTAAATGATTTTATTGGTTTTTAACTAAATCATGTATTGTGGTTTTCAACCCTCTTTTGTTGGAATTGGCGGGATATGGTAATAAAAAAAAATATTTCTTGTTAAAAGAAATGGTGTACTAGAAGTATTTGAGGTACAGGTGATCTCATCTTGTGTTTTTCCAACCTCGTTGCTATTTATTTTTCTCTTGGTCTTGTGACTACTATGAAGGATAGCAGTTTTCTGTGTGCTGGAAATTTATTTCTTCCTAGCTCTTCTTCTAAGAACCAGGTAACTGATGTGGGTTGTGAAGCCTTTATGTTGTGTGATGGCAACTAGATAGTGGTGGTCTAGTAGATGATTTTGTGGAAACCATAAATGTCCCGATGTTTGAGGTACATTGGATTATATATTGCTTTCGTGGAATAATCCTTAGAAAGGCTTTGATTTAAATAAAATACTTGTCTTGGAGCCAAATGATTTGTTGATGTTAAGAATTAAGTATGTTTGAATTATAGAAATTTTAGGGATTTCATCTGAGGATTTCCCTTTTTTTAGGAGAAGTTTGTTGTAGGAGTCTCGATGGTTGAGTCTGGGCTTTGCATTTGTTATGCTAGAACCTTGGAGGCCCAGTGTTTCTGTGTAAGAATAGTGGAACAGAGTGGGTTCCAAATAGCATGTTGAACGTGGATAGCATCCTCGAGGTGCAGTAAATAAGTTGGTGTGTTGGGCGATGATTTAGAAATCCTTGGTTCAAGGAAGCTAAATTATTAAAAGAAATGGATTGGGAAATTAATGTTATCTCGAGTAGTAAAATGCTCTCTTGATTCTTGTTTAAGCTGTGTGTTTATGGCAGAGGTCATCTGCAAATTAAGTTGTTTTATGTTGAGACGTTGTCTTTTCCAATTGGGAAAAGAAAATGATTGTTTTGGTCTTTTGAGTGATTTTCACTATTGGCTATGTGGTGTTTTTTCTCCAATTGTCTACTTGGAAAGTGGAAAAGGTTTCATGATGAATTGTTTGATTTTGAATCGTGGTCCTTTGAAAGAAAGTTGGTTGCGAGTGGGTTGCTTGAGAATCCTTTATTTTCAATTGGGTTTTGTTTGTAAAAGATTTTGGTTGTTCTTCGAGTAGAATGACGTGAGTGGAATTCATGATCAAATTCTTTTAAAGGGGTATAATGTATTATCCCAGTTATAATAAAAAGAGAAAAACATTTTAAGAAGGAGGATGGATTTAGGAAGTGAATTAATAGTTGTGGCAGGGAATTTTGCGAAGAACGGTAGAACCGATTGGCCGCTCAGAACCAGCAGAAGAGTTATGCGGATGTTCGGCGTTGACCAGTGTGTATCTTGGACTCGTCATAGCGGGTCGCGAGGGAGAGGGATCCTCAAGTACGTGAAGGTCCTCTGGATGAATCAGTTCGAGTGGGAGGCGACGTCGGAGCTTGAAGATCAGATGCAGAGAAAGAACCCGCGCTCTTCGAGGTAGATGAGTACTCGTAGTTGTTGTTTCGTTTTGGTTGTTCTCTTCTTGTTGTTCTTTTGTCTCGTGGATTGAGGAGTTAGATTTGGGGACGAATCCTTTTTAGGAGGGGAGAATGTAATGCCCTGAACGTCTTTACGGCGTCCCTAAGAGTATTTAGCGGAAACACGGAGTGTTGGGAGTATTTAGCAGAATTGCGAAGTTTTTCGATTTTTTGGTGGATCACGGGAGGCGGGAATAAAATTGTAGAATTGTCTAAAATGAAATAAATAAATTAATTAATTAAAATTCAAGTTTTGGGCTGCCTAGAGGGGTGGGCTAGCTACTTTGGGCCAGCCAACCCAAAAAGGGGCCCAAGCCACCCCCTTTTCTTCCCCTAAACCCTAGCCAAGCCCCTTCCCACCCCCTTGGCCGCCCCCACCCCCTCTTGGACGTCCCTCCCTGCCCTCTCTCTCTCTCTCCATGGCTGCCATGGCTGAAAAGAAAGGAAGAAAAGGAAGAAGGGAAGAAAGGGAGGAAGAGAAGGGAGAATGAGGGAAGTAATGAGGAAGAAGAAGATAGAAGAGGGGTGATCTTGAGGGATCACCTAGGTAATTTTCCCCACCTCAATTCTCCCTGTTTAGATATAATTAGGGTTCTTGGTATGGGATTAGTAGGGTTCTAATGGTGTAATTAATCGATTAGGGTTTTCTGCTGTCTGCGCGTAGGCTGATTCGCGCAGCGTGGCTGTTTGTATAGATTAGAGTATCAAAACAAATTTTCCTGCAGATCTCGCCAAAAGGAAAGTTGTAGATTTTCTGGCCGCGGGGTTTGGGCACAACAGAGTCGGGAACTTCCCTATGTAGCAGAGGAGTAGTCTGAAACTGGTTGTTGTTTGGGTGTAGTTTCAGAGGGGTAGATGATTTTTGTAATTGTGGCCACGGTTATGAAAGTTGTAGGAAATCTTGTAATCTAGCTGCTGTATAAAAATCGTGAATTTTAAAACTTTGTACAGTAGGTGGAGTTCGTTAGAAGACTTCTTGCCAGATTGCCGAAACAGAGTCTGTCATCGGTTTTGTACGATAATTTACACCCTTTTAGCAGCAAGATAAAAATATGTTGTCTACTTGAAAATTGTAGATATTTCACTGTAGTTTCCAGAAATATCTCTTTTGCTGTGAATGGGCTAGTAGTTTTAAAGATATAATAAAAACAAGTAGTGCTGCTGCAGTGGGCTGGGCGTAGGATCATTGAGCGGAGAGGGTATTGTCGCGGCATTTTTATTTTGTTAAGTTGTGGATTCCTTGCTGTAGCCTTGTGCTGAGAGGTAATTTTAGACAGGTGGCTTCGATCCTGACCGTTCGTGAGCACCTCGCTTCATCGGTAGAGACAAGTAAGCATAGCGGATGTGCTACCGTTTAACTCGTTAATCATACTACATTCACATTAATTAATTCTCTTAATTTGAGATGCTATGTAATTATTTCATGCTTCCTTGATGTGGCCCATGTGGTATCAATTTGACAATCAATCATGCTTTTGATGGCTTAATTGTGGTTATGTGGTATTGTTCTTGATGAAACAAATATGGTTGTGAGGTAATAGTCTTAATGAACATATTGTGGTCTAAGTCGTAGTATTCTTATTGAATATATTGTGGTGTTAGTGATGGTATTCTTAATGAATTATGGTGGACTATGTGGTAGTATTCCCAAATAATCGAATAATTATGATCTTGGTGAATCAAATGTGGGTTATGCGGTATTGCCCTTATTGAATCATATGTGGATTATGAGGTAGTATTCTTGATGAATATATTGCTGATCTTTGTGGTTAAATTCTTATGAATCATTAGTATCATATCATGCATATCATGACATGTCATTTGCATTATGGATGTCGCTGTATATAGCCACAATCGTACCGGTACAACATCGTACATTGCCGTTGTACGATGCACACTCTTACCTTATTGGGTAAGGGTACAGTGGATCATATGCATTCATATGCATTTTCGTCGTGGATGGATCATTTGTATACTTATGCAATGTAATGTTGATGAATGATTTGCAAACAAATGCAACTTCTTAACTATTTACATGGAATTGACTCATGATAGTCCCTTGTGGTATGAAGAATGTGGCTGTAGTTGTGGAATGGGGTTCACCCCCTTGTGGTATGGTAGGGAATGTAGTTGTGGCATAACGTATTTTCTCTTGTGGTAGTTGTTAGCAGTTGTGGATACGGGAAAGAATAAGGTTAGTGAGGAAGATATGTATTATTTTGTGGTGGTGGTGGTAGTAGTGGTTACGGTTATGAAGTATGTAGTTGAGACCTAAATGCTAATGTTTTGTGGTTGTTGGTAGTAATGGTGGTTAAGTCTTTAATTGTGGTCAATGTGAAAAATAAATGTTGTTTACGAGAATACAAGTTGATGCTTAAACTATTGTAGTTTAATTAGCTTGTTAAACAGTTTGCTTGCTGAGATTTTTATCTCACTCTTGTTTTCCACCTTCCAGGTGATTCTTGAGCATGCTTGGGAAGGGTAAAGTAGCACAACACAATTGCACACCATCTTATGATTAATGCTGTAATAATTATGTGGAGTCTTAGTCATGGTTTTATTTCATTGATGTTCGTTTCAAATTAATAATGCTAGATTGTGGACCGTTATATTTTGTTAAATTTGTTTGTGGTTGTTCCTTAATTAATAATTACCTTTACCTTTTGTTTTGTTATGCTTCCGTTTAGCTTATCATGTTTTAGAAGTTGTTGCCAGTTTATTTTATCTTGTAAATTGGCTAGTGGTGGAGGGTTTAGTGGGATCCCAAGGTAATGTGGGTCCTAGGGTGTTACAACATCGCATTGCATAATGAGCATTCATGATCCATATTGATGCGCTAAGAGTCTGTATGAAAAAGGACAAGGCAACCCTATATGAAAAAGGACAGGGTCAGGTGAGAGAAAGATTTAAATTGATGCCCTGTATGAAAAAGAACAAGGTGACCCTTTATGAAAAAGGACAGGGCAAGGATGTGTCATCGACGGGTGAACACCTAGCTATACCAGTATATACAGAAGAAGACGTTGAGTTTGAGTATTGCATTCATAAGAAGAGAATCAGAAAGAAATAGCATGTGCATGTAACTAAATGGAAAGGAGAATTTAAAAGTGAGATAATGATGATTGAGATGAAATGTTAAAATGTTGCTACCTTGTATATTATTCTGCTTTGTACTTGCTGAGACATGAACTCACCATTGCCTCTTTGTTGTTTTTAGGTGAGCGATGATGACGACATGTATGGGAATGGGTAGAACATGGACTGTTGTACTTTATAACCCTTGACTTCACCTAGAAATGCTTCATATTTTTTGTCATGAACAATTTTAGAATCATTCTTAGTAACAATTGATTAATTGTGGTTTACCTAAGTTTTCCATAGTCTGTAATACTGCTAGATGATGCGTTCTTGGCTTAAACTTATTTATAATGTTCTTGGTAATTATTTGGTTTGTATTAAGTTCACTTTAAGAGCTATCTTTCTACTAAAATTTATGTTGATCCTCTTGCAGAATGTTGATTTTTGTTATCTAGATGTCATTAGTGTTTGTTTATTGGTTTTATTTTGGTGACAAAAGTGGTTGTAATACTACTACAGAAAGCCTAATACTAGACGCCAAATCACAGACGGTTCTACAAAACCATCTGTCACATACACTATCACAGACGGTTTTAATTTGGCGACCATCTGTGTTACTGAAGGAGTATCACAGACAGTTCTTATCAATGAACCGTCTGTGATACTGGAATATCACAGACGGTTTTTAACCGTCTGTGATACTAGACTATCACAGACAGTTCCAAGGGCCAAAGCAACCTGGGAATGACATTGATGTGTACCTAGCGCCATTGGTGGAAGATCTAAAAGTACTGTGGAACGAAGGAGTACAGGTATGGGATGCATACAAATGAGAGAACTTTACTTTGCGCTCCTTATTGTTCTACACCATAAATGATTATCCTACGCTTGCTAACCTGTCGGGCCAGAGTACAAAAGATGCCAAAGCTTGTACTCACTACTTAGATGGTAATCGTGTACATGCGTCACCGCCGGTTCCTTCGGAGGGCTCACCCATACCGCAAGATGAAGAAACAATTTGACAGAGAGAAGGAGGACGGTTCAGCTCCAAGGCATTTAAGCGAAAAAGAGGCTTATAATATGGTTAAGGATTTAGATGTTGTCCTTAGAAAGGGACGTAAATTGAGGGGTCGTGAGAAAAACATCTGGAAGAAGAGATCAATATTTTGGGACTTACCTTATTGGAAGTACCTAGATGTTCGACACTGCATCGACGTCATGCACGTAGAAAAAAATGTATGTGACAGCTTGATTGGTCTCTTACTAAACATTCGTGATAAAACAAAGGACAGCGTCAACGCACGGCTTGACTTGGCTGATATGGACATCAGACCTGAGTTAGCACCGAGAAAAACAGATAATGGATGAACGTACCTTCCCTCTGCGTGTTACACTCTGTCCAAAGCTGAGAAAACGGAACTGTACCAGTGCTTGCATGGTGTCAAAGTTCCATCTGGTTACTCCGGCAACGTGAAGAAACTTGTTTCGATGGAAGATTTGACGTTAAATGGTATGAAGTCTTATAATTGTCATGTGCTGATGACAGAGATGCTCCCTATTGTAGGGGTGGCCCCACCTAAGCCCAACCGACCTGTTAGAGGATTATAAGGTCTAAGTGGGACGTGTGTAATGACGTGAATGCCCACGTAAAGGATATTTGGATGTAAGGGCACAACTGTAAAGACACTCATCCTGAGCACATAATGTACGCGACGCGAGCCATGGAGGGGGCATAGAGCATTGCTCACCTAACTCTCCACTACCACACTCTCTCTCTGTTTGGTCCGTGGGGATGACAAGAGTAAGCCTCAAGATCTCGAGAAGGATGGCACCGAAGAAAGCATCATCATTGGTGGCGAGGAAGAAGGACGCGGGCACGGCGAAGTCCCACGTCAACACCAGGGCTTCCGCATCGGCGGTCGCGGGTGCGAGCGACGACACCAACGCGAAGATCGACCTCGCCACCGCTGACGTGAAGATCGACCTCACCACCGCCGACGTGACGGTCGACCTCGCCACCGTCGACGTGAAGATCGACCCCACCACCACCGACACGAAGATCGACACCACCACTGACCTCCGCGTGACGCTCGCCCCTGCCGCCGGCATGACAATCAACTCTGGCAGTACCGACCGGGTGGCAGGGAGCAGTAACGTCGGCACCCACGGAGGCGCGACCGCCGTCCCTACACCCGGTGTGGGAGCGCTGAGTGGTCCTGGCGACAACACGTGCCCCGTCATCGATGCTGGAGTCCACCACGCCGACATGGCCGGCGACTCAGGAGCGCAAGCCGTGGTCACTGCTGTCTCGACAGCACGACTAGGTGCGCCGGTCGCCGCGGCCGTGCCAGCAGTAGAGGACGCCATGCTGGCGGCCCTCGGCACGCTCCAACAGGAATTAGTGGATCTCCACAGAGCTGTGCAGACTATGCAACAACGCCGAGCTCCACGTGATTTCGTCAAGCAGCAAGTACAAGCCCCGACGCAACCAACGCGGGCCCCAAAAGGCCCGCCACGTCCTCGACACAGAGGACGCTCCCCGGAAACCTGCCCCCGCCTTATCGGGAAGGGGCGGGGGAGACCGGGGATGGGGATGCGGAAGGGGCCGCGACGAGAGACTGTGCGCTAGGCAAGAAATCACGGACCACGGCAGATGGTGCGGGGCACACGGCCAAGGTGACCACCCCAAACGGGCATATACCGCCATCATGGCGCTGCGGCAGGCCACCTTACAGCTCGGGCCTCGGAGGTGACGCTCCCCGTAGTGGCCCACGTGCAGCAGCCGCAAGCGAACCCCCCATGAGCCGCGGTCCCAGAGGGGGCCCAGCATCACGTCATCAGCGTCATCTCCGAAGGCTCCTCGCAGGGGACCCCGGTGCAACCACTTCTGGGAGGGGCGCACGGTTATGTCACCTTCACGCCAGCCGACGCCCGAGGCATGGATTTTCCCCACCAGGACCCTTTGGTCATCCAAGCTGGCATCATAGGCTGCGATGTCAGGCGTGTCCTCGTCGACGGGGGCAGTTCTGTGAATGTTCTATTTGCGGAGGCCTCCGACCGCATGGGGATCCCTCGATATCGCTTGAAGCCATCGGGGACCCCGCTCCAAGGTTTAGGCGGCCATCCGTTGAGGGCATTGGGCCAGGTCTGTCTCCGAGTCTCCTTTTTATCAGGGTGATAACACCAGGAGCGAGGACGTCGTCTTTGATGTCGTGGACATGCCAAACCCGTGCAACGCCATATTGGGCCGCCCTACCCTCAACTATTTCAGGACGGTCCCGCATCGTGGCTTCTTGTGTATGAAGCTCTCGGGCCCACGGGGGGTCATCACCATCTTCGACGACCAGGATCTCGCCCAGTGCGTGGAGGCTTGTGCCAGAGGTCAACACCGCAAAGTGCACGTTCTCACCGACAAGCTTAAGGCAAACGCGCCGGCTGCCCTGGGATGGACTCCCAAACCCCGACTGGGGGCCGGGGTCAAGAGGATACCTCTCCAGGCCGAAGGTCAACTCGTGTCCATCGGCGAAGGCTTCCCCCCGGAGGTGGAGCAGGGCGTGCTCCGGGTTGTCCGGAGGAACGCGGATGTCTTCGCATGGTCCCCGGAGGATATCAAAGGCGTGGACCGCTCCCTCATCGAGCACAACCTAGCGGTCCGCCCTGACGCTAAGCCGGTCAGGCAAAGGCTTCGGCGTATGTCCACTGATCGGCAGTAAGTGGCCAAGGTGGAAGTAGCGAAGCTTCTATAGGCCGGAGTCATTTGCAAGGTCCAACATCCGGACTGGCTAGCCAACCCGGTGTTGTTGAAAAAAGCTAACGACGCCTGGCGTACGTGCGTCAATTTCACTACCCTCAACAAAAGCATGCCCAAAAGATGACTACCCCTTGCCCTGCGTAGATCAACTAGTTGATGCCACTGTCGGCTGTGAACTCATGAGCTTCTTGGACGCCTACTCCAGCTACCACCAGATCTATATGGCCAACGACGACGAGGACAAGACCAGCTTCGTCACGCCGATAGGGACATACTACTTCGTCAGAATGCCCTTCGACTTGAAAAATGTGGGGGCAACCTTCACCCGCCTCATTGCGTTAGCGCTGGCTTCCCAGCTCGGGAGGAACGTGGAGGCTTACGTTGATGTCATCATCATCAAATCCATCCAGCTCGCCTCACACGGTCAAGATCTCCAGGAAACCTTCGACAACCTCCGGAAGATGGGCATTAAGCTCAACCCGACAAGTGTGTATTCGGTGTGCAGGCAGGAAAGCTCCTAGGCTTTCTGGTGTCTGGACGTGGCATCCAAGCCAACCTCGACAAGGTCGATGTGATCCTCACTATTGGTCTAGGAATTGTAAGAAATACTTGGAGGATCTGAAAAAGAAGAAGGGAAGCGAGACTTCTGCTTCAGGTATAAATGTTATAGAAATTAATCTTGCAATTCTTCGATGAATCTTGCGTATTTGATACCGGATCGATGATTCATACTTGCAAATCGTTGCAGGGTCTAAGAAGGACTAGAAATTTTGCGAGAGGCGAGTTGGACGTGCGTGTCGGCAATGGAGCAAAGGTTGCTGTACTGGCTGTCGGCACTTATCACTTGTCATTACCTTCAATATTAGTTTTTTAATTAAATAATTGTTATTACATTCCAGCATTGAGTAAGAACATTACTCTTTTTCATGTTTGGAGGAAGATGGTGGTTATGAGTTCGTAATAAAGAACAAACGTTTTTCTATTTATTTGAATGATATATTCTATGCACATTGTCCATTAATGAATGGGTTATATGTTCTTGATCTTGAGGATATGCCCCCTCCACTTAACCCTAGCCCCATGTGGTTGCACCCCTCCCCCTTTCCCCCCCAAGCCGCCACTCCCTCTCGCCTTGCACCTCCTCTCTGCCCAAGTGCTGCCCCTTGTGCAATGAGAAGAAGGAGAAGAAGGGAAGAGGATGGAGAGGAAGAGAAGGAAGGAGAAGAAGGGAAGGAGAAGAGGAGGAAGAAGAAGGTGATCCCAATCCCCTAGGTAACTCTCTCTCACCCCAATCTTGTTTTCTGCTGAATTTAGGGTTCTTGGTCTAGGTTTGTGTAACAGCCCAGCTGCTTATTTCAAAAATTAAAGAAAAAACATTTACTTTAATTTAAAATAAAAACTTTTACTTTTGGTTGTTTAATTTTTTAAAAATTTAATTGCCTGATTTTCAGCTTAAAAAAAGAGGTTATTTTTGTGAAAAGTAATTTAAGTAAATAAAAAAAAAGTAAAAATAAATTAAATATTAAATAAGTTAGTTTAAAATAAAAAATAAAGTTATTGGGTTTCCTGAAATTTTAAAATTTTTAGCTAACTTAATTTTCTGCTTTAAAGAAAACAAGAAAAGAGTCTTTCTGTTAAACACAAAAAATATTTTGTAAAGAAAAATATGCAAATTTTATTTGTAATTTTTTTATAAGTTCAAAATAGCTTTAGAAACTTCCATGAATTTTTTAAAGATTTTTAAGCTTTATTTGTTATTTATTGTATTATTTTAAGCTAGAAAAAGAAAAATATTTTGAAAATTAAAATATACTGCAATAAATTTCGAAATTATTTTTTTAATCTTTTCAGGTTCCAAGGATCTTTAGAAAAGTTTCTTCACATTTTTTTGAATTTTCTTTTTCTTTTTCTTTTTCCACTTTTCTCTCTCCTCCTAATCTCTTTCTTCAACCTCACGTCCAGACTATTTTTGCCCGTGCGTGTGCAGCCATGACCGAAATTTTGAGCTCCTAGAACTCGTGATTTACTCAACGGTTTCTTGTGAAATAAATTGGAATCAATTTCCCTCACCAAGCTCTTTCATTCCCCCACCGTTTCCCCTCTCATTGATGACCATTTTTGCGGGAATTAACTCATGTCATTCAAGGACATGGATGGTTGATCTCCCTCGGACCTCCTCAACCCCTATAAAAGGGAGCCCCGTGAGCCTCTCCTCATCCTCACTCAACCCCGAAAATCTCAAGTCCCCTCTCCCACTTGTTTGGCCGTAATTGGAGTTTTACTTTTCTTGTACAAGCGTCATTCTTCGGCATTTTGCGCTTCGTCCGGTGAAGCTCGGCAGCATTTGACCACACCGTTGGCTTCGCCTCATCGCGTTCTACGCGGTGCTCACTTCCCCATCGCCGAAACTTCGCTGGAGCATCGTGATGGGGACGGGGTCCCGACCTTCCAACAGGTTCTGGATAAGTTCGATTTGGTGGAGGCGCGACACAAATCGATCCGGCTTCCGAACAACACATTCCGAACCCCGCAATCGCAGCACCACGTCTCCTCAGGTTATCAACCGTGCGCAGCCGGTTGACCTCGCCAAGAAGGCTAATCCTCGCCTGCGAATCGAAGAACACATGCAAGAACAAGAAAGAACACAACGCAATTGCAGATGTATTAATTTAGCACTCGAAAATTGGGGTCTCACAAATCGATGAACGGCGGAACTGTTCAAGACAGAATTAATCTAAGCAAAACCCAACCGTAATGGTGGGGGTGGTGGCTGTATATAAAGGAGTGAGGGGCGTGCAAAACCCCTGGACACGCCCTAATGGGCTCCAACACGATACAAAGCCAAACGGCCCAAAATACGGTGGCGCAGCACCCTGACAGATTCTGAACGTCCACTTGTTTCGATGATTCCCGTTGACTCAGAAGGAATTTTGATATGGGACCAGAGCCATTGGAAAGGTCTCCTTTTTAGCTTTCCATACATATGTGGAACGTCCAAAACGGAGTCCGTATGCGTCCTGGGCGTCCATTTTACTGCAGGCTGGTCCTGAAGGCCGAGGCAGACGCGAACTCGAGTTGGACTGGGCCTCCGGCTTGACTTGGACGTCCTTGCTGGTCTTCTCCGCCTCCACACCTTTCTCCATGTACTTTATGACCCTCTCCAATGTTCCTAAGCAAGATAATATCATTAGGTAGCAATCTATTCTCAAAACTATAAAAAGGATCGCTTAAGAACGAGCTCACCTCTAGATTTAATTGTCGCATGCGAGCTCGGGTCATTGGACCTTGCATAACGGTTGGAGGATCAGCGGTTGCATCCGAAGGAGTGATGTCCTCATCATCCTCCCCCTCTTGAAGTGGAGTCGTCCTCGACTCAAACTCATCTTCTTCTCCCAAGTATGGCTTCAAATCTGCAATGTTAAAGGTGGGACTAACCCCGAACTCGGGTGGCAACTCAAGTTTATATGCATTATCATTTATTTTCTCAATTATCTTAAAAGGACCAGCAGCTCTAGGCATCAATTTTGACTTTCTTAACTCTGGAAATCTATCCTTTCGCAAGTGCAACCAAACAAAATCACCCGGTTCAAGTTTAACTTCCTTTCTACCTTTACTACCAACAATCCTATATTTTTCATTCATCTTTTCAATGTTTGCCTTAGTAGTCTCATGCATTTTGACAATAAAATCAGCATGTTCCTTAGCATCATTATGAACTCTCTCACTAGTAGGCAAAGGTAAAATATCAATAGGGGTACGGGGATTGAATCCATACACTACCTGAAAAGGACTTTCCTTGGTGGTGGAGTGTTCCGCTCGATTATATGCGAACTCAACATGCGGCAAACACTCTTCCCACAGCTTCAAATTGTTCTTCAAAACAGCTCTCAACATGGTAGACAATGTGCGGTTCACCACCTCGGTTTGGCCATCAGTTTGTGGGTGACATGTTGTAGAGAACAACAACTTTGTACCCAACTTGTTCCATAGAGTATGCCAAAAATGACTCAAGAACTTGGCGTCACGATCTGAAACAATAGTAGAAGACATACCATGCAAACGAACTATCTCTTTGAAAAAGAGGTCAGCAATATGAACGGCATCATCGGTTTTATGACATGGTATAAAGTGAGCCATCTTAGAAAAACGATCCACAACAACAAAATGCTATCCCTCCCCTCTCAGTCTGGGCAATCCTAAAACAAAGTCCATAGAAATATCTTCCCACGGAATAGAAGGAACAGGAAGAGGCATATATAAACCATGTGGATTCAAGCGAGACTTAGCTTTTTGACATGTCGTGCAGCGAGCCACAAACCGCTCAACATCTCGCCTCATCTTTGGCCAAAAGAAGTGTGCGGCCAGAACGTCCTCCATCTTCTTAGCACCAAAATGTCCCATCAAACCGCCTCCATGCGCCTCCTGCAACAACAAAAGACGAACGGATCCAACTGGAATGCATAGGCGGTTAGCTCTAAACAAGAACCCATCATTAATCACGAATTTATTCCATGCTTGTCCCTCTTTACAATGCAACAACACATCCTTAAAATCAGCATCAAAAGCATATTGTCCTTTAATGGTTTCAAGACCAAAAATGCGAAAATCAAGTTGAGACAACATGGTATAGCGTCGATACAAAGCATCAGCAATCACATTATCCTTCCCTTTCTTGTGTTTAATGACATAAGGAAAAGATTCAATAAATTCAACTCACTCAGCATGTCTACGATTCAAATTGGTTTGACTACGAATATGCTTAAGTGATTCATGATCGGAATGAATGACAAATTCTTTAGGCCATAAATAGTGTTGCCACGTCTCTAAAGAACGAACAAGAGCATACAATTCTTTATCATACGTGGAATAATTAAGAGTAGGACCATTCAATTTTTCACTAAAGTAGGCAACAGGTTTGCCTTCTTACATCAAAACACTACCAATACCAATTCCGCTAGCATCACATTCCAGCTCAAAAGTCTTACCAAAATCCGGAAGTTGGAGCAATGGTACGTGTGTAAGCTTGTCCTTCAAAAGATTAAAGGACTCCTCTTGTGATGGCCCCCAATGGAACACGACTCCCTTCTTTGTCAACTCAATCAACGGTGTCGCAATGGTGCTGAATTCCTTGACAAAGCGGCGATAAAATCCTGCAAGGCCAAGAAAACTCCGCACTTGGCAGACCGTCGTGGGCGTGGGCCAACTCCATATCGCCTCCACCTTGGCTCTATCAACCTCAATTCCCTGTGGAGTCACAACATAGCCAAGAAAAGAGACTCGATCCGTGCAAAAGGTGCACTTCTCAAGGTTACCAAACAAACGTGCATCTCTCAAAGCATTAAAAACAACACGTAAGTGATTCAAATGTTCATCCATTTACTTGCTATAAATCAAGATATCATCAAAGTAAACGACCACAAATTTGCCAATGAAAGGACGTAAAACCTCGTTCATTAATCTCATGAAAGTGCTAGGTGCATTAGTTAACCCAAAAGGCATGACTAACCACTCATACAAGCCGAACTTAGTTTTAAAAGCAGTTTTCCATTCATCGCCAAGTTTCATTCTTATTTGGTGGTATCCACTCATAAGTCAATCTTTGTGAAAATTATAGCACCACACAACTCATCAAGCATGTCGTCTAGCCTAGGAATAGGATGACGATACCTTATAGTAATGTTGTTAATGGCTCTACAATCTACACACATACGCCAAGAACCATCTTTTTTAGGAACCAAAAGAACAGGAACAGCACAAGGACTAAGGCTCTCACGTACGTACCCACGGTCCAAAAGGTCTTAGACTTGTCGCTGGATCTCCTTAGTCTCTTCGGGATTGGTCCTGTATGCCGCACGGTTTGGCAAACTCGCTCGAGGGATCAAGTCAATCTGGTGCTCAATCCCTCGAATGGGTGGAAGTCCTGGAGGTATCTCATCAGGGAAAACATCTCTAAACTCCTGCAAAAGGTTAGTGACAGGAGCAAGCAAAGTGCAAGGCATATTATCAAGAGAAAATAAAGCATCTTTGCACACGAAAGCATAGCATGTATCATTAACATCATCAATTTCAGCAAGGTCTGATTTTGTGGCAAGCATAACAGAATTTTTTAAATTGATTACTTGCTGTTTTTCAGATTTAACATGTTCCTTTGGATCATTAGCAGCAGCAGCTCTCTCCCTATCGGCCTCTATAATCTCAGCTGGGGATAAAGGCAGTAAAGTAACTTTCTTTCCCTTATGCATAAAAGTGTATTTGTTACTACTACCATGGTGTAAAGCATCATTATCAAATTCCCAAGGTCGACCCAATAAAAGAGAGCATGCTTGCATGGGAACCACATCACAATCAACATGATCAGAATAACCACCAATAGAAAAATAGACTCGGCATGTTTGTGTTACCTTAGCTTTTCCAGAGTCATTTAACCACTGAATATGGTATGGATGTGGATGCGGTCGCGTGGTCAAGCCAAGCTTCTTGACCAAATCAGAACTCACCAAGTTGTTGCAGCTTCCTCCATCAATGATGACACGTGCACGCCGATTCTTGATTGCGAAGAAAGTCTGAAACAAATTATGGCGTTGAAGCTTATCGGATTGTTGTACCTGTGTGCTGAGGACTCGCTGCACAATGATGCTCCGTAGCGTCGCTGTGGACGCCCCACCAAGGACCAAGTCGTCATCACCACCGCCATTGTCATCCGAGGCAGCAGCAACATCATCATCATCCTCCTCGACATCCGAAGTGCTGATGTAGCCTCCATCTTCTGTGGCGATGTATGCCCGTTGGCTAGGGCAATTCTTCTGGACATGACCAAGCCCATGGCAGCGATGGCACTGAATGTCGGAGGAGCGGCCCGTTGAAGCCACGGAAGAAGAGCTCTTGGCTGGACCCTGCAAAGGAGTTTTTGTAGAATCTGCAAGGCGTGTCGTGGATGGTGGCTTCGGTGGCGCTGCTACAAACTTGGTCGCATGTGGTGGAGGAGAACGAAAACTCGAAGAAGACTTGGGCAGTCCCGTCGATGTAGTCGTTCGCGGCGTGTAGGAGGGTCGTCCGGTGTTTGCCTTTGCTGATTCCTTGCGTCCCTGCAATTCTTTTTCTGCAAGCATAGCAAGCTAGAACAACTGGTTGACAGTAGTAAATTCTTTATAATCAACAATGTCCTGAATTTCACGCCGTAACCCCCCGTAGTAACGACAAATCTTATCCTCGGTTTCCTCAACAACCCCACAACGCACCATACCCTTTTGAAGCTCAGCATAATAGTCCTGAACAGAACTATCACCTTGTTCTAAGCGCTGTAATTTTTTTCTCAAATCACATTTATATGGAGGAACAAAACGATTACGCATAGCTTCTTTTAATCGCTCCCATGTATCAGGTTGTAAACGCATGGTACCCAGTTAATTCCACCAGATAATAGCAAAGTCCTTAAACTCACTAGTAGCTTGTCTAACTCTATGTTGTTCAGGAACCAAGTGAGAATTAAACTTCTGCTCTACCGTCATCTCCCAATCAAGATATTTTTCAGTATCATAAAGACCAGAAAAAGATGGAATGGTAAATTTAACTTTAGCAAAAGGATCGTCGTTACCATGACGGTTCTGGTTATTACCTCCCATACCATGTCGGTTTTGCTGAAGACGCCGACGTAGTCGTGCATCTTGTGTCGCCCGCTGAGCAATGTTGCCATCCGCATCAGACATTGTGTCATCGTCATGACGATGGCCGTCATTGGCAATGGCGGCGTGTCTCAATGTGTCCATCCGACCGGTGAGGTCGACCATTCGCGCTCCACCGCTCAATGCCTTCTGTGGTGTTCAACTGGGCAATGGCGGCGACGATGGTGTCCATTCACGCGCCGAGATCAGTGAATGAAGCATTTTGTTTGTCGAGCGCAGCTTGTAGCTGGCTGCGACTAACACACTTGTTGAAGTCGACCGGTGTCCCGTCCCCTTCGTATCCTGCCATGGTTAGTGGAAACACAGGGAAAACAAAAGATTATCCCTATCAACTACAAAGGAGGACAGTGGAAACCCGCAAAGGAAGTGGCTTACCAAGCTCTTACAAGTGTATGTATATGGAGTTTGGAAGGCCAAATATGTGAGTGGAACACAAATCAATAACAGATAGTAATGCTGAATAAATGTCCAAAGCACTGGTCCTAGTTGCTGGCCTAAAATGTGTCCTATAACAGGTATGATATGATGAACAAGGAATCGACTAGAATAGTAAAGCAAAGACAGCAACAAAGATGGCCAGGTAAAGACAGCACAAAACGAATGAATCTCTGTCACCTAAAACTGTGCTCTCTCTTTTTTTGTTTCTTTTTGTTTCTTTTTTTAGCCACGGAGAGCACTTTTTGTGTGTTTTTCTCTCTCCTCTCTACTATAAGCAAATTTTTTTATTTTTGCTTCTTTTTATTTTTCACACAAGCGAGCACGAAATAGGAACCACACAAAGTTTCACCTCAATCTGATGTAAGGTGTGGCCTACAGAAAATGATGAATGTGCTGTAAAATCGGTGACGAAAGATCGGAGCTCGAGTACTGCACTTTGCAGGCCGAATTTGGGCAAAATAAATTCGCCGAACCCGATGAAGTTGGGGAGTATCGGATGTAAAATTTAATTTCACCCAATTTCAAAAAAAATCGCCTGATTTCGAGTCTGTACGGCCGTTTGAAGTTTGGCCTCCGAGTTATGGTTTCTTTGGAGGTCAAAACAAGATCGGGTGGAGGAAATTGGTGGAAATTGGGGGCGGAAGCTTGGGAAAAGGGTGGGGGATGGTGTTGGGTGATCACGAGACAAAAACAGAGGGTGGGATATGGGTGGGAAGCTGTGTGATCACGAGACAAAAACAGAGGGTGGGATATGTGTGGGAAAACAAAAGTCAGCTCGGGTTTGTATGAGAGGTAGCGGAAGCAAGACAACCCGAAACAAAACACGATCTAAACCAGCAACACAACTCGACTAAGGACACAAACTCAACACTACGGACTCTGAAATCAAATTGTGCAAAAGGCTAAAAGAGATCTGGGATAGGAAACAACCTATGACTAAAAAATTTTTTTAGGGCTTTTTCTTGGACTCTAGGATGAAACCGAAAACAACAAAGGTAGGGTAAACTGGAACCTGAAGGAACACCTGAAGCTCTGATTACCACTTGATGGGAACGGGGTCCCGACCTTCCAACAGGTTCTGGATAAGTTCGATTTGGTGGAGGCGCGACACAAATCGATCCGACTTCCGAACAACACGTCCCGAACCCCGCAATCGCAGCACCACGTCTCCTCAGGTTATCAACCGTGCGCAGCCGGTTGACCTCACCAAGAAGGCTAATCCTCGCCTGCGAATCGAAGAACACAAGCAAGAACAAGGAAGAACACAATGCAATTGCAGATGTATTGATTTAGCACTCGAAAATTGGGGTCTCACAAACCGATGAACGGCGAAACTGTTCAAGACAGAATTAATCTAAGCAAAACCCAACCCTAATGGTGGGGGTGGCGGCTGTATATAAAGGAGTGAGGGGCGTGCAAAACCCCTGGACGCGCCCTAATGGGCTCCCACACGATACAAAGCCGAACGGCCCAAAATATGGTGGCGCAGCACCCTGACAGATTCTGAACGTCCACTTGTTTTGATGATTCCTGTTGACTCAGAAGGAAGTTAGATATGGGACCAGAGCCATTGGAAAGGTCTCCTTCTTAGCTTTCCATACATATGTGGAACGTCCAAAACGGAGTCCGTATGCGTCCTGGGCGTCCATTTTACTGCAGGCTGGTCCTGAAGGCCGAGGCAGATGCGAACTCGAGTTGGACTGGGCCTCCGGCTTGACTTGGACGTCCTTGCTGGTCTTCTCCGCCTCCACACCTTTCTCCATGTACTTCATGACCCTCTCCAATGTTCCTAAGCAAGATAATATCATTAGGTAGCAATCTATTCTGAAAACTATAAAAAGGATCGCTTAAGAACGAGCTCACCTCTAGATTTAATTGTCGCATGCGAGCTCGGGTCATTGGACATTTTCGCTTTCGACCACTATCGTTCATTGCCGTCTCGACCATTCGACTCCTACTACCAAGTACTACTCGAAGTCGATCGCGACTTCATCCATCGAGTAAAAGATGACTTCCGACCTCTCCAAACCGTCCGATGCCTCCGACAATCCCATGAACATTACATACATATATGCATCTCATACATCATTCACATGCATAATGGGCCATACTATTTCACAACAATCCCTGCAAAGCAAATATGCATAGAATCGTATTCTATCTAATATGCCAGGTTATTATTCTAGTCACAAAGGTCCTGTTCGGCTGTTTGCCGGGAGCCCCTGTTTCGAAATTTTTGAGACTATGTAGATCCAATCTACTGTTCCGCCCATGTAAATCGCATCGGATTAATCACATTAACCCTATTCGATCGCAACTCTGATTCGATCGTGTTCCATGGATTTACGTATCACTGTCTGCCTCGATGGCGGAAATCTGACCGGTAGAGGCAAGTTGTGATGCGACCATGAAACACGAACACAGAAAGCGATCATCTTCACGTGCTCTATGGATTTACATATCACTGTCTGCCTCGATGGCGGAAATCCGACCGGTAGAGGCAAGTTGTGATGCGACCATGAAACACGATCATAGAATAGCGATTATGAACACATCTACACACCACCGCGCATGGACGATCATATCGACCATCACCAAAATCAATCTATCATATAGAACGATCACAGAAACAAGGATAGATCACATCTACGATTCCCACATATCACAATATGCATCTAATCCGAACTAATACTAGATGGGATGGCTCTGATACCACTGAAGATCTACGGGTAGGCTATGCAAACAAAATTTCAAAAATTCTACCACGTAAAAGGAACCTCCTCTAGTAATAGATCACGGGATTACCACTAGACGCATAGACTCGTATTGGAAGTAGAGTCGATGTAGCGCGTTGATGCAGTTGTAGTCGTTCTAGCAGAACATCTCCTCCTTCAGGTCCTTGCGATCGTCACAAGTTGCGGATCGTCCTAGTGTTGAAGCTTCGCATCAATACCTCCAAGGTATCCACACGTACGGGGCAGGAACACCACGCGCCGGAAGTGCTAGTGCCGGCGGCGCGGTATTAGATGAGGAAGGTGTGGCAACTAGGGTTTCGGGAATTCCGAATTCTCTCTTCAAACCCTATGCCACCTCCCCTCTATTTATAGGCATCCATCATAATGGGTCTCGAACTGGAGGCCCATTAGGAACTCATGGCCCATAAGAATTCGGATCACTATCCGAATTAAGTCCCAGCCCTTTAAGTGTGCGACCCTATAGGTTTACATACACTTAGACATAGCCCGAGTACTCCTACTCGTCCACTAGTCGGCAGCGGCCCCTTAGCAAGACATGCCGACTCCTAAGTATATGCAAAGATCATATCGGACGAACCTCAACAAAACTCATGCATTTCCCTTTGCCTCACGATATCGGTTAAACTCAAGGCGAGTATGTGTCATCCTTGTTTGGTTAGCTCAACCACTCTTTCTCGATTACGTGACTTGAATTCCCGACTACGGTTAACTCTTTAACCGTGAATAGCATGGCCATGCATTTCTGGAATCCAATCACTCGAGAGGCCTAGAAATATCTCTCCTGTTGCTTGGAGGGGCAAATCCTATCTTGATCGACCATGCCTCAATGCACGCATCATAACAAAACCCGAAAGCTACCTTTATGACTACCCAGTTACGGAGTAGTGTTTGGCAACCCCTAAGTCAGTCATTATGCATCTTGAGTACGTGTGACGATCTCAAGTCTTAAGGACATAGCATACACATTGTGAATGAAACCAACTGATGACAGTAAGAATGCAACATTCTCGTAGTGTTTCATGATGGGTCTATCCAACCCCATGTTTGCTGACATGTGTCTATATTATTGGTTTAATATCTTTATATCTATGACCCGTGAAACATGGTCATCAACCAATACGTATGCTAGTCTATTAATATGTGTCCTCATATGTTTGACTAGGGATCATCTAAGAATAATCATCGCAGCAATATAGAGTTTCACAATCAAGTCACACACTTGATAATAAATATTGACGATGTTATTCAAGGAACAAGATAAATTATCCAATAATTCATGAACATAATAAACAGAATCATCTCTATGATTGTCTCTAGGGCATATCTACATCACCATGACAGTGCCACGTGGCATGTCACTCTTCGCTCTAAGACTCCGAGTACCTTCGCTTTTTCAGCGAGGAGTAGTCATGAGAGTACTCAGTGGACGAGGTCGTAGTCAACTTCGAATACCTTCGTTTTCCACCATTTTTGCTTTCGACCACTATCGTTCATTGCCGTCTCGACCGTTCGACTCCTACTACCAAGTACTACTCGAAGTCGATCGCGACTTCATCCATCGAGTAAAAGATGACTTCCGACCTCTCCAAACCGTCCGATGCCTCCGACCTCTCCCAGCCATCTAATTGTTAAAACTCCGACGTTCAGAGGCTCATAAGACTCCGACGTCCGGACACTCTTTAGACTCTGCCATCCGGAGGCTCTTTAGACTCCGCTGTTCGGAGGCTTCTTAGACTCCGACTGCTCGGAGACTTCGACTCCAGGCTTCAACCTTCGACTCTGGCCATCGACCTTCGATCTCGGAGCCTTCGACTTCGATCTCCATCTTCGAATCGACCATGGTTGTTTGACCATTTTAAACTCTGCACCCTCCGACCTCTCTAAACCCTCCGATCTCTCCGAACACTCGAAGCCGTCTGACCTCTCTAAGCCGTCTGATTCTTTCCACCACTCTACACAAATCCAATTCTTTCGACCATTGTACAGTTTCGACCAGGTCTTGGATCGAATCTTCGACTTCGACTTTGACTACAACCGTACTTGGTGTCTTTGTCTTCGACTTAGACCTCCGCATCTTCAACCATGAATTCGACTATGGTTTTGACCATAGCTTCGACTATGCCTTCGATCATGGTTTCAACCATACAAAAATATTGTAGCTTCCAATTGAAATTATTTTAATAATTATTTTTATTCATTTCCTTCATGATCGACTATGCCTTCGATCATGGTTTCAACCATACAAAAATATGGTTTTCCTTCACAAAGAAAAGAATTATAATAATTATTTTTATTCATTTCCTTGGAATTGAAACTACTAGAAGTCACTCTCATTCATTCCATTCAAATTCCTAAATTCATCGAAAGTCATATTCTATCTCCCAGCATATATTTTATGATTTTTGGATTTTATTTGGATTTTATTTCAGTTTAGTTTGTTCTGGCTTTTCGCGTGTAGACTACGACTAATCCGGAGAGTATAACTCTGGCGAACCTCAGCAAACTTCGAAGCAAGGCAAGTTACACCTTTGACCATGTTGAACCTAATATTTCAAATTTATTTATGTTGTTTTACTGTATATGCATGCGTACTTCTATTCAAATTTAATTTAAATTCAGTTTAAATGTTAGATATACCCATAGTCCTTTGAATATAGCTAATTTTGAATCTCGAATTCATATACCTTGTCACCCTAGCTAAAAACTAGTTAGTACCATAGTATTGACTAGAAATATTATAGAAATATTTAGCCTGGCTTAGTATAATTTTAGGTGAAATCAACTATTTCACATGAAAGGACAGTTCCTTTTGAAATCTTGACTTCGGTGAGTCAATGATGGTTTATGAAAATGGTTTAAAAATGAAAATGGAAACTTATGATTTTAGGCTATTGGTTAGGTGGTGGGGTGTCGGCATGCCTCGTGTTTGGTGACACTTGGTTGATTGTCGTGCATGTGGGTATGTGGTTGAGCCTAAGTCGGATTAAGGATCGTTTCTGTGATTCATTTTACGAAGTCACTTCGTACTAACACAAGTCCGGTATGGGACGGACCTGGCTAAATAATTTGTGAAGTTCCAAATACGGTTTCACTATAGGTTGAATGTGAGCGTGGCGTAGGCCGCGAGAAGTCTCACATGGCACAAGAGGGGGCTCCAACTCGTGGATTCGAGTTGTGTTGAAACCTTAGTGGCGGCGTGATTGTTTTAGCTATGAATCATTGTAACAGCCTTGTCATGATCTCCTCATGCACAACAAAGGAAGTGTGTTAATCTAGTGACAATATGGGATGATCGTGTCTTGTGGGTAAAGCTGTAGACCTCTGCAGAGTAGCAAACTATCTGGATAGCCGTGTCCACGGTCATGGACATACTGAGTAGAGTTTTCACAGATTAGACTTGGTTTTTATAAAACTTGATTTTGACAAAACAACAGTTGTTTTGACAAGTGGTCTGGGTGGGATGCCCGTGGTTAGGCTAGTGTAGGTCGGAGCCTACACTAACGTTAATACTTTTGTTAAAATATTGTTTCATATGATGTATTAAAAATTCAGCTTTTGCACTTATGCTATTGTATTTAAATTCAGTACTATTTTTCGCGCAAATAACCTGATTAAGCCTTCCTTTGTTATCCCTATGCATGCATTCACTCTGTTAAAACTCCTGGTGTAACTTGTGTAAGTACTTTATGTGCTTACCTTGGGAGTACTTTATGTGCTCACCTTGCTAAAATCTGTTGCCAGAGGACAATGTCAACATCTTCGGTGAGGATGGTGACGACTAGGCCGCGTCTTACAGTCATTTGCCTGTGGGCAGGCAGGATGGGTTGTTGTTTTATTGGTTTTCTTCTGCTGTTTATATTTATTTTTGGTTTATGAACCATTGATGTAAACTTTGGCCATCATGCCCGCATTTAGTTAATGACTAAATCTTTGTTATCCACTGTGTGCACTAGCTTGATCCTGGACTAGTGCGATTTCCACATAGGATCCGGGAGTCGTTGCTCCGAGGTCCGACATTTTGTGGGGATTAGCATTTTAGAAAATCCCGATTAGAGAATCCCGGTTGACTGTCTGTAGATCCAATCGCGCGGAGTTACTGTTCGTGTAGTTTAGACCCCTAAGACGATTTTTCCCAAGGGTCTCCCCAAAAGTAAAAACGTAGAGGACGACGATATGCATCTACTGTATTTTTTTCAGATTTTGTGGCTCCATAATTTAGTCGTACCAGGATCTAGAATCTCTCTGTCCATCAGGGTTGCAGACAGGGACAGACCGCTGTTCAGATGGGAATTAGGGATAGTAGATGAATTCTAAATTTTGGGCTGTCATTGAGGAAGTTGTAGGGAATTTAGTAAGCTAGCTTCTGTATAAAAATCAAAATTTTTAGAGCCCTACTCTGTTGTTGGGAAGCATTTGAACCTGACTGTCCTGACTGATAGAACAGAGGATGTTCTCTGTTTTGAGCATTTAGTTACACCATGCTAAGAACAAAATAAAAATATGTGATCTACATGAAAATTGTAGGTATTTAAGTGAAGAATCCAGATATATATCTTTTGCTGTGATTATTTTTATATTTTTAAAGATAGGAAAAATGTTAAGCAGCGCTGCTGTAGTGGGAAAATTGTAGAACCGTTTCGCGGGGAAGGATGTTGTGGGATTCTAAGGCTTAGCGATATCTTTTCTTTGAGAGTCGCATTTTCATTGTTGTAATGTGTGCTGAGAGGTACCTTTTTGGACAGGCGGTTTTGCTTCTGAACGCGCGTGATTTCGTCGCTTCGCCGATAGAGACTAGTAAACGTAGCGGATGTGCTACCGTTTAACCCGTTATTCTTACTACTTGCAATATGCATGATTTTTTCGTAATGTTAAATGATATGCCATGGTTATACGTTTTCTAAGAAAGAATGTGATAGCAAGATATTAATCAATTGCTATATTTGATGAGTTTGGGTAGTATTGTGGTAATCTGCTTAATGAGCCAATTGTGGTATGAAAGTAAATGCATGGTGATTATGATGGTATTTTCTTGTTGTTAAATTCATGAGGATCATATTGATGTCCTTGAAGTTAGTATTATTGTGGTCTTGGTGGTAGTATTCTTAGTGAATACTTGTGGTTGTGGTGGTAGCAATCTCGACGAATATATTGTGGTCCATGTGGTAGGATTCACTATAGATCGATTGATTATGATCTTGGTGAACCAAATGTGGGTTATGTGGTAGACCTTCGTGGTTAAATTCTTGTGGTTTATGATTATCATATCATTCATAACATGTCATGATATTTGCATTGTGGATGTCGCCGCGTATAGCCGCGACCGTACCGGTACAGCATCGTGCATTGCCGTAGCACGATGCACACTTTTACCTTGTTTGGTAAAGGTGCAGTGGAGCATAGCATGCATATGCATTGCATTGTAGAAAGATCATTTGCATACTTATACAGTATATTATGGTGAAGTTATTTTACAAACAATTGCAACTTCATAATTGTAAAGTGGAATTGGCTCATGAGAGCCACTTGTGGTATGAGGAAAGTGGCTGTGGTCGTGGATTGTGGTTCATCCCTTGAGGTATGGTAGGGGTTGTAATTGTAGCATGAGATTCTTTTCTCTTGTGGTAATTGTTGATAGTAGTTGTGGATGCGAGAAATAATAAAGTTAGTGAGGTAAATCATGATAATGCTTTATTGTCATTCGTAGTGGTGGTGGTGGATGATATGAAGTAGTTAATCAAGATTCATTTGCTAATAAATGGTTGAGGCTATAATTGTGGTCATTTGGGAAATGGTTATTGATACTTAATATCGTTGTAGTTTAATTAGCTTGTTAATGAATGTGGATGCACATTGTGGATGTGGACATGTGGATACTTTAATGATGTGGTATATTTGTTTGTAGTCTGAATAGCCTGTTAAACAGTTTGCTTGCTGAGATTTTTATCTCACCCTTGTTTCCCCCCTACAGGTTATTCTTGAGCATTTATGGGATGGGTGGAGCGGTACCACAATAACATACTTGGTTCATCATTTCATGAAGTAATAAAGTCGATGGAATTCTAGCCAAATGCCTAGCTAACTGTGGATGATTATTTTATTTAATAATGATGAACTTGTGAACTATTCTTTGATTAATCTACTATAGGTTGATTCAATTATTGAACTTGTGTTCATTATCTTTGTTCCCTTAGTTGTTTATGCTTCCGCTTAAGGCTTCATGTCTAAAAATTGTTGCCGGAATAAATTATCTTGAAAGTTTTGGCTAGTTGTAGAGCGGTTTAGTGGCATTCCAGGGTAATGTGGATCCTGGGGTGTTACAGTTGGTATCAGAGCAGGCTTTAGGTCCGTAGTAACTAAAAATATTAAGTTGACACACTGGTGCACAGTAGGATGGGATGGGTCAAGCATTGCATTCATGCTTTGACATGTTATATTGATGATTCATGCTATGAGATAATCTTGTATGCTTATGATTTGTTTCTATGACTGTTATGAGTGAGGATAGTCAATGATAAGATGTAGAGGTTGTAGTTGTTGCCTTGGGTATGGCCAGTTTATACCACCGTTCGTGGTATGGGAATAGTGATGCAGTTACCTCGGGTAACTTAGTTGCGGATGTCGTGGGTAAGTTTCTTAGAAAAACGTTATCCTCCTTGAGTTGATTCTGGCCGATTCTTGGCTTATTGCGGTTAATGAATTTCTCTCGGGTTAGCGGTTTATTGTAGTTGTTAGGTGCCAATAGGCCTCCAATTGTTCTTAAGACCAAATATTGTTTCTTTTTGATTAATGGGTTGTTTTACTACTCATGAGCAGTGCTTTTGGAGAGACTGGTATTTTTCGTGTCTGTTCCATCTTTCTAACTGGAAAACATGACTCTTTTATTCGTTTGATATTTTGGAAAAAATCAAAGCTTTATGTTGGAAGTTCATTAACTTGTGGAAGCCTTGGCTCTATGCATTTCTTTTGAGTTATTTCGGCTGTCTCTTTCCTAAAAGGAAGTGTTAAAAACCCCTTTGTGATGTTCTGTTGTGTTTAAGTAGGAGGTGGCAATTATGTAAATAATTGATAGGTTTTGAATTAACAAGTTGAAATGTTAGCGTGGTACATAATCAATTTCTATCAATATCCTTAGAAGTGAGGTTGATTAATATGATGTTGTCCTGTTGTAGTTTCTTGAAGAATTGTAGTTAAGAACTTGCCGATTCATGTGTAGAACTCTTGCAGTTATTAAGGAATATGAAAAATAATTGTTTTGATTATTGTAGTTATTTAAATTTCCCAACTTGTTGGATAGATTGGATTGATTGATCTTAAGAAATCAATCTGACCACTAGGGATGGTTGAGTAAGGAGTTGTTGGAATATTGTCTTAATAATATTAACCTTTAGTATGTCCTCTCTTTACATACTTGATGAGCATGTACAACTTCTAAATTATTGAAATATGCATAAAGAAATAGATGAAGCCTGATATATTGATTTATGGAATCTTATCTTATTAAGCTCGTATTATTGAGATTTAAATTTATTTTGTTCTAATTTTAGAACATTAGGTGGAATATTGAATCTGTGCTCATAATTGTTTTGCGATTGCAAAATAGAGATAGAATCATTAATGATACGATGATGAAGAATAATAATCAATTATTGACAGTAATAGCTAGAGTGCACCTAATTTTTGCTAAATTAGAGTTGAGCATCAGAAAGAAGTTAAATGTAGGAAATCTAATAAGAGATTTATACTAGCATGTTTGCGAGGATGTCATGTTCTAATATCATCTTGTTAAAGAGTTTTGTTTTAATATGGTGGCTTATGCACTAGGTTTTTCCTAGATTAAGTAGTTGGAACCTTATTTAGATAATAAGAACACGATGAAGTGATTTATGGTGTTCTTTTTGAAAAATATGAAGGAGTAAGAGGATATGATTATTCTTGCAAAGAATGTTTTATCTTATTGTTAATACAATTGACGGTACGTAGTTGTGATTGTGTTGAATGTTTTATAAATAAAAGAATATGTTAGTTCTATGACACTAATTGAAGTAAAGGATTTGAGATTTGCGGCTGAGATCTTTTTGGACCTTATGACTTGTGTGGTAGCCGTTATTGCCTTGAGTAAAGCGGCATGTTGAATGATTGTATTGGTTTTATCTGAATCTTGCGTTGTGGACTTCAAACATCTTTTGTTGGTATTGGCGGGATGCTGTAATGAAAGGAAATTATTTCTTGTTAAAAGAAAGAGTTATACTAGAAGTATTTGAGGTACAAATGATCTCATTTTGTGTTTTCCAACCTCATTGCTATTTATTTTCACTTTGTCTTTTGGCTACTGTGAATGATAGCGAATTTTTGTGTGCTGGAATTTATTTCTTCTTATCTCTTCTCCTAACAAAAGGGTAACCGATTTGAGTTGCGAAGTTTCCTTTGTTGCGTGATGGAAACTGGTAGTGGTGGTCTAGTAGATGTTTTTGTGGAAGCCTTAAATATCACGATGTTTATGGTATATTGGATGATATATTATTCTCGTGGGATAATCCTTGGGAAGAATATGATTTAAATAGAATGATTGTCTTGGAGCCAAATAATTTGTCGATGTTAAGGATTGAGTGTATGTTAATTGTGGAATAATAGGGTTTTCACCCGAAAATTTCCCTATCTTATACGGGGAGTTGTTGTAGGAGTCTTGAAAGCTGAGTCGGAGATTTACCTTTTGTTATGCTAGAACCTTAGAGACCTAGTGTCTTCGTGTGGGAATAGTGGATCAGAGTGGTATTCCAATAGTGTGAGGATCGGGATAGCATCCTTGATGTGCAGTAAATGAGTATGTGTGGGTGTGATATGAATTCCGAGTTGTTATCCTTAAGGGATTGAGGTGCGTTAGGAAGTATTTGTTAAAATAATTCCGTTGGTCGAGGTCTTGGCTAGAGTATGTTTTGTGGAGACAGTAGAGTCTCTCTACAAGGGTGTAGATGATGTACTCCGTTTGAGCACATTGTCGAGGTTACCAACTTAAGATAAATGTGTTGGTGTGTTGAGCGATGATTTGAAAATTCTTGGTTTAAGGAAGTTAAATTATTAAAAGAAATGGATTAAGAAATTATTGTTATCTCGAGTAGTGAGATGCTCTCTTGATTCTTGTTTGTGCTGTGTGTTTTTGGCAAAGGTCATCTGCAAATTGAATTGTTCTATGCTGAGGCGTAGTCTCTTCCAGCTAGGAAAAGAAAATGATTGTTTTGGTTTTTCGAGTGATTTCCACTCTTAACTTATGTGATGATGGTTAAGACAGCAGAGGAAAGCATTAAGAAAAACACCAATCATGTGATGATGGTTCAAAAGGAGAATAAAAAGAGGAAGTGTTGGACGCCCAAAGGCAAAGGCAAAGGCAAAGGCAAAGGAAAGGTTCCTAATGAGCCCCCTAGCTCTAAGCCAAAGCCAAATGGTAAGGTCAAATCTGGCCCTTCTCCTGATGATGAATGCTACCACTGCCATGTCAAGGGGCATTGGTCTAGGAATTGTAAGAAATACTTGGAGGATCTGAAAAAGAAGAAGGGAAGCGAGACTTCTGCTTCAGGTATAAATGTTATAGAAATTAATCTTGCAATTCTTCGATGAATCTTGGGTATTTGATACCGGATCGATGATTTATACTTGCAAATCGTTGCAGGCTCTAAGAAGGACTAGAAGTTTTGCGAGAGGCGAGTTGGACGTGCGTGTCGGCAATGGAGTAAAGGTTGCTGTACTGGCTGTCGGCACTTATCACTTGTCATTACCTTCAGGATTAGTTTTGGAATTAAATAATTGTTATTACATTCCAGCATTGAGTAAGAACATTATCTCTTCTTCATGTTTGGAGGAAGATGGTGGTTATGAGTTCGTAATAAAGAACAAACGTTGTTCTATTTATTTGAATGATATACTCTATGCACATTGTTCATTAATGAATGGGTTATATGTGTTAGTGATATGCCCTAGAGGCAACATGGAGATGTTGTATATATCACATACTATGTTTATGATACATTACTTTGTTCCTTGGAATAGACATCATCATTATTGATCAATGAGTATGTGACTTATTCATGAGACTCTTAAATACTAAGATGTTGCTATTTCTAAATGATCCCTGATCGTATATCATATGAGGAACAAATATGATTCAAAGACAAAGATCAGCATATGTATTGATTGATGATCATGTCTCATGGATCATGGTATGGTGATACCAAATCAATAATATGGACATGTGTTAGTGAACATATGTTGGATAGACCTGCCATGAGACACTGCAGAGATTCCATGTGTCATCAGTTGGTCTCAAGTAGTGTTTATGTAGAGTCCTTAGACTTGAGATCATCATGGTTCCCAACATGAGTAGTAGCTTATTTTGGGACTACTAAACACTACTCCGTGGCTGGGTAGTCATAAAAGTAGTCTTCGGGTTTGCCATGAAACATGTAGTGGGATGTGAATGATCAAGATAGAATTTGCCCCTCCTTATGGGAGAGATATCTCTGGCCCTCGATGTAATGGATTATGAAAGTGCATGGCCATGCCAAGGTGATTGAGGAGTCAATCACGAGTTTATAATCCATCACGGAATCGAGAGAGTGATTGAGCTATTAAGAGGATGACACAGTCTCGCCTTGAGCTCAATCTATATCGTGAGGCAAAGGGATTCGTACATGAGAGAACATTACGAGTTCAGTGATATGATCTTTACATATACTTTGGGGTTAATATGTCTTACTAGAGGTCGCTATTAACATGGTAACTGGAAAGGCGTTTTGGTCACGACCAAGTATCGTGAACCTCTGTGGTCGCACGCTTAACGGGTTGGAACACTAATTCGAATATGATTCGGATATGGGCTCAATTCGGATAGAGATCCGAATAGACTCCTATTGGGCCTCGGTCCACGAGGCCCACGTGAGGAGGTCTATATATATGGAGGCGAGGCGGGGGATTCGTCCCGCTTAACATCTAGCAAAACCCTAGCCGCCACCTCCCGAGCCAAACCCTAGCTGCTCACGAGTGCTAGTACACTCGCGATCGGCGTTCCAGCCCCGGACGTGTGGATACCGGTGGAGGCGCTGCTCGTTGCGATCTGATCGGCGTGCGTGGAGGAGACGATCTGTTCGGGACGATCGGCTACTTCCACTACTACCTCGGCGCGAGATTGGATCGGTTTCAATTCTTCTTCATTTGCGCTGCGCGTCTAAGTGGTAACGATCCATGATCCTTCCTTAGCATGATGTTCTTGGGTGCGCGGTAGAAAAGTTTTGTTTTCTGCTTCCGTAGCCTACGCGTATCCCCCCTTGTATAGCGTCTTGGGTTCACATCGTTAGGTAGAATGCGATTCTACGTCTAACTTGTTTTTGCAGAGAATGATGTGAATAGTATGGCCCTTTAGCTTATTTGAATGTATGAGATGTATGTGATGCATGTAACATTCATTCATGGCCTGCGTGTCATGATTATTTCAGCTATTGTTAGCTGTATATATTGTATTTAACGACCTGCGTGTCGACCTTAATGCTTGAATCTATCTTTGTAATCTTCAATTTCTAGCTATTATAGGTAGTAGCCTAGTTTTGAGGTTACAAGCTTTTAAGCATGGTGGCCTAAAGGAGTGATGTGGAGGATGGAGATCGTCTACACCTACTTGGAGATGGATATCACCATTTTTGGGCCATACTACTTCACAGTTAAATGTGTTTATCTATGATGTTATCTATCTTATTCTTATGCAATGATATATGTGATATGTTGCTTTGGTAGGATAGAATCCCTCTTAAAATTAGGTGTTAATGCCCTTCCATATGTTGCACCAAAAGATAATGATCACCGCATGGTAGGTCTACCAAAGTAGAGTGCCATCGGTTATCATCATCATTTGGGGTAGATGTCGGACATCTACATGCGGAAGCATTTGGTTTACTTAACAAGGTTATCAAAATAGTTTTGGACCTTGGGGCATAGATTGGGGCCGAGGCATACTAATGTCACCCAAAGTAGAGTCACATAGGGATGTGATTAGCAAAGTGTTGCTTACCCATGTCACTAGTTTTCTAGCCGTGATGCCAAAGCTCACTAGGAATTAGTGAAATGAGGATCTTTACCCACTATGTAACTTAGAGGAGTTTTTGTTGCAAAACTCATAGTGGAGTCTTTTGCTAAATAGTTTAATAAAAGATGAACATAAACATAGTGCTAAACTTTGCATATTCTTGTGTTGTAGATCATGTCATTAACGCCGCATCCAAGATACTTTTAATTTGCGATCTGTTCTTGAGAAAGAAAAACTCAATGGAACAAACTTTTGGATTGGTATCGCAACTTGAGAATTGTTCTCAAGCAAGAGCGCAAGGAGTATGTCCTTGAGTCTCCTTACCCCAAGACTTGCCGATAATGCTACTATGGCTGCACGGAGAGCTTATGAGAAGCAAACGAATGATTGCCTTGATGTGAGCTGTCTCATGCTTGCCACAATGTCCTCTGAGCTTCAGAAGCAATATGAGAACACAGATGCCTACAATATCATTGTGGGGTTACGTGGTATGTTTGAGAACCAAGCAAGGGCTGAGAGGTTCAATACTTCAAAGTCCTTATTTGCGTGCGGGCTTGCGAAGGAATCCGTCGACCCTCATGTGATTAAGATGATTGGCTACATTGAGAGTCTGGAAAAGCTTGGTTTTCCCCTTAGCCAAGAGTTGGCTACTGATGTGATTCTCCAGTCGCTTCCCCCGAGCTTTGAGCCATTCATAATGAACTTTCACATGAACAACCTGGACAAGACCACAGCCGAGTTGCATGGGATGCTAAAATCTGCGAGGAAAGCATTAAGAAAAGCAGCAATCATGTGATGATGATGCAGAAAGGCAAGGGCAAGCCCTATGTCAAGAGAATCGCGGTCAAAAGAAAGAAAGCTCCTGATGCGATCGCGAGCAGTTCTAAGGCCAAGAAAGACAAGAAGGGCGATGCTCATCCTGATGCAGATTGTTACTATTGTAAGCAATCAGGACATTGGAAAAGGAACTGCCCAAAGTACTTGGAGGATCTTGAGAAGAAGAAGGGAAGTACGACTTCCACTCCAGGTATAAATGTTATAGAGATCAATCTTGCTACTTCATCAACTGATTCTTGGGTATTTGATACCGGATCGGTTGCTCACATTTGCAAATCGTTGCAGGGGCTAATAAGAAGTAGAAGTTTGAGGAGGAGCGAAGTGGATCTTCGCGTTGGCAATGGAGCAAAAGTTGCTGCGGTAGCTGTTGGCACCATGACATTGTCTTTACCTTCAGGATTAGTTTTGGAATTGAATAATTATTATTGTGTTCCATCTCTTTCAAAGAACATTATTTCTGCTTCATGTTTGCAAGCAGAAGGTTATGACTTTAAATCTATGGACAATGGTTGTTCTCTTTATTTCAAAGATATGTTCTATTGTCATACTCCATTGGTGAATGGGTTATACGTTCTTACTCTTGAAGGGTCACGGTCTATAACATTAATGCAAAGAGGCAACGTCCAATGATTTGAATCCCACGTTTATTTGGCACTCGCCGCTAGGTCACATAAATGAGAAACGCATGCGTAAGCTCCATAGAGATGGTATTCGCACTCATTTGATTTTGAATCATTAGAGACATGCGAATCTTGTTTACTTGGCAAGATGACAAAGGCACCTTTCACCGGTCAAGGTGAACGGGCAAATGACTTATTGGCACTTGTACATACTGATGTATGTGGACCAATGAGCTTAACAGACAGAGGTGGTTTTCAGATTTTCATAACTTTTACTGATGACTTTAGTAGATATGGGTATATCTACCTGATGAAGCATAAGTCCGAATCCTTTGAAAAGTTCAAAGAATTCCAAAATGAAGTGCAAAATCATTTAGGCAAGACAATCAAGTTTCTACGATCTGATCGTGGAGGCGAGTATTTGAGCCATGAGTTTGGCAATCATCTAAAGGATTGTGGAATTGTTCCACAATTGACTCCGCCAGGAACACCTCAATGGAATGGGGTATCTGAACGAGAAATCGCACCTTATTAGATATGGTGCGCTCCATGATGAGCCAAAGTGATCTTCCGTTGTCTTTTTGGGGGTACGCTCTTGAAACAGCCGCGTTCACACTAAACAGGGTTCCATCAAAATCAGTAGAAAAGACACCATATGAGATGTGGACAGGACAACGTCCTAGCTTGTCTTTTCTTAAGATTTGGGGATGTGAGGCTTATGTAAAACGTTTACAATCTGATAAGCTCACTCCTAAATCGATAAATGCTTCTTTATCGGGTATCCTAAGGAAACAAAAGGATATTACTTTTATAATCGAGGAGAAGGCAAAGTGTTTGTCGCCTAAGCATGGTGTCTTCTTAGAGAAAGTTTCTCTCAAGAAGGGATAGTGGGAGCACAGTGCAACTTGAAGAAATTCAAGAAACACGATAACGTTTCAGCTCCTCTGAGAACCACAACAGATGAACAAACCGTTGAAGAACTCGTTGTGGACACACCAGCACCACGTAGGTCAGAAAGGTCACGTCGTGCACCTGAGAGGTACATGTTCTTGACTACTCAACAACGGGACATATTGTTGTTAGACAACGATGAGCCTAAGACCTATGAAGAAGCAATGGTGGGACCAGACTCTGAGAAATGGCTTGAAGCCATGAGATCCAAATTGAATCCATGCACGATAATCAAGTTTGGAACTTGGTTGATCCACTGATGGTGTTAAAACCATTGAATGCAAATGGGTTTTCAAGAAAAGATAGACATAGATGGAAATGTTCACATCTATAAAGCACGATTGGCCAAAGGTTTCAAACAAATTCAAGGTATTGATTATGATGAAACTTTTTCGCCCGTCGCAATGCTAAAGTCTATTCGGATCATTCTAGCGATTGCTGCATATTTCGACTATGAAATATGGCAAATGGATGTCAAAACAGCTTTCCTTAATGGAAATCGAGTGAGGATGTGTACATGACACAGCCCACGTGTTTTGTCGATCCACAATCGCTTGAAAAGATATGCAAGCTCCAAAGATCCATTTATGGATTAAAGCAGGCATCTCGGAGTTGGAACATTCGTTTTGATGAAGTAATCAAAGGGTTTGGTTTCATCAAGAACGAAGAAGAGCCTTGTGTTTACAAAAAGGCTAGTGGGAGCGCACTCGTATTTATGGTCTTATATGTGGATGACATATTACTGATCGGAAATGACATTCCTTTGCTCGAATCATAAGTCTTCATTAAAAATAGTTTCTCTATGAAAGACTTAGGAGAGGCAGCATATATTCTGTGCATCAAGATCTATAGAGATAGATCAAAAAGGCTAATTGGATTAAGCCAAGATACGTACATTGACAAGGTGTTGAAAAGGTTCAATATGCATGATTCCAAGAAAGGTTTTCTACCTATGTCACATGGTATAAATCTTAGCAAGAATCAGTGTCCTAGTACACCTGATGAGCGGGATAAAATGAATGCGATTCCATATGCTTCGGCTATTGGGTCCATTATGTATGCCATGCTTTGTACACGTCCAGATGTTTCGTATGCTTTAAGTGCTACGAGTAGATACCAGTCAGATCCAGTGAAAGTCACTGGATTGCCGTAAAGAACATCTTGAAGTACTTGAGAAGAACTAAAGATGTGTTCCTTGTCTATGGAGGTGAGGAAGAGCTCGTTGTAAATGGTTACACCGATGCTAGCTTCCAAACTGACAAAGATGATTTTAGATCGCAATCTGGATTTGTGTTCTGCCTGAATGGCGGTGCGGTAGTGGAAGAGTTCCAAGCGTGACGGTTGCGATTCTACAACAAAGCCGAGTACATAGCAGCTTCAAGCGCCAAAGAGGCCGTTTGGATCAAGAAATTTATTTCGAGCTTGGTGTGATAGCTAGTGCCTCCAGCCCAATGGACCTCATCAGGACAATAGTGGGGCCATTGCGCAAGCCAAAGAGCCTAGATCGCACTAAGTCCAAGCACATTTTACGGCGATTTCATCTCATCCGCGAGATAGTGGAGAGAGGCGATGTGAAGATATGCAAAGTACAAACGGATTTGAACATTGCAGATCCGTTGACAAAGCCGCTTCCCGAGAAAAGCATGAGGCTCACACTAGGGCAATGGGTATTAGATACCTACATGGTTGACTCTAGTGCAAGTGGGAGATCATAGTGATATGCCCTAGAGGCAACATGGAGATGTTGTATATATCACATACTATGTTTATGATACATTACTTTGTTCCTTGGAATAGACATCATCATTATTGATCAATGAGTATGTGACTTATTCATGAGACTCTTAAATACTAAGATGTTGCTATTTCTAAATGATCCCGATCGTATATCATATGAGGAACAAATATGATTCAAAGACAAAGATCAGCATATGTATTGATTGATGATCATGTCTCATGGATCATGGTATGGTGATACCAAATCAATAATATGGACATGTGTTAGTGAACATATGTTGGATAGACTGCCATGAGACACTGCAGAGATTCCATGTGTCATCGCTTGGTCTCAAGTAGTGTTTATGTAGAGTCCTTAGACTTGAGATCATCATGGTTTCCAACATGAGTAGTAGCTTATTTTGGGACTACTAAACACTACTCCGTGAATCGGGTAGTCATAAAAGTAGTCTTCGGGTTTACCATGAAACATGTAGTGGGATGTGAATGATCAAGATAGAATTTGCCCCTCCTTATGGGAGAGATATCTCTGGCCTCGATGTAATGGATTATGAAAGTGCATGGCCATGCCAAGGTGATTGAGGAGTCAATCACGAGTTTATAATCCATCACGGAATCGAGAGAGTGATTGAGCTATTAAGAGGATGACACAGTCTCGCCTTGAGCTCAATCTATATCGTGAGGCAAAGGGATTCGTACATGAGAGAACATTACAGTTCAGCCGATATGATCTTTACATATACTTTGGGGTTAATATGTCTTACTAGAGGTCGCTATTAACATGGTAACTGGAAGGCGTTTCGGTCACGACCAAGTATCGTGAACCTCTGTGGTCGCACGCTTAACGGGTTGGAACACTAATTCGAATATGATTCGGATATGGGCTCAATTCGGATAGAGATCCGAATAGACTCCTATTGGGCCTCGGTCCATGAGGCCCACGTGAGGAGGTCTATATATATGGAGGCGAGGGGCGGAGGATTCGTCCCGCTTAACATCTAGCAAAACCCTAGCCGCCACCTCCCGAGCCAAACCCTAGCTGCTCACGAGTGCTAGTACACTCGCGATCGGCGTTCGGCCGGGCGTGTGGATACCGGTGGAGGCGCTGCTCGTTGCGATCTTGATCGGAGTGCGTGGAGGAGACGATCTGTTCGGGACGATCGGCTACTTCCATACTACCTCGACGCGCGAGATTGGATCGGTTTCCAATTCTTCTTCACGCACTGCTGCGTCTAAGTGGTAACGATCCATGATCCTTCCTTAGCATGATGTTCTTGGGTGCGCGGTAGAAAAGTTTTGTTTTCTGCTTCCGTAGCCTACGCGTATTCCAATAATATGTTCTTGATCTTGAGGATAAGCATGTCTATAATATTAATGCAAAGAGGCTGCGGCCTAATGATTTGAATCTCGCTTTTATTTGGCATTGTCGCTTAGGTCATATAAATAAGAAACGCATAGAGAAGCTCCATAAAGATGGACTGCTCAACTCATTTGATTTTGAATCAGTTGAGACATGCGAGTCTTGTGTACTTGGCAAGATGACAAAGGCGCCTTTCACCGGTCATAGTGAGAGGGCAAGTGACTTGTTGGGACTTGTACATACTGATGTATGTGGACCAACGAGCTCAGTAGCCAGAGGTGGTTTTCAGTATTTTATTACTTTTACGGATGACTTTAGTAGATATGGATACATCTACTTAATGAGGCACAAGTCTGAATCATTTGAAAAGTTCAAAAAATTTCATAATAAAGTACAAAATTAGCTAGGCAAGACAATTAAAATTCTGCGATCTGATCGTGGAGGTGAATATTTGAGCCATGAATTTGGTGAACATCTAAAATAGTGTGGAATTGTTCCACAGCTGACTCTGCCTGGCATGCCTCAATGGAACGTACTATCTGAATGGAGGAACCGGACCTTATTAGACATGGTTCGGTCTATGATGAGCCAATTTGATCTTTCATTATATTTCTGGGGATATGCTCTAGCAACTGCTACGTTTACACTAAACAGAGTTCCATCTAAATTAGTGGAAAAGACACCATATGAGAAATGGACTGGGAAACGTCGTGGATTGTCTTTCCTTAAGATATGTGATTGTGAGACTTATGTGAAACGTTTGACGTCTGATAAGCTCCATCCTAAATCTTATAAATGCTTCTTTGTTGGGTATCCTAGGGAAACCAAAGGATATTATTTTTACAATCGGAAAGAAGGCAAAGTGTTTGTGTAATGCCCTGAACGTCAATTCGGCGTAGGTTTTAAAATAATCGCGGAGACGTCCGGAGTTCCGGTAAAACGCGAGAAGGAAAAAAATAATAATTTTGAGCTATCAATAAATTGAGAAAAAGATAGAAATATAATTTAATATAAAAAATAGTTTAGGGAGGGTGGGCCTGCCACCTTGGGCCAGGGGGCCCAAGGGGTGGCCGCACCCCCCCTCCACTTAACCCTAGCCCCATGTGGCTGCACCCCTCCCCCTTTTCCCCCCCAAGCCACCACTCCCTCTCCTCTTGCGCCTCCCCTCTGCCTAGGTGCTGCCCCTTGTGCAAGGAGAAGAAGGAGAAGGAGAAGAAGGGGAGAGGAAAGAGAGGAAGAGAAGGAAGGAGAAGAAGGGAAGGAGAAGAGGAGGAAGAAGAGGGTGATCCCAATCCCCTAGGTAACTCTCCCTCACCCCAATCTCTCTATTTTCTGCTGAATTTAGGGTTCTTGGTCCAGGTTTTGTGGGGATTAGCATTTTAGAAAACCCCGATTAGATAATCCCGGTTGACTGTCTGTAGATCCAATCGCGCGAAGTTACTGTTCATGCAGTTTAGACCCCTAATACGATTCTTCCCAAGGGTCTCCCCAAAAGGAAAAACGTAGAGGACGACGATACGCATCTACTGTATTTGTTTCAGATTTGTTGGCCGCGTAATTTAGTCGTACCGGTATCTACAATCTCGCTGTCCATCAGGGTTGCAGACAGGGACAGACCTCTGTTCAGATGGGAATTAGGGATAGTAGATGAATTCTAAATTTTGGGCCACCATTGAGAAAGTTGTAGGGAATTTAGTAAACTAGCTTCTATATAAATATCAAAATTTTTAGAGCCCTACTCTGTTGTTGGGAAGCATTTGAACCTGACTGTCCTGATTGACAGAACAGAGGATGTTCTCTGTTTTGAGCATTTAGTTACACCATGCTAAGAACAAAATAAAAATATGTGATCTAAATGAAAAGTGTAGGTATTTAAGTGAAGAATCCAGATATATATCTTTTGCTGTGATTAGTTTTATATTTTTAAAGATAGGAAAAATGTTAAGCAGCGCCACTGTAGTGGAAAGATTGTAGAACCGTTTCGCGGGGAAGGATGTTAATGAGCCAATTGTGGTATGAAAGTAAATGCATGGTGATTATGATGGTATTTTCTTGTTGTTAAATTCATGAGGATCATATTGATGTCCTTGAAGTTAGTATTATTGTGGTCTTGGTGGTAGTATTCTTAGTGAATACTTGTGGTTGTGGTGGTAGCAATCTCGATGAATATATTGTGGTCTATGTGGTAGGATTCACTATAGATCAATTGATTATGATCTTGACGAACCAAATGTGGGTTATGTGGTAGGCCTTCGTGGTTAAATTCTTGTGGTTTATGATTATCATATTATTCATAACATGTCATGATATTTGCATTGTGGATGTCGCCGCGTATAGCCGCGACCGTACCGGTACAGCATCGTGCATTACCGTAGCACGATGCACACTTTTACCTTGTTGGCTAAAGGTGCAGTGGAGCATAGCATGCATATGCATTGCATTGTGGAAAGATCATTTGCATACTTATGCAATATATTGTGGTGAAGTTATTTTACAAACAATTACAACTTCATAGTTGTAAAGTGGAATTGGCTCATGAGAGCCACTTGTGGTATGAGGAAAGTGGCTGTGGTCGTGGATTGTGGTTCATCCCTTGAGGTATGGTAGGGGTTGTGATTGTGGTATGAGATTCTTTTCTCTTGTGGTAATTGTTGATAGTAGTTGTGGATGCGAGAAATAATAAAGTTTGTGAGGTAAATCATGATAATGCTTTATTGTCATTCGTAGTGGTGGTGGTGGATGATATGAAGTAGTTAATCAAGATTCATTTGCTAATGTTTTACTATTGCTGGTAGTAGATATGGTTGAGGCTATAATTGTGGTCATTTGGGAAATGGTTATTGATACTTAATATCATTGTAGTTTAATTAGCTTGTTAATGAATGTGGATGCACATTGTGGATGTGGACATGTGGATACTTTAATGATGTGGTATATTTGTTTGTAGTCTGAATAGCCTGTTAAACAGTTTGCTTGCTGAGATTTTTATCTCACCCTTGTTTCCCCCCTACAGGTTATTCTTGAGCATTCATGGGATGGGTGGAGCGGCACCACAATAACATACTTGGTTCATCAATTCATGAAGTAATAAAGTCGATGGAATTCTAGCCAAATGCCTAGCTAACTGTGGATGATTATTTTATTTAATAATGACGAACCTGTGAACTATTCTTTGATTAATCTACTAGAGGTTGATTCAATTATTGAACTTGTGGTCGTTATCTTTGTTCCCTTAGTTGTTTATGCTTCCGCTTAAGGCTTCATGTCCAAAAATTGTTGCCGGAATAAATTATCTTGAAATTTTTGGCTAGCTGTAGAGCGGTTTAGTGGCGTTCTAGGGTAATGTGTGTAACATCCCAAATTTTGAGTTCTTGAAAAGAATAATTTTAAATTAATTATTTCAAATTAATTGGAGTTTCCAGAGTTTAAGTTTTGATTTAAAAATAAAAATTTATACTAATATAGGTTGGAAATATTTTTCCTAGGTCTAAAATATTACCAGGGATTTCCTTGGATTTTTCTGGAATTATCAAAATTTATTTGGTATTTTTTTGATTATTTTACATCCTCCTAAGTATTTTTGAAAATTCTTAAAAGATTTAAATTCCAAAAAAAACTCTTTCGGGCTGACACGTGTTGCCATCTGGTTAAATCCGCCACCGCCGGATCAATCAGCGCCGTCCGTCTTCACTCAACCCTCTCCCCGCCTTCACTCTCTCCTCGGCCGACGCGTGTCGCGATCTGAGCCGTTCCCGCCCGCCGAATTGAATCGCCGCCCTCCAATGCCACTTACCTCTTCACTTCGATCAGATGACTCCGATTTAATCCTCTCCCTCGCCCGATCGATCTTGGCCATCTACTCTCACTTACCGGTTCGCTAAAAGATCCAACGGCCCCGTATCCTCTCCCTCGCCACTTGTCACGGATCCGAGCCACCGCCCCTCCTTCTCCTCTCTCTCCCTTTCGCCGACAAGCGGGGCCCGCTTGTCAGGCCCGTTCTTCATCCTCATGCCACCGCCATTAACGCCCCACCGAGCTTCCGTTTCTTCGGCTCCCGTCCGTTTCACTTCGCAATTAATGGCCCTGGAGCAACCTCTCATCGTGCACTATCAATGCCTATTGTTTCCCTCGGGTTAATGCTCATTTTCGCCGGTTGGGAGATGTAAACGGTCGCCTTAACTCCGGCGAGCTCGTGCGGCCGTTACCTCTCCACGATTTATAAAAACCTCACCGGGGAGCCCTCTCACCCCCTTCGCGCACCCCCTCTCCTCCAACCTCAGTCATGCTCGTCGTCGCCGCGCGTCCTCGCCGCCGCCGGTAAGTCACCGATGGATCTCCACTGAACCTCCGGTGCGCCTCTCCTCGGTCCGCGCGTCAGCACCGCGCTCCGCACGCTCGCTCCCTCGGTCGCGCCGCCCACGTCCGCCCACTTGCGTCCGCACGACGTTTCGCGTGTCGTGCCGGGACACGCATTGGCCATCGGACGACTCCCGCCTCCGCGCCGCTTAATTTCAACCGTCCATCCACGACGGCCCAGATGCGCCCGCGTGTCCCAACTTCGGCCATTCAATCCGCGCCCTGCCTCGGTCCCGCCGCTCGCATCTGCGCGACGCTTCGCGCGGCGAGCCCGCCACGCGTCCGAAATCGGATGGTTCGCCCGCTCCCGCCGTTCAAGCGTGGCCGTCCTCCAGATCTGTTTCAGCGGTTTGGATTGCGCCATGTGGCCTTCCTCCAGCCGTCCGATCTCCCGCCGCCGCCCACCGAACCGACACGTCAGCCCTATCCACGTGGCACGACACATCAGCCCTACCTGCCACGTGTCATGCCACGTGTCACCACGTCAGCTGCCACATCACCAAAAATCGAACCCAGGTGCCACGTCAGCACTGCCACGTGTCATGCCACGTGTCACCCTCTCTGCTTGCCACGTCAGCAGCCACCGCGCACTTCCGTGGACTCGGTCTACCGTAGACCAGTCCCACCTGTCAGCCTTTGTCAAATTATTTAATTCTGGTGCTGACATCATTATTTTGATTTTCCTTTAGGAAAACAATTCCTTCTGACGTCATAAATGTTTTTCAGTTCAAAATTAATTCCAAAAATAGCCTTTTTCCTTTTTCTTTCTTTTAAAACTTCTAAAAACCATATCTTCCTCATTTTAACTCCAAATTGACCCATTCAAATTTCTTAATTCATCTAAAATTCCAAAATTTCATATAGTATATTTAATTTCAAATTTTGAGTTTTTATTTTATTTATTTTTTCTCGATTGTCGTGTAGAATCTGAATTCTCTGAGGATTTTCAAGAGCAACTCCAGGAAGATCCTCGCTTACTTCAAGATGGCAAGTCACCTTGAACATTTTGCCCCTATGATTTGTAAATGATTTTGTGATTATTTTAAATCTAATTGCATGGCTATGTTGTATGAAATGTAAATTTTAATTGTAGAAATTTAGATAAATACCCAAACTTGTTATGCCATCCTTTGAAATTGATTACCATGTACCCTTGCCAACATAGGATATTCTTTGGCTCATAAATGAGTTAATATTATCTTTTGTTGAATTTGGACTATTATAAAATGTTTAGTTTAGCTGTTTATTATAAAAATGCTCATACGTGAAAAAGTTGTTGATAAAAGATTTGTATTTAAAGATTTGTTTAAACTAGTGGTAATAGAGGTTACCACTGTAATTTTTAAATTACAAAGGAAATTTAAAATAAAAATTAGACCAGGGTGGATGGAAAGTTTGGACTGGTGCGGTAAGCACGAGATCTTGTAAAGTGTATGTTCCACCCTAGTCAATTAAGGACCGACACTTAGGATTGTCCAAACTGAGCATTACCGTACAACCACAAGTCTATATGGGTACGACATAGCTGACTAACCTACGATAGTTTAGTTTAGATGTCACCATTGGAAAAATGGGTGCCAGGGATTTACTAGTTTACTTACAGTGAGGTACATGGATTTACTATACTCACACGGCGCAAGAGGTGGCTTCTGACTGTGGTGGATTTAACCCTTCAGCGGTGAAACCTCAGCGGGTGATGTCTAAATAGACTAGAGTAGGAGAAAATCTTTGTGATATTTTATCTGGGTCTTATGTCAAAGGAAACATGTTGACTATTAAGATAATTTATCTCTTGTGGGTAAAGTTGTACAAACTCTGCAGAGTAACAAACTATTCGAATAGCCATGCCCACGGTCAAGGGCGGGCAAGGAATGCATTCACATGGTAGACCTTTGATTTTGACTTTAAAAATAAAATATTTTCGAAAACATGGGAGTGGATGTAACTCTCGGAATTTTGGTCTGGTGGATAGAACCAGTTCAGGTGGTTGTAACCATCATTTTAAATCTTGGCGGATATAGCCTATGTTATTAGTGTAGGTGGTTGAAACCTTCACTAAATTGCTTATCTAATTTCAATTATTGAAAATAAGTTGTTTAACAAGTTGCTTTTAAGATAAATATGTAAATTTGAAATAAAATGTTGATTTATGCAAAAAGAACCATATAACCTTCCTTTGTTAAACCCTGCATATAATGCATTTTCCCCAAGACTTGTAGTGTACACTTCTGTACTCACACGCTGCACTCCTATAGCAGAAGGCTATGAAGCTCAGGAGGATGATTACCGCTACTTTGAGGAAGCTGGAGGAGAAGGCTTTGTAGAGGACTAGGTCGCGTTGCTCCAGTCAAATGCCTGTGGCATATTGATGGGCCGTTCATTTGAATGTTTTGCTTCCGCTGTATTTTGATTGTGCGGTTCCGTGAACTTTAGTTGTAAGGCAATGGCCAAGATATGTGAATTTCAGTTATTATTGTAATAAAGCGTGGTTGGCAATGTATCATTTTCTGATCATCTGTGTGTACTAGCGTTGATCTGGGACTAGTACTTTATTACACAGGGGGTCCAGGAGTTTCTACTCCGGGGTCTCACAGAAGTGGTATCAGAGCCAGGTTGACTGTAGGACGAGCCCTAGGTTTTGGCAAGCCTTAAGGATTTATGTGTAATAAAAAATTTTGTACAAAAACATAAGTTCCTTTGCTTCTACTCTTCTCTTACTTAGTATCTTGTTCTTGTCTTCTTTTTCACTCTTTAAAAGTCTTTACTGATCTCTCCTATTTTCAAATTTGTAGATGGCAGGTTCATCGTCGTCAGCTTCATGGGATTACCTTTCTCACGGTGAGAACGAGGGAGCATTTGAGTCTTCTGCGGCAACTGATGCAGTTCTTGAAATATACTCAGCAACCTATTTTCAGAGGGCGGAATACCAGAATTATGAATATGGATTCGTGGACCATGGAGGTGTTCATCTACGCTCAGGAGGGGAAGTTTGACTCCATTGAATGCAAGATTGAGCATCCTCGGACCCATTGCTCGGATGCTATTCAGGATGCAGCCCAGTTGGCGATCGCGGACTTGTGCAAGAAGCATAAGCATATACTACGGCAGTCACCCTTCAGTTTCTTCCCGACCACGAGAGCAGGACAGACCCATCCGGAACCTTTCCAGATCGTGGTGGACGACCCTCGCCTATCTCATCAGGTTCAGCTTACGCAGGCGATGTCAGCGACCTACACCAGAGCACTACAGGAGATAGGACTTCTTCGGATGCTTCTCACTTCGAGCTATGCCCACTCCGACACTCTTCGTGCACAGCTTCTACAGAGTGAGTCTGCTCACGCTGACGTAGATTAGGCGAGGATTGCTGCTGAGGCAGAGGTGGAGCGTCTTCGAGCTTCTACGACTACACCAACACTGCCAGCCCCTACTGCTGCACCAGTCAGATTTCGAGGACCTCGCACCAGGCTTATTGCAAGGAAGAGTGTGCGACGTCCTAGTCCGCTACCCGACGTTGATATTGGAGGATCTAGTAGAGGACACCAGCGCTCTCATTCCAGTTCGCCTGACTTTAGCCAGAGTCGATCGCGATCTTGTTCTCCGAACAACTGCACTGCTTGCGGACAGAGCCATTCAGATGATTCGGGGGAGGACCCAAAGGAGGATCAAGAGGAGCGTATCATCGTGGAGGATGAGTAGATGCTAGACAGTAGTATCCTTTTGAGTTGCTTTCGATATTAGAACGCTTTATAATATTGTGATGTAATAAAATGGACTGTACCGAGCCTTGTGCACTTGTGGTACAGCCGTTCTTAAAACTAATTTAAATTTCAAAGTTGCGTTCTTTAGCTGTTGCTTTGTTGTTGTGTGTTGGTTTGGGATGTTGTTAGTTGCCCCTGTTCCCTTATCTATGCTTTTCCCTCTTATCTTGTGCTTTTCTTGGTGGAGCTTCAGATGGTGAATACAAGGAGCAATGTCAGCAATAATCAAGGACCCAATGATAACAATGCCCCAATTCCACCTCCGCCAGCTCAAGCCCCGAACTTGGAGCAGATGATGGCCATGCAATTGCAGCTTCTTCAAGCTTTAGCCCAGAATCAAGTTAATTAGGCTCATTAAGCACCTGTTCAACGACCTCAGTCCAAGCTTGGTGAATTCATGAGGACTCGACCTCCAATTTTCGCAGGATCTGTTGATCCGTTGGAAGCAGATGATTGGATTAAGGAAGTGGAAAGGAAGTTAAATTTAGCTCAATGTAATGAGAATGAAAAAGTCTTGTATGCTGCCCATCAACTCAAGGGAGTTGCAACAAACTGGTGGGAAAACTTTTGCGCTGCACACCAAGATGCTCAGAATATTGTTTGGGCAGAATTTGTGCAAGCTTTTCGAACAACTCACATACATTTGAGCATCATGGAAATGAAAAGGAAAGAATTTCACCAACTACAGCAAGGAAACCTTAGCGTTTCTGCGTACTTGAGTAAGTTCATTCATGTAACATCCTGTTTTTCTGCTATTTTTAAAGCTAGGAATTTAAAAATGAATTTTCTGAATTTAATTCAAGCTTCAAATTAATTTTTAGAATTTTAAAAGATTTCATATGATTAAAATAAACATTAACATAAGTTGGAAATATTTTATTTGGATTCTTCAGGTCTCAAGGAATTTTTTGGTATTTTGGTGAATTCTTGGGATTTATTTGCTATTTTCTAGAGCTCTTTGAAGTTTATTTGAATTTCTGGAAAAAGGAAAGAAATTGGAAAATCCTCCGCCGCCCGATCTCACCCCCGTGCCATGCGTCGGCCATCCGGCCCGCGTCCCCGCCGCCGCCAAGACTTCCGCTTCTTCCCGCTCCGCCGCTGCCGATCGTGCCCGGGCCGCTGTCGTCGCGCATCCGCGTTGCCACGCGGAGGCACACGCACGCGCCCCGCGCGTCCCGCCAGCACTCAGCAGCCGCCGCCCGATCTGCCCCCAAGCCACGCATCGCACATCTGCCCGTGCTCGCGCCCGCAACCCTAACCCTAACCCGCGCGCATCCGTGACCATCGGATCGTCCGCGCTCGCATCTCAGCCGTCCAAACTTCGCCCGCGTTGCAACCGTCGCCGTATACGATCGGGATGGCCTCGGTTCACGTGTTAAAACACCACCACCTGCCTCGGTTCGTGTGCTTGTTCTTCACCGCCGTCGAACCCTCGCCTCCGCTCCCTCGCATCCGCGCAGCCGTTCCCAAGCCGCCTCGCCGTCGCCCACGCGCCCCGTGCGTCGCCCGTTGTCGCCAGAGCCATCGCCGACGTCATCCCCGCCGATGAGTCCCCGAGCCGGCTCATTTTCGCCTGTGTCGCCCTCCGTCGCCCCGCCGCCTCTCGCGCCGCTGCTCGCACCGGCGCCGCGCGCCGCGCGCGCCGACCTCCGCGTCACTCACCTCACGCACCGCGCGCTCGCGCGACGCCTCGCGCGGCGCGCCCGGACACGCGTCGCCGATCCGTCCCCGCACGGGCCACGCGTCGCCACCGCCCGCGCTCCCTAGCCGACGTGGCATGCCACGTGGACATGCCACGTCAGCGCCACGTCAGCCCCGAGCCGTCCCCCGAGCCACGTGGCAGCCACGTCAGCTGCCACGTCACCCCCGTGCCATGTGGCGGCATATGCGTGCACCACGTCAGCCCTACCCCACCGCGTCAGCGCCGCCGCCCCGCGTACTGTTCCGTGCACCGAGTCCACGGAGGACCCGGTTTCCCGTGCGCCCGGTCCACAGCACAGTAACTTTTCCGATTTTCCCGATTTTCTTTAGATTAAATTTTTCGAAAGCCCGTTCTCTTCCGTCCTAGCTCCGATTGACCCCGTTCTTTTTTCTAAATTCATCTAAAATCGAGCTCTAGCTGTTGGTTCTAGTTTTGTGAATTTTGGAGTTCATTTGCTTATCATTTTATGTGTTTCTTTGGTTTTGGTCGTTTTCTCTCTCGCTAGATTCGGATTCCGGAGGAGCAGGTTCCGCGCCTGAAGACCAGGAGTATCTCGCTGAGCATAACCAAGGCAAGTCGTGTCCTTTGATCATGTTGAACCCAGTTTGCAATCTATTATTTAATTATTTTGTTTTAAAGTACATTGCATCGCTATTTTTATTCAACCGTTGTAATTGGTAGTTATCGTCCCTTTTGAATTTGTCCCTCCTTGATAACTTTGAACACCATGATACCTCTGTCACCATAGGTTGGGAAACATACTAGTGATGTTAGATATTTGTCACATGGGTTGTACGATAGAATGCTTAGCCTTGCTTATAGTCACGATTTGGGTTTATCATCACATGTGAATTATCAATTTGACTTAATGAGATATGGAACTGTGGTTGGTGCCACGTATATCAAAATTTGTGCCATAACGTTGGTGCGTCATCGGCGGTGGATATACAAACTTGGTTTTGCACTCGGGCGAGTGATCGTGCAGTAATGGGGGAAGTGCGGGTTCACTTCGGGGGATGTGGTAGCCTCGCCCGGGTAAAGATAAGGACTTAACTTTGTGCATCATTGATCTGAGCTTAATCGTGCAAACCACATGTCTAGTATGGGATAGACTTGGCTGATTAATTTGTAATACTTCAATTCAATTCTGCCATAGTGATGGACATGGTTACTGATTTCCATGTGGCGCAAGGGGGGATGTGATGCGAAACCCTAACGGGCAGGATTGGGTTGAGGTAGAGCATTGTAAAGGCTTTGTTGTGATTTCCTGGGATCGAGGCTAATCACATCGTGTGGGTACAGTTGTGCAACCTCTGCAGAGCGTAAAACTATTCGAATAGCCGCGTCCTCGGTCATGGACAATGCTCGGTGATTTCACACGAGGGGTAGTGTTTTCATTTATAACTTGGTGGTTTGTGTTGGAAGTGGACAGGTAGTTCACTGTTGGTTTAGCTTGTGAGTTGGTGCTCACAAGTGGTTCATAGTTACTCCTTTGATTATTGATTATTTCTGGTTTTAGTTAAATTTCGCTTTCAATCTATTTACCATATTTAATATGAAATGCCTTTATGCAAATTAACCTTTCAGCCCTCCATTGGTAAGCCTTGCATATTATATTGCATTCTTTTGTTACAAACGACTTGCTGAGTACCAATGTACTCACAGCTTTACGCCTATGTTGCTTAGTTGAGGGAGAGGAGTACTATCAGCAGGAGGTTCTAGAGGGAGAGTACTACGACGACTTCACAGATTAGGCTTTGTTCTCCACTCGATAGCCTATGGCTTGTCGATTGGTCGCTACGCTTTATTTTGGATTTCCGCTGCTATTTTGTTAAGCCCTTCCGGCTAGAGATATTGTAAGCTTGGCCATAAGGTCGTACCTTTGAGAGTTTATCGATATTCGAGTTTTCCTTTCTTATTATCGTGTGTATGACTATGATTACATCTATGTTTGACTGTGTGCACTAGCATGATCCTAGACTAGTGCAGATTACACAGAGAGACCGAATTTGCATATTCGGGTCTCGACAATTCAACTATCAAGGTATGCACCAGAGGATGTAGCATCTGATGCTGCAAAAATTTGGAGGTTTATGGGAGGTTTGGATCCCAATCTCAAGGTGCAGTTAGTGTCCAATGATTGTCCTACTTTTCAGCATTTAGTGAATAAAGCACTTGTTGAAGAAGATGCCCAGCGCCAGCTTTATGAGTCTAGAAAGAGAAAGTTTCAAGCTCAGCAGAATGCAAGTAGCTCTCGTCATCGCTCCACTCCACAACAATTCAGCCGGCCTCTGTTGCCCAGTCATCCGAGGACACAGATCTCTACACCCTGTCCTATTTCTCAAGCTTCTCGAGTTGGGAATGCTGTTCAACCTCAGCAGAGTAAGAACACAGCTGCAGGAGTGCAGTGCTTCAACTGCAAGAACATGGGGCATTATGCCAATAACTGTCCCAGAAGCGTCAAGCGGTAACTCCGATACGCTTCAATCTTGATTCTACACCGGCAAGAGCTCCAAACACTGGTCAAGGATGTGGAAGCCCTCAGACTCCCAAGACTCCACAGATGTTCAGTAAGGGCGTATCAATCATGTCACTGTAGAGGCAGCACAAGATACACCAGACGTGGTTCTGGGTAAATTTCTTGTTAATTTGGTTCCTGCAATTACATTATTTGATTCTGGAGCTTCGCATTCCTTCGTAACCAGGGCTTTTGTTGAAAGAAATAATTGGAGTGTTTGTTTGCTAAAGAACCTTATGTTAGTCCAATCACTTGGGAAAGAATTGAGGACTAATTTGGTTTGCCCTAAATCAACCATAGTTATAAACGGAGTAAAGTTCCTAGCGAACCTTATTATAATAGACTCCGAAGGCATAGATATTATACTTGGTATGGATTGGTTGACCAAGTATAAAGGGCAAATAGATTGTGCCAATCGTGCCATTATCCTTACCAACTCTGATGGAATTCAGATAAGGTATGAGTCCAGTACACCCTCAAGGAAGGGAAGTATGTTAACCAGTTTAAAAGGAAGAAGTTTGGAGGATGTGTCTGTAGTAAGTGAGTACCCTGATGTATTCCCTGAGGATTTGCCAGGAATGCCACCAGATCGAGAGATTGAATTTGTTATAAATCTGGTGCCTGGTACAGCTCCAATTTCTAAGAGACCCTATCGGATATCAGCAAATGATTTAGCAGAAGTTAAGAGGCAAATTCAAGAATTGCAGGAGAAAGGTTTCATCAGACCAAGTTCTTCACCTTGGGGAGCCCCAGTGCTTTTAGTAAACAAGAAGGATGGTAGCCAGCGTATGTGCGTGGATTATAGAGCTCTGAATGAAGTAACAATCAAGAATAAATATCCTCTACCCCGGATTGATGATCTGTTTGATCAGCTGAAAGGATCAAGTGTCTTCTCAAAAATTGATCTCTGGTCAGGATACCATCAATTGAAAATTAGACCAGAAGATATACCTAAAACAGCCTTCTTTACTCGATATGGACTATATGAGTATACGGTGATGTCTTTCGGTCTGACAAATGCACCGGCATACTTTATGAATTTGATGAATAAAGTATTCATGGACTATTTAGATAAGTTTGTTGTTGTCTTCATAGATGACATTCTTATCTATTCCAAGAATAAGAAGGAACACGAAGAGCATCTAAGGATAGTTTTGCAAAGACTCAGAGAGCATCAGTTGTACGCCAAGTTCAGCAAGTGTGCATTCTGGTTGAAGGAAGTCAATTTCTTGGGACACGTGATTTCTGTAGGAGGAGTATCTGTGGATCCAGGAAAAGTTAAGGATGTGCTTAATTGGACTCAACCCAAAACAGTATCAGAAATTCGAAGTTTCCTGGGATTAGCAGGTTACTATCGTCGTTTCATTGAAGGATTTTCCAAGATTGCTAGGCCTCTCACCCAGTTGTTAAAGAAGGAAAAGAAATTTGAATGGAGCAATTCTTGTGAGGACAGTTTTCAAGAGTTAAAGAAGAGGTTAACTTCTGCACCAGTTCTGCGGTTACCTGATATCAGGAAAGATTTTGAAGTTTATTGCGATGCGTCAAGACAAGGTCTTGGATGTGTGTTGATGCAAGAAGAAAAGGTGGTAGCTTATGCATCAAGGTAGTTAAGACCGCATGAGGAAAACTATCCCACTCATGATTTAGAACTAGCTGCTGTTGTGCATGCTCTGAAGTTGTGGAGGCATTATTTGATCAGCAACCGTTGTGAAATATATACAGATCATAAAAGTTTGAAGTATATATTCACCCAACCTGATCTTAACTTGAGACAAAGAAGATGGCTTGAGTTGATAAAGGATTATGATGTGGGAATACATTATCATCCAAGAAAGGCCAATGTGGTAGCCGATGCTTTAAGTCGGAAGAGCCATCATAATAATTTGTTGATTCAAGATAGTCAGTCAACTCTTCATGAAGAATTCCAACGACTCAATTTGGAAATGGTAAAGGAAGGAATGCTTTCTGCATTAAAAATCCACCCTACTTTGGAAGAACAAATTAAGGCAGCCCAAAGAGAGGATAAATATGTTAAGGAAATTAAAGAGAATATGAAGAAAGGTAAAGCACCTGGATTCTCACAGGATGAAGAAGGAATTCTTTGGTTTGGAAAGAGAATTCTAGTACCCGAGAAAAAGAAAATAAAAGATTTGATTCTAAAGGAAGCTCATGAAGCAGGATACTCTATTCATCCCGGAAGCACAAAAATGTACCAGGATCTCAAGGAAAGTTATTGGTGGTCTAGTATGAAAAGAGAAATTGCAGAGTATGTAGCTTTGTGTGATGTATGCCAGAGAGTTAAAGCAGAGCATCAAAGACCTGCTGGACTTTTGCAACCTCTGCAGATACCTGAATGGAAATGGGAGGAAATGGAATGGATTTTATTACTGGATTGCCAAGGACCAAATCAGGCTATGATTCGATATGGGTTATAGTGGATCGCTTAACAAAAGTTGCACATTTTATATCAGTAAAGACTACTTATTCAGGAGATAGATTGGCAGAGCTTTACATGTCAAGAATTGCGTGTTTACATAGAGTTCCAAAGAAGATCGTATCGGATAGAGGATCTCAATTTACCTCAAGGTTCTGGCGGAAGCTTCATGAGGTTCTGGGCACTAATTTAAACTTCAGTACTGCTTATCATCCTCAAACAGATGGTCAGACAGAGAGAGTAAATCAAATATTGGAAGATATGTTGAGAGCATGTACATTAGCTAATAAAGCCAGTTGGGACGAAAGTTTGCCTTACGCAGAATTCTCCTACAATAACAGTTATCAATCTAGTCTGCAGATGTCCCCATTTGAAGCTTTATATGGCAGAAAAATGCAGGACACCTTTGTAATGGTCAGAGACAGGAGAAAGTCAAGTATTTGGACCTGATGTTTTGAAGCTAGCAGAATAGCAAGTTCGTTTAATCCGAGACAGGTTGAAAACAGCACAGACCAGGCAAAAGAGTTATATGGATAATCGTCGTAGAATGTTAGAGTTTGCACCAGGAGATAATGTGTATTTGAAAGTGTCACCTCTAAAAGGGATGCGTCGTTTCAGAGTTAGTGGTAAACTTGCTCCGAGGTATATTGGACCATTTCCAGTTTTAGCCAGAAGAGGAGAAGTTGTCTATCAGTTAAAGCTTCCTACCCAATTGTCAGATGTGCATGATGTGTTTCATGTGTCGCAATTGAAAAAGTGTTTAAGAGTGCTAGAGGAGCTAATGCCTTTAGAGGAAGTGGATCTAAAAGAGGATTTGACATATTCAGAGTTTCCAGTCAAGATTTTGGAAGAAGCAGAACGTTGCACAAGAAACAAGACTGTCAAAATTTGTTAAGTGCAGTGGAGCAATCGTCCAGAGTCGGAAGCAACTTGGGAGCGTGAAGATGATCTCAGAGCAGAGTTTCCTAATCTTTTTCTTAGTCCTTCCGAATCTAGGGGTCGAGATTCTTTCTAAGGTTGGTAGGTTTGAAACATCCCAAATTTTGAGTTCTTGAAAAAGAATAATTTTAAATTAATTATTTCAAATTAATTGGAGTTTCCAGAGATTAAGTTTCGATTTAAAAATAAAAATTTATATTAATATAAGTTGGAAATATTTTTCCTAGTTCTAAAATAATACTAGGGATTTCTGTGAATTTTTCTGGAATTATCAAAATTTATTTGGTATTTTTCTGATAATTTTAAAGCCTCCAAAGTATTTCTGAAAATTCTTAAAAGATTTAAATTAAAAAAAAACCCTTTCGGGCTGACACGTGTTGCCATCTGGTTAAATCCACCACCGCCGGATCAATCAGCGCCGTCCGTCTTCACTTAACCCTCTCCCCGCCTTCACTCTCTCCTCGGCCGACGCGTGTCGCGATCTGAGCCATTCCCGCCCGCCGAATTGAATCGCCGCCCTCTGATGCCACTTACCTCTTCACTTCGATCGGACGACTCCGATTTAATCCTCTCCCTCGCCCGATCGATCTTGGCCATCTACTCTCACTTACCGGTTCGCTAAAAGATCCAACGGCCCTGTTTCCTCTTCCTCGCCACTTGTCACGGATCCGAGCCACCGCCCCTCCTTCTCCTCTCTCTCCCTTTCGCCGACAAGCGGGGCCCACTTGTCAGGCCCGTCTTCTCCGCTCCTCTTCTTCCTCCTCATGCCGCCGCCATTAACGCCCCACTGAGCTTCCGTTTCTTCGGCTCCCGTCCGTTTCGCTTCGCCATTAATGGCCCTGGAGCAACCTCTCGTCGTGCGCTATCAATGCCTGTCGTTTCCCTTGGGTTAATGCTCATTTCGCCGGTTGGGAGATGTAAACGGTCGCCTTAACTCCGGCGAGCTCGTGCGGCCGTTACCTCTCCGCGGTTTATAAAAACCTCACCGGGGAGCCCTCTCAACCCCTTCGCGCACCCCCTCTCCTCCAACCTCAGTCGTGCTCGTCGTCGCCGCGCGTCCTCGCCGCTGTCGGTAAGTCACCGATGGATCTCTGCTGAACCTCCGCCGCCCCTCTCATCGGTTCGCGCGTCAGCACCGTGCTCCGCACGCCCGCTCCCTCGGTCGCGCCGCCCGCTCACGTCCGCGCGACGTTTCGCGCGTCGTGCCAGGACACGCGTTGGCCATCGGACGACTCCCGCCTTCGTGCCGCTTAATCTCAACCGTCCATCCATGACGGCCCGGATGCGCCCGCGTGTCCCAACTTCGGCCGTCCGATCCGCGCCCCGCCTTGGTCCCGCCGCCCGCGTCCGCGCGACGCTTCGCGCGGTGAGCCCGCCACGCGTCCGAAATCGGATGGTTCGCCTGCGCCCGCCGTTCAAGCGTGACCGCTCATCCAGATCTGTTTCCGTGAGCCGTCCGATCTCCCGTCGCCGCCCACCGAACCGACACATCAACCATATCCACGTGGCACGACACATTAGCCCTACCTGCCATGTGTCATGCCACATGTCGCCACGTCAGCTGCCACATCACCAAAAACTGAACCCAGGTGCCACGTCAGCGCTGCCACATGTCATGCCACGTGTCACCCTCTCTGCTTGCCGCGTCAGCAGCCACCGCGCACTTCCGTGGACTCGGTCTACCATAGATCGGTCCCACCTGTCAGCCTCTGTCAAATTATTTAATTCTGGTGCTGACGTCATTATTCTGATTTTCCTTTAGGAAAACAATTCCTGCTGACGTCATAAAATGTTTTTCACTTCAAAATTAATTCCAGAAATAGCCTTTTTCCTTTTTCTTTGTTTTAAAACTTCTAAAAATCATATCTTCCTCATTTTAACTCCAAATTTACCCATTCAAATTTCTAAATTCATCTAAAATTCCAAACTTTCATATAGTATATTTAATTTCAAATTTTCAGTTTTTATTTTATTTTATTTATTTGTTTTTCTCGATTATCGTGTAGAATCTGAATTCTCCGAGGATTTTCAAGAGCAACTCCAGGAAGATCCTCACTTACTTCAAGAAGGCAAGTCTCCTTGACCATTTTGCCCCTATGATTTGTAAATGATTTTGTGATTATTTTAAATCTAATTGCATGGCTATGTTGTATGAAATGTAAATTTTAATTGTAGAAATTTAGATAAATACCCAAACTTGTTATGCCATCCTTTGAAGTTGAGTACCATGTACCCTTGCCAACATAGGATATTCTTTGGCTCATAAATGAGTTAATATTATCTTTTGTTGAATTTGGACTATTATAACATGCTTAGTTTAGCTGTTTATTATAAAAATGCTCATATGTGAAAAAGTTGTTGATAAATGATTTGTATTTAAAGATTTGTTTAAGCTAGTGGTAATAGAGGTTACCACTGTAACTTTTAAATTAAAAAAGAAATTTAAAATGAAAATTAGACCAGGGTAGATGGAAAGTTTGGATTGGTGCGGTAAGCACGAGATCTTGTAAAGTGTATGTTCTGCCCTAGTCAATTAAGGACCGACACTTGGGATTGTCCAGACTGAGCATTACCGTATAACCACAAGTCTATATGCGTACGACATAGCTGACTAACCTACGATAGTTTAGTTTAGATGTCACCATTGGAAAAATGGGTGCCAGGGATTTACTGGTTTACTCACAGTGAGGTACAGGGATTTACTGTACTCATACGGCACAAGAGGGGGCTTCTGACTGTGGTGGATTTAACCCTTCAGCGGTGAAACCTCAGCGGGTGATGTCTAACTAGACTAGAGTAGGGGAAAAGCTTTGTGATATTTTATCTTGGTCTTATGTCAAAGGAAGCATGTTGACTATTAACATAATTTATCTCTTGTAGGTAAAGTTGTACAAACTCTGCAGAGTAACAAACTATTTGAATAGCCATGCCCACGGTCAAGGGCGGGCAATGAATGCATTCACATGGTAGACCTTTGATTTTGACTTTAAAAATAAAATATTTTGGAAAACTTGGGAGTGGATGTAACTCTCGGAATTTTGGTCTGGTGGATAGAACCAGTTCAGGTGGTTGTAACCATCATTTTAAATCTTGGCGGATATAGCCTGTGTTATTAGTGTAGGTGGTGGAAACCTTCACTAAATTGCTTATCTAATTTCAATTATTGAAAATAAGTTGTTTAACAAGTTACTTTTAAGATAAGTATGTAAATTTGAAATAAAATGCTGATATATGCAAAAAGAACCATATAACCTTCCTTTGTTAAACCCTGCATATAATGCATTTTTCCCAAGACTTGCAGAGTACATTTTTGTACTCACACGCTGCACTCCAAATCCTATAGCAGAAGGCTATGAAGCTCAGGAGGATGATTACCGCTACTTCGAGGAAGCTGGAGGAGAAGGCTTTGCAGATGACTAGGTCGCGTTGCTCCAGTCAAATGCCTATGGCATATTGATAGGCCGTTCATTTGAATGTTTTGCTTCCGCTGTATTTTGATTGTGCGGTTCCGTGAACATCAGTTGTAAGGCAATGGCCAAGATATGTGAATTTCAGTTATTATTGTAATAAAGCGTGGTTGGCAATGTATCATTTTTTGATCATCTGTGTGTACTAGTGTTGATCTGGGACTAGTACTTTATTACACAGGGGGTCCAGGAGTTTCTACTCTGCGGTCTCACAATGTGGATCTTGGGGTGTTACAGTTTGTCGCTCGGAACGGTGTCTTTTTGGAAAAAGAGTTTCTTTCAAAGGGTGTTAGTGGGAGCAAGGTGCAGCTTGAAGAGATTCGGGAAACACCTGAAAATGTTTTAGCTCCTATTGGACCTCAACAAGATGTACAAGATGTTGTATAACCGGTTATGGTGGCACCGCCCCCACGTAGGTCTACAAGGGCACATCGCGCAATTGAAAAGTTCACGCTCCTAACTACGGGACAACGCGACATATTGTTGTTGGACAATGATGAGCCCAAGAGCTACACGGAAGCAATGATGAGACCAGACTCTGAAAAATGGCTTAGAGCCATGAAGTCCGAATTAGAATCCATGCATGATAATCAAGTTTGGAACTTGATGGATCCACCTGATGGTGTAAAAACTATTGAGTGTAAATTGGTTTTTAAGAAAAAGATAGACATAGATGGAAATGTTCACATCTATAAGGCACGATTGGTGGCGAAAGGTTTCAAGCAAATTCAAGGTGTTGATTATGATGAAACGTTTTCGCTCGTCGCTATGCTAAAGTCTATTCGGATCCTCCTAGTGATTGCTGCCTATTTCGACTACGAGATTTGGCAAATGGATGTGAAAACGGCTTTCTGTCAAGACCCGAATATGCAAATTCGGACTCTCTATGTAAACTGCACTAGTCCAGGATCACGCTAGTGCACACAGTTGAACATAGATGTAATCACAACCATACACATGATATAATAAAGGAAAAACTCAAATATCAATAAATCTCAAAGGTACGACCTTATGGCCAAGCTTACAATATCTCTAGCCGGAAGGGCTTTAAAACTAGCAGTGGAAATCCAAAATAAAGCGTAGCGGCCATTCGACAATCCCACAGGCTATCGAGTGGAGAACGAAGCCTAATCCATGAAGTCGTCGAAGTAAACTCCTTTTGGAACCTCCTGCTGATAATACTCCTCACCCTCAACTGATCAACATAGGCGTAAAGCCATGAGTACATTGGTACTCAACAAGTCATTTGTAACAAATGAATGCAATATAGTATGCAAAGCTTACCAATGGAAGGCTAAAAGGTTAATTTGCAAAAAAGACATTTCACAATAAATATGAATAATAGATTGAAAGCGAAATTTAAATGAAAACGATAATAATAAATAATCAAAGGAATGAAATTAAGCTACTTGTGAACATTCCATTCACAAACTGAACCAACAGTGAACTACCTGTTCACTCCCAACATAAACCACCAAGTTTATAATGAAATCACTACCCCTCGTGTGAAATCACCGAGCATTGTCTATGACCGAGGACGCGGCTATTCGAATAGTTTTACACTCTGCAGAGGTTGCACAACTGTACCCACACGATGTGATTAGCCTCGCGCTAAGGAAATCACAACAAGGCCTTTACAAAGTTCAGTTACAACTCAATCCGCCCGCTAGGGTTTCGCATCACACCCCGGGTTTCGCATCACACCCCCCTTACGCCACATGGAAATCAGCAACCATGTTCATCTCAATGGCAAGATTAAAGTTGAAATATCCCAAATTAATCAGCCAGGTCCGTCCCATACCAAACATGTGGTTTGCACGGTAAAGCTCAGATCAATGGCGCACAAAGTTAAGTCCTTAAGCCTACCCGGGCGAGACTACCACATCCCCCGAAGTGAACCTGCACTTCCCCCTTTACTGCACAATCACTCGCCCGAGTGCAAAACCAAGTTTATATAACCAAGCCAATGACATACCAATGTCATGGCACAAATTTTGATAAACGTGGCACCAACCACAGTTCCATATATCATTAAGTCAAATTATTAATTCACATGTGATGATGAAACCCTTCGTAAATTTAAGCAAGGCTAAGCAGTTCTATCGTACCAACTCATGTGACCAATAACATAGCATCACTAAATAGTAACCCAACTTAAGGTGACAATGGCATAAGGGTGTTCCAAAGTATCAAGGAGGGATAATCAATTTGGGACAATAACTACCAATTACAAGGGTTGAATAGAAATAGCGATGCAATTTATTTTAAAACAAAATAATTAAATAATAGATTGCAAACTGGGTTCAACATGATCAAAGGACACGACGTGCCTTGGTTATGCTCAGCGAGGTACTCTTGGTCTTCGGGCGTAGATCCTGCTCCTTCGGAATCCGAATTTAACGAGAGAGAAAACGACCGAAATAAGAAAAATACATAAAATGATAAGCAAATGAACTCCAAAAATCATGAAACCAGAACCAAAAGCTAGAGCTCGATTTTAGATAAATTTAGAAAAAAGAACAGGGTCAATCGGAGCTAGGAGGGAGGAGAACGGGCTCTCGAAAAATTTAATCTAAAGGAAAATCGGGAAAATCCAAAAAGTTACTGTGCTGTGGACCGGGTGCACAGAAAACCAAGTCTACGGTGGACCCGACGCATGAAACAGTGTGCGCGGGGCAGGGCGGTGCTGACGTGGCATGCGCTGGTGCTGCCACGTGTCAGGCTAACGTGGTGGCTGACGTGGCGACATGTGGCACAAGAGGGGGCGGCTCGGTGATGTGGTGCTGACGTGGCCTGGCCACGTGGCATGCCACATGGCAGGTAGGGCTGACATGGCTGCCACGTCAACTAGGGATGATGTGGCGCGCGTGGGTGCGGGCGACGGTGAGGCGACAGGGAGAAGGGAGGCGGCGGTGGGCTCACCGGCGAGGAGGCGGGGTCTCCAGCGGCGTCGGAACGGTGGAGGCAGCGACGGGGCGGCACGGAACAGCGCCGGAGTGGCTCCGACGGCGGCGCGGGTGCGAGGACGGAGGCGAGGGCGGCGGCGAGGGCTTGCACGCGAACCGAGGGATGAACGGGGTTTAAAACATGCGAACCGAGGCAAGTTCGATCCAAAGACGGTTGCGAGTGCGGGGTTGGCTCAGTTCAGGACACGCGGATGGTCGCGATGAGGCGCGGTGGATCCAACGGCGTGCGGGCGCGGCAGCGCGCCAGGGTTAGGGTTCGTGCGAGCGCGGGAGGCGGCGGACACGGGGGATGGCGCCGCGTGGCGGTGGGGCGAATCGGGCGGCTGTGGAGGCAGGCGGGAAAGGGTACGTCAGCGGCGCGGGGAGCGGGCCGGATGGCTAACGCGTGGTGGGGGAAGGGATCGGGCGGCTGAGGGAGCTCAGGGTTTTAATTCTTTTTCCAAAAATTCAAATAAACTCCAAAAAGCTCTAGAAAATAGCAAATAAATCCCAAAAATTCACCAAAAATACTAGAAAATTCCTTGAGACCTGAAGAATCCAAATAAAATATTTTCAACTTATGTTAATGTTTGTTTTAATCATATTAAATCATTTGAAATTCTAAAAATTCATTTGAAGCTTGATTTAATTTCAGAAATTTTTAGAAAATTCATTTTTAAAATCTAGGCTTTATAAAATGTGGAAAAACAGGATGTTACAAACCTTACCCCCTTAAACGAGATCTCAACCCCGAGATCTGGGCCAACTAAGAGAATAGGTTTAGAAACTCTGCTCTGAGGTCCTCCTTGTGCTCCCAGGTTGCTTCCTCCTCTGAATGGTTCCTCCACTGAACCTTGCAAAAACGGACCACTTTATTCTGGGTGACTTGCTCTGACACTTCCAAAACTTTGACTGGGTGCTCTTTGTACGACAGGTCCTCCTGAAGATCAACAGCCTCAACTGGCACAACCTTCTCTGGCACACGCAAACACTTCTTCAGTTGGGACACATGAAAGACGTCATGTACCCCACTGAGGACGCAGGTAGCTCCAACTGATAAGCAACCTCTCCCCTGCGTTTCAAAATCCTGAACGGACCAACATATCTCGGTGCAAGCTTCCCATTTAACTAAAACCTCTTCACACCTTTGAATGGTGTGATCCTGAGATACACAAAATCATCTGGCTCGAAACTCAGCTCTCGACGTCTGGTATCTACATATCTCTTCTGTCTGGCCTGGGCAGTTTTCAACCTTTCCTGTATCAAACGGACCTTGTCCTCAGCTTCTTTTAAATAGTCTGGACCAAAAACCTGACCTTCCCCTGTCTCTTTCCAATTGATAGGGGTTCTGCTTTTCCTGCCATACAATGCCTCCAATGGTGACATCTGCAAACTGGCCTGGTAACTGTTGTTGTACGAAAACTCGGCAAAAGGCAAACAACTATCCCACTTGGACCCATCATCTAGCACACATGCTCTCAACATATCCTCAAGAATTTGATTTACTCGCTCTATCTGACCATCTGTCTAGGGGTGATATGCTGTACTGAAATTCAGGTGAGTTCCCATAGCCTTATGGAAACTACCCCAAAAACGAGAGGTGAACTGTGATCCACGATCTGACACTATTTTCTTTGGAATTCCATGCAAACTGACAATCCTTGACATATACAGCTCTGCTAATCTGTCACCACTGTAGGTTGTCTTAACTGGAATGAAATGAGCAACCTTGGTCAATCGGTCCACGATGACCCATATCGAATCATAGCCCTCTTTGGTCTTTGGCAGACCGACTATGAAGTCCACAACAATTTCTTCCCACTTCCAGTCAAGGATTTTTAATAGCTGCAACAAACCTATTGGTCTCTGATGCTCTGCCTTTACTCTCTGACAAACATCACAAAGTGCCACATACTCAGCGATCTCACGCTTCATGCTTGGCCACCAATACTTATCCTTAATATCCTGGTACATCTTAGTACTGCCTGGATGAATCGAATACAATGATTCATGTGCCTCTTTTAACAACACATCCTTTAGCTCTTGCTTATTGGGCACACACAAACGCGGCTTGAACCTCAAGTTTCCTTGGTCATCCACTGACTCTTTTCCTTCACTCAAGTTCTTCCTGATACGCTGTAATGCCTCATCATCTGACTGAGCCTGACGAATCTGACCATCCAAAGTAGGCTGCAACTCCATTGCTGCTAGAAATTCTTCCTCAACTAATTCCAAACTGAGCTTTTGGAATTCCTCATGCAAAGCTGGCTGACCCTCTCTAACTATCACTGAATTGCAATACACCTTTCTGCTCAAAGCATCCGCAACCACATTGGCCTTCCTAGAATGATAATGTATACCAACATTATAATCCTTTATCAGCTCTAACCACCTCCTCTGCCTGAGGTTAAGCTCGGACTGGGTAAAGATGTATTTCAGACTCTTATGATCCGTGTACACCTCACATCTATTACCCATCAGATAATGACGCCAAATCTTTAAAGCATGCACTACGGTTGATAACTCCAAATCGTGAGTAGGGTAGTTCTCCTTATGCGGTCTCAACTGGCGTGAGGCATAAGTTACCACTCTCTTGTCCTGCATCAAAACACAACCCAAACCTTTGCGAGAGGCATCGCAATAAATCTCAAAATCCTTGTTTATATCAGGCAACACAAGCACTAGGGCTGTGGTCAAACTCTCCTTAAGTGTCTGAAAACTTTTCTCACACTCTGGCGTCCATGTGAATTTCTTTTCTTTCTTGAGCAACTACGTGAGAGGTCTGGCTACACTGGAAAATCCCTCAATGAAGCGACGGTAATATCCTACCATACCCAGAAAACTACTGACCTGGGTCACTGATGTAGGTGACTGCCAATCCAAAACATCTCTCACCTTTCCGGGGTCAACTGCAACTCCTTCTGCTGTCATCACATGTCCCAGGAAGGCGAATTCCTTCATCCAAAACTCACATTTGCTGAACTTAGCATACAACTGATTATCCCTCAATTTATGCAATGCAAACCTCAGATGCTCCTCGTGTTCCTTCTCATCCTTGGAATATATCAAAATTTCATCAATAAACACAACGACAAACTTATCCAAATATTCCATGAACACCTTGTTCATTAAGTACATAAAGTAAGCTGGAGCATTGGTCAAACCAAATGACATAACTGTGAACTCGTATAAACCATAACGAGTTGAGAAGGTTGTCTTAGGTATATCCTCCTTTCGAATCCTCATCTGATGATATCCTGACCTCAAATCAATCTTAGAGAAAACTCCTGCTCCCTTAAGCTGATCAAACAAGTCATCAATCATGGGCAAAGGGTACTTATTCTTGATGGTGACCTCATTAAGTGCCCTGTAATCCACACACATACGCTGGCTACCATCCTTCTTCTTAACAAACAACACCAGTGCTCCCCATGGGGACGAACTCGGTCTGATGTATCCCTTATCCAAAAGCTCCTGAATTTGCTTCTTTAATTCTGCTAAATCATTGGCTAGCATCCAATAGGGTCTCTTGGAAATCGGAGCGGTACCTGGTATAAGCTCAATCAGAAACTCCACTTCTCGCTCCGGTGGCATACCTGGAAGATCATCTGGAAACACGTCGGGGTACTCCCTAACAACTAGTACATCCTCCAATTAGATCACTCTGCTCTGGCAAACTATGACTGACTCTGGCTGACACATGCTGGCTGCAAACTGTACCTTACTCCCATCTGAACTGGTCAAGGTCACTGCTCTGCTCCCACAGTCTAACACGGCATGCTGTTTCTGGAAGCCAATCCATACCCAAGATCACATCTAGGGACTGGATATCCAAAAAAATCAGGTCGGCCCTCCCTGAATGGTTATCTTAACTCCTGGATAACCTAGATTTGATCTCAACTCAGAACCGGGGGATTGGATTGAAAGAACAGATCCAAGAGCAACAATTTTCAAATGTTGCTTTAAAGCAAAACTCCGAGAAACAAACGAATGCGAAGCTCTAGAATCAAACAAAACTGTAGCAAGGACTGAATTGACTAGGAACTTACCCATCACAACCTCTGGTGCTGCCTGGGCCTCTTCTGCAGTGACGTGGTTCACCTGGCCTCTCACAACCGGTGTCCTGCTAGCCTGGCCTAATGCCGGGGGTGCTTGTCGTCCTGCTCCTGGGGTAGAAGTCCGACCGGGTGTGGCTCCCAGATCGAAAAGAACTAGCGTTGGGGCCTGTCTCTAGGGGCACTTGCTAGCATAGTGTCCTGGCTCATGACACTTGAAGCAAGTGACAGACGCTGCTGAATTGTTGCTCTTTTGCTGCAGACCACTGGAACCACCAGGACGATATCCTGACTAAAACTGACGTGGCGTCTGGGCTCGGTTCCTGAAAGCTAACAGCTGCTGCTGCTGAGGCACTCGTGCAGGCTGGTAAGAACCAAAATGGGGCCTCTGAGACTGGTGCAACTGTGACCCCTGCTGGATCATCCTCCTCTTGCGAAACTCCTCGAGCTCGCGGCGACTCTCCTCAATGAGAATGGCGTTATCCACCAACTGCTGAAAACTGGCATAGTCGTTACCCACGACTTGCACTTTCAAAGTTGGGTCCAAGCCCTTCTTGAACCTCTTCTGATGAGCGGTGTCTGTGGCTACACCCTCTGACGCGTAGCAGGCTAATTGTGTGAATTTGTTGAGATATTCACTCACTGACATGTTCTTTTACTGCAACTCCTGAAACTCGTCCTTCTTCATCTCAACCACTCCATCCAAGACATGGGCGTTATGGAAGGCTTTGGCGAACTCCGTCCATGTGATACTGTTCTGGTCCTCATGGCGGCATAGTAGTTCTCCCACCACTCTGCTGCTACTCCCTCAAGATGGTGTGCTGCATACAACACCTTCTCTCTGTCGGTGCACTGAGCCAAGTTCAGTTTCTTCTCAACTGAACGGATCCAATCATCGGCCTCCAAAGGCTCTGAAGAACTGGAGAAGACAGGCGATCTCATCCTCATGAACTCTGCATAGCTGTACTGCTGACGAGGTGCTGGTGGTGGTACTGGCTCCTAGTGTTGTCGCTGCATCATAGCCTGCATATTCTGCGTCATTGTCTGCATCATCTGAGTCTGTGCTACCAAGAACTGACTAAGAGCGGGTTCCAAGCTGGGTGGAACGCTATGCAAAGATCGCTCTCGATCTGGTTTGCCCGGCCGCGCTTGAGGTGTTCCGTGTATCAACCATCTTGCTGCTGCTCTGAAAAAGGCTTGCACCGGCGAGGGCTTGCACGCGAACCGAGGGATGAACGGGGTTTAAAACACGCGAACCGAGGCAAGTTCGATTCGGAGACGGTCACGGGTGCGGGGTTGGCTCGGTTCGGGACACGCGGACGGTCGCGATGAGGCGCGACAGATCCAACGGCGGGCGGGCGCGGCGGTGCGCTAGGGTTAGGGTTCGCGTGAGCGCGGGCGCGCGGGAGGCGGCGGATGCGCGACGCGTGGCAGGGCGAGGCGAGCGAACGACGCGGAGCGGGGCGAGGCGTGGACGCGGGGGATGGCGCCGCGTGGCGGTGGGGTGGATCGGGCGGCTGAGGAGGCGGGTGGCAAAGGGTACGACGGCGGCGCGGGGAGCGGGCCGGATGGCCGACGCGTGGCGGGGCAAGGGATCGGGCGGCTGAGGGAGCTCGGGGTTTTAATTCTTTTTCCAGAAATTCAAATAAACTCCAAAAAGCTCTAGAAAATAGCAAATAAATCGCAAAAATTCACCAAAAATACAAGAAAATTCCTTGAGACCTGAAGAATCCAAATAAAATATTTTCAACTTATGTTAATATTTATTTTAATCATATTAAATCATTTTAAATTCTAAAAGTTCATTTGAAGCTTGATTTATGTTGTGGCTACAGACCAAATAGAGAGAGAGAGGGGTATGGTAGTAGAGAGTTAGGCGAGCAAATGACCTTTTGGGGCTTTCCTCTGGGCCAATCATGGAATATATGTGTTCCCTGATAAGGAGCGCACAAACCATCGTAACCTTACACCGAGCTTTCCTTCCAGGACAAGCTACATCGCTTACATGATTTATAACCTTCTCAACAGGCTAACTGGGTTTAGGTAGGGGCCATCCCTACAACAGGAGCCTCTCATGGTGAAGGGCTTCACAGGCTGAAGCTATGTTGTCGAGCCCTTTGGCCCCCTCCGTCCCTGAGGCCTGTGACGTTGTGTGGTTGTGGGCGGCGGAGTCGGCTGAGGCCCGCCGGAGGGCGGTCGCAGCGGAGTCGCATCCGTCTTTGAGGAGCGGACAGCGTTGGAGATTGGGGCGTGTCATGCGCGTGAGGGACCACGCCGGTCCGACTCCGCCGTTGGATGCGTGTGGCGGACGACGATCGCGTACGCGTGCCTTTTTTTGGCGGCTAGCCGTGCGGTCGGCCGGCGACTCCGCCGATCGCTCGCCGCGCTCTCTGCAACCTAGCATTCGTGGAAAGGCATGGGACATATTAGGGTACGAAAATGATTGTGGCAAGAATGAATGGGTATTATGTGCAAGAAGCGTCGGGGTTGTCCCGAGGGGGCGGAGTTGCATGTGGCCTGCGGGGGCGAAGGCCTCGTCGTGTTAGTGATATGCCCTAGAGGCAACATGGAGATGTTGTATATATCACATACTATGTTTATGATACATTACTTTGTTCCTTAGAATAGACATCATCATTATTGATCAATGAGTATGTGACTTATTCATGAGACTCTTAAATACTAAGATGTTGCTATTTCTAAATGATCCCTGATCGTATATCTTATGAGGAACAAATATGATTCAAAGACAAAGATCAGCATATGTATTGATTGATGATCATGTCTCATGGATCATGGTATGGTGATACCAAATCAATAATATGGACATGTGTTAGTGAACATATATTGATAGACTCGCCATGAGACACCGCAGAGATTCCATGTGTCATCGGTTGGTCTCAAGTAGTGTTTATGTAGAATCCTTAGACTTGAGATCATCATGGTTCCCAACATGAGTAGTAGCTTATTTTGGGACTACTAAACACTACTCCGTGAATCGGGTAGTCATAAAAGTAGTCTTCGGGTTTGCAATGAAACATGTAGTGGGATGTGAATGATCAAGATAGAATTTGCCCCTCCTTATGGGAGAGATATCTCGGGCCCTCGATGTAATGGATTATGAAAGTGCATGGCCATGCCAAGGTGATTGAGGAGTCAATCACGAGTTTATAATCCATCACGTAATCGAGAGAATGATTGAGCTATTAAGAGGATGACACAGTCTCGCCTTGAGCTCAATCTATATCGTAAGGCAAAGGGATTCGTACATGAGAGAACATTACGAGTTCAAATGATATGATCTTTACATATACTTTGGGGTTAATATGTCTTACTAGAGGCGCTATTAATGTGGTGACCGGAAAGCGTTTCCGGTCACGACCAAGTATACATGAACCTCTGTGGTCGCACGCTTAACGGTTGGAACACCGATTCAATATGATTCGGATATGGGCTCAATTCGGATAAAGATCCGAATAGACTCCTAATGGGCCTCGGTCCGTAAGGCCCACGTGAGGAGGTCTATATATATGGAGGCGAGGGGCTGAAGGGATTCGTCCCAGTTAACATCTAGCAAAACCCTAGCCGCCACCTCCCAAGCCAAACCCTAGCTGCTCCACGAGTGCTAGTACACTCGCGATCGGCGTTCGGCCCGGACGTGTGGATACCGTGGAGGCGCTGCTCGTTGCGATGTTGATCGGCGTGCGTGGAGGAGACGATCTGTTCGGGACGATCGGCTACTTCCACTACTACCTCGGCGCGTGATTGGATCGGTTTCAAGTGCGCTTCCGCTTGCGCTGCGCGCCTAAGTGGTAACGATCCATGATCCTTCCTTAGCATGATGTTCTTGGGTGCGCGGTAGAAAAGTTTTGTTTTTGCGCCCGTAGCCTCTGGCGTATTCCTTCACGCCGACGCGCCAGTGCGCGGCGCATCCAAGTGAGAACGTTGCCCGCGCATGAGCGGCCGCGCCGCTTCAGTTTCCATCGATTGCGCTTCTTGACGTATGGATGATGCTTCGGCTTCCGCCGATTGCGCTTCTTCACGAGTGGACGATGCTTCGGCTTCTGTCGATTGCGCTTCTTCACGCAGGTGACAACTGTATATATACTTACCCGAAGGGCCGGGGCGCCTCCCAGGCGTGGCTGAGGTGGTCCTTGATTTCGAGAATATGCCTTCTTCAGTTCATGAACATGCAGAGGGATACTGCCGTGTTGAACTGAAGGAGGCCTATTCTCGAGCGCAATGTTCCGACAACCGTCGGCCGCCACGCGCTTTGCGGGGGAGGAAGGCCGTTGCGCTGCAAGCGGTTGGTCTCCCGGTACGTCTTAGGCGCGCGGCGCTGGCTGGCCCTACAACAATGGGCATAGAGTCTGCTGAACAGACTGCTCCGCGAGTGCTCCCGGAGGCGAGGTGGGACGTCTCTTGGCGCGCCCTGCCAGTGCGCGGTTGCGTGTCATCGTCGGGGGCAGACCCGGGACTGTCTTGCGAAGGCGAAGATGCCGCCAAAGGCGGAGCCAAGTTGTTTTGCATAGATTCCTGAACGGACACTTGCCGAGGCACTATTTGCGTGCTGTGCTCTTGCAGGCCCCTTGGTTGGACCACCGCTTGACCGGGCGTGGCACGCACGGATGGGTGTGCCACTACCGTGACGATCGTGGGAAGGTGGGCGGTTCGCCTTCTAGCAGTTATGTTCATCTATGACGTGGGAGACACAGGGGTATTAAATACCCCTTGCCTGATGCCCCGTGGATCTTCATCGCCTTGCCTTCTAGCTCTCATTCACGCGCCCCAGTCTCTTTTGTCTTCCTTCTTCCTCCCGCGCCTCGGAGTTGTAGGGGAACGATGGCGTACGACGGGGCGCACGCGCTGGCGGCCGATGACGGCGCCGTCTTCCGGTGGGTGTCGTCGCTCGAGGTGAGGTACACCCTCGAGGGGCGCGGCTCCACGCCTATGGACAAGTGGTGGATGGCAGCGGGGAGAGTAGGGGGACCGTGCTCCCGCATCATGGGCTCGACGCTGGTGACGGAAGAGACGATCCGTGGCCTTCTGCGTGAGGGGAAGCTGTCGGACCGCCGGGAGGTGCGACTGCCCACGGGCGACAAGACCGAACTGCACCCCGAAACATCAGAGGCGATCGTGTTCGTTGCCTACCTCGATCTTGAGCTACGATTCGGCCGCCGGACATGCGGGCCTTTGGGCTTGAGCTGGCGCAGGTAACGCCGAATGTGATAGCTCGTCTTGCCGCGTGTCTGATTGGGCGGTGCGCGCGGCGTCTTGGCGGCTGCGTCACATCGCTTTGCGTTCCTCCATGATGTCCGGTGCGTGGCGGAGGAGCAGGGGGACGGGGCGCTGCCCGCCTTTGGTGCCGTCGATCTCGTGCTGCACCCGCAGTGCAAGAAGATATTTCGCGGAGTCAAGTCGGGCAGAGTGGGGATAGGACTGGACGAGGTGGTGGTTTTAGCACCGCGTGGCAAGCGTAGCGCCTTGAGTGCTCGAGGCAGCCGGTGGCGGTTAATGCCATGCCCGGCGCGCCCCTAAATGATGATGACGAGTGGATAGCACGGAGGCTTGTGGGGATCACCGCCCGCTTCAACATGCACGACCTCGCTGAGGAGTTCGTCATGTACGGCGTGGCGCCGCTTGCCGCGGAGTGGCGTGTTGCTCCTAGGAGGCTTCGGCGCGACAACGTTCGCCCTTCCGTGTCTTCACTGCCAAGGCCCTCCGGTCCGCGTAAGTTGTCTTGGAGTTTGCTTTTGTGTGGTATTCGTCGAGGCTGTTGTTTTTACAACGTGCCCCCGTGCCCTTCACAGGTATTTCCCTGGGGGACGCGGAGCGTGCGGTGGGTGCGTTCCTTGGACCGTACACAGCCAGGGAGCACACGCTGCACATGTCTGTGACCACGGAGGCAGGTCTGGGGCGGTTGAACCGCGTGTGCGAAGCCTTGGGTATTAGGGTGCCAGAACGCGTTGTTCTGGTCCCCAGCCCGCCTCGCCGCGAGTCCACGGGGGAGAGGGTACTAGCGGACGTGGGTTTCGGCTCGGCGAAGCATGCAGACTTGGAAGCGAGGGCGAGTGCCGTGTCGCCACCAGCCGGTGTTGGGACGGAGCCATCACTCCTGGAGGATGTCGGGGCAGGGCCATCGCTCTCGGAGGATGCTGGTGCGGAGCCGTTGCCCGCGGCCATGGGACCTCCTTCTGCGGTGGTTTCTGAGGCGGGGCCGCCTTCTTACTCCCCAGAGGAGAAGCGACCCCGCATACGGTCGCCCCTTCGCTTGTGTGTGGGGTTTGTTGTAGCGAGCCAGGTCAGAGCCCTATGGGACTCTGACTCAGACACCGAGTGCTTCGGTGCCCCCGCGGCCCCGATCGAGTCTGCGGCTGCCGGTGGCTTGGTGGAGCTAAGCTCCGACACCGAAGTTCCCCCGGTTGGCGAGGTGGGTGGGGATGCGGAGGTCCTTGTGGATTCAGCGGGGTGAAGGTAGACCTTTCTTGATTGTGACTCGCTAGGTATTCGTAGGGCTAACCGTCGTGTGCCCTTACAAAGAACATGGTTCCACGAACACGGCAGCCCTCGGCGCGAAGACGGCTGCTTGGGAGGGGCATCTGGAGCCGCCGAGACTATTGCCGCGGATGCCGCCCGTCGTCTAGCGGACTTCGTCCCTCAAGTAGAGGCGTTGGCAGCGTGGCGGGGGACCGCGGATAATGCGATCGCGAGCTTAGATCGTGACGCATTGCAGATCTGCGGGCCTGAACTGCTTGAGGGGGTGCTGGAGGTCTCTTAAATGAGGGTAAGTGTCTAACCCTGAGTGGCACGTAGCCACTGGGAGGTGTACTGATTGCTTCATTGTGTAGACTTTCGCCCCCAGCAGGGCGCTGCAGGCGGCCCATGTCCGGGAACGGGAGGCCTTGGAGGACCGGCTACGCACCATCGAAGGGGCCCTTCGCGCGTCGGAGAAGGCGCACTCCGCTAAGGATGACCGCATGCGGCTCCTGGAAGCGGAACGCGCGGCGGCCATCTCATATGTCACGGAGCGTGTGGCATCAACTCAGCAGGCAGCGGTGGTGGAGCGTGACGGGTTGCTCCAGCAGGTTGCCGTACTGTAGGAAGATAACGGCCGCCTCGCTGCGTCCCTGAGGGAGCGGGATGAGGCACTAGGTGCCGCCTCGGCAACGGCGTGGGAGGCTATGCTGGCCCTGGAAGGTACCCTCGAAAATCTCGTTGCCGAGGTACCGCCCCGCTCCTTCGGACCCGAAGAACTTCCACAGACACTTCAACAGATTGCGGAAGCTGCCGATCTTTCTCAGGCGACCGCGACGTCCTTTGGTAATCACTGCTCCTATGTGACTGCTTGTCTAGCGTGTGCTCTTCTCCATCACCGGGGCTGCCGTCACGTCGATGAATTGGGCGACCCGCAGCTGGAGATGCCCAGTGGGGCCGGGGTGATGTCCGGTGCCGTGCACGCCGTTCGGCCCGCCGTTCGGTTTTTTCACGAGCAGATCTGGGAGTACATCGGGGAGGCCGCGACGAAGGTGGAGCTGCAGCGGAACATGTACGGCGAGGGGAACCTTGGCAAGTGGCTTGATGAGGTTGCCCGGTGCGACGATGATGGGGTCGACGGTTCAAAGCAGGTGTGACCTCGGGTTCTTGTACACTGGTGTGTGTTGTAAGCTTGTGTACTCCATGCCGCGAATGAAGTGATAGTTGCTTCGCTTCTTTGATCGACCTTGCCACTTTGCTCCGAGCAGCTGGCCGATGGGGACCTGCTGCTGGTTTCTGACGTCGTAACCCGGCGCCGCTTACGTCGCTGGTGGCGGGCCGAAGACTCACTCGACTTCTAGGCGAATCGACCCTCGGCAGGCGAGACTTCGGCGCGAAAGGTCGTCCCAGCGAAGCCAGATGAGTAGTGCCGACCCACCGGGTTTTGTAAGAACGTTGTGGCAGCGTGGTAGACAAGCCGGGACATTCGTCACCGCCGTCGTTTTTTTTGGATGAGTGCGCTTCGCACCTTGTTTTTTGTGAGGCTTGTGGGTTAGTTGGGGTAGAAGGTTGGGGTAGGGGTGGAGTGGGCGTGGTCGGCGTAGGCGTCGCGGCGCTCCGTCCCCTACGCTCGAGTGGTGGCGGCGAGCCGGCGCCTGTTGAAGTAGATGCGCGAGCGCTCGTCCCCTACCCTCCGGCGGTGGCGTGGCGGGCGCCTGGTTGAGTAGACGCGAGTGCTCCGTCCCTACCCTCCAGGTGGTGGCGCGAGCTGGCGCCAGTTTAAATAGTCACGAGCGCTCCGTCCCCTACCCTCCGAAGTGGTGGCAGCGGAGCTGGCGCCTAGTTGGAGTAGACGTGCGAGCGCTCCGTCCCCTACCCTCCGAAGTGGTGGCAGCGTAGCTGGCGCCTAGTTGCAGTAGACGCGATAGCGCTCCGTCCCCTACCCTCCGAAGAGGTGGCAGCGGAGCTGGCGCCTAGTTGCAGTAGACGCGAGAGCACTCCGTCCCCTACCCTCCGAAGTGGTGGCAGCGGAGCTGGCGCCTAGTTGGAGTAGACGCGAGAGCGCTCCGTCCCCTACCCTCCGAAGTGGTCGCAGCGGAGCTGGCACCTAGTTAGAGTAGACGCGCGAGCGCTCCGTCCCCTACCCTCGGAAGTGGTGGCAGCGGAGCTGGCGCCTGGTGCGATGACGCGAGCGCTCCATCCCCTACCCTCCGAAGTGGTGGCAGCGGAGCTGGCGCCTAGTTGCAGTAGACGCGAGAGCACTCCGTCCCCTACCCTCCAAAGCGGTGGCAGCGGAGCTGGGGCCTAGTTGGAGTAGACGCGCAGCGGAGCTAACGCCTAGTTGAAGTAGACGTGAGAGAGCACACCGTCCCCTACTGCTGGGCAGGATAAGATAAGCTTGGGAAGGGACAGGGACCTAGCCTCGTAGGTCCTGTCCCTGGCGGCCGATGGGGGTCTCACGGGCGCCTCTGTTTCGCTGCAATCCCGGACGTCGATGGGATAGCTGAGGCGGGATCAACGGAGGTCCGCGCGTGGCGTCGTACGACTGCGAGGGAGGTGTCCCCCGACCATCGTTCGTTGCGTTGGGCCCCGCGGGATAAGGGGGGACGCGTTGTGTGTAGCAGGCGTAGCTGTGGTGTGGGGCAATGCTATCGCACCACGTGCTCCTGGGACAGGCGATTGGACTCTTGAGGCGTAATGTCCGTGGTCTTGCTTCCGGGGCTCTTTAAAAAGGGGGCGAGTGGCCGAGTGGAGTGGCACTCGCCTTCCTGGACATCGCACCCCCACAACTTCTGGTAAAACTACGGTCCTCAGTGTGTTCCAACCGCCCGATGGCGTGGAGGGCTCGAGCGCGCCGATGCCGCTGAAGCGATCGCGGGTCGGGCATCCCGCCCATGTGGGGATGCGACACGCGATGTGTTTCGCCTCTTTGTGCGCGAAGAGCGCGGTGGTGCGGGGTAGTGGGCAATTCACTTGTACTTCATCAAGGCCGCTCCTAGCCGGGTGGAGTAGATCTGCTATGGCATGTCGGCGAGGCCACGTCCGCCGTCTTTGTCTCGTATAGGCGCTTGTTCTCTCCCGCTTTCCTCCACAGGATGAGGTGAGTAGGGGCTTGGCACTTGTGGCACCACAGGGGCCGTGGTTGCTCAAAGACGGCGCCGACTCCTCCAGCAGGGTGGCACACCACAGGGGGGCCTTGGGCACTGTCTGTCTTGTGGCGCCTTATTGTGGTGATGCTGCATCCCGAGCTTGAATGTCAATGGACGTTCGCTGGGGTGGCTTCCTGCGCCGGAGGGACTGCGTCCACGTGGGCGCCTTCGCCAGGCAGCGTTTGGTTTCGGCTCCTGCGGCGCGGCCATTGAGCTCCTGCGCCTCGCTCCTGTACTCGCGGCCGCCCGTCCATGTGGTGCGCGCGGTTTGCCGGGATCGCGCGAAGCCTCTGGAGTCTGTGCGCCGTTGTACGTGGACTCCGGCGAGTGCATGGGAATATCATCCACGTCTTATATATACTCTGGAGAGTACGTGTGGTGAGAACACCAGTGCGTGCGCGGGACATCCGTGTCTTGTTTAGACTCAGTAGAGTACGCAGGGAAAACATCCGCATCTTTGTTTGTACTCCGGAGAATGCGTGGGACTATCAACCACCACTTACTTAGGCTCCGGAGGGTACGCCCTCGCGTGCACGGAACGTCCGCGTCTTGTTTAGACTCAGTAGAGTGTGCAGGGAAAACATCCGCGTCTTTGTTTGTACTCCGGGGAATGCGTGGGACTGTCAACCACAACTTACTTAAACTCCAGAGGGTACGCCCTCGCGCGCGCGGGACACCCGCGTCTTGTTTATACTGAGTAGAGTGCGCAGGGAAAACGTCTGCGTCTTATTTATACTCCGTAGAGTGCGCGCGGGGGTGTCCCCCCGCTGCGTCTTATTTATACTCCGTAGAGTGCGTGCGGAGGCGGACCTTGACGCTACATCTTATTTATACTCCGTAGAGTGCGTGCGGAGGCGGACCTCGATGCTACATCTTATTTATACTTCGTAGAGTGCGTGCGGAGGCGGACCTCTACGCTACGTCTTATTTATACTCCGTAGAGTGTGTGCGGAGGCGGACCTCCGTGGAGTGCGTGTGCGGAGGTGAGTCTCCGTGCGGTGCATGTGCGGAGGTGAGTCTCCGTGTTGTGCGTGTGCGGTGCATGTGCGGAGGTGAGTCTCCGTGTTGTGCGTGGGAACATCAACCACGTCTTTATACTCCTGGGAGTACGCGTGGTGACAACACCAGCGCGTGCGTGGGATTCCGCATCTTGTTTATACTCTGTAGAGTGCGCAGGGAAAACGTCCGCGTCTTATTTATACTCCGGGGAGTGCGTGCGGAGGGAAGCCTCCGCACATTTTAGGTGGACAGCATGAATAGCTTCGCAAACGGCGAACTTTATTAAATTCCCGTTTGCGCGGGTGAGCGAGTACAAAAGGTTATAAGGTTATGAACTAACCACTGCACTCGTTGTCGTGGTGGTGACATGCGGAGCCTCTGGTGTTGGGCTGCCGTAGGGCCTGTATGGGCGCGCCTGACCTAAGGGCCTCACTGGGCTCCCAGGGGCGGGCCTCGGGTTCCATGCTCCAGGTGCCGGGCCATGTGCTGGTCGCCAAGGACGGTGATGATGCCTCGCGGGCCCGGCAGCTTCACACATAGGAAGCCATGGTGTGGTACCGTCCCAAAGGAATTGAGGGTCGGTCTCCCTAAAATGGCGTTGTAGAAATACTTCATATCGACGACATCGAAGGTGGCGTCCCTGCTCGCCATATTGTCATCTTGGCCGAAGGAGATCTGCAAACATACTTGGCGCAGCGCCAGTAGCGGCTGACCTCCGAAGCCCTGCAGCGGAGCTCTTGAGGGGGCTAGGCGACTTGAGGATCGCCATCCGTCAAGGCCTGTGCAAACAAAGCGTTCGCGGTTGCCCCATCGACCAGACACGCGCGGACGTCACACTCGCAACGCGACATGGATGACTAGGGGATCCTGATGGGGGAACTCCACGCCTTCGGCATCAGCGGGCGTGAAGGTGATCGCATGCTGTGCCCAATCGGGCGGCGCATGAGCCGGGTACACCACCACGTGGTGTAGTCTCCGCACGTAGGCCTTGCGTTGTCGCTCCGAGGCGAACTCCAAGGAGAAGCCTCTGAAAATTACGTTGATGACCCTACGCGGAGCGCCCTCAAGGGCATGGATCCGCAGGGGGCTCTTCGAGGGCTGTGGAACGTGGGCTCGTGCTCGCCGGAGACCCTCCTGAGGCTGCGGCTCCTGATCCCGAATCCTTAGGGGACCGTCTAGTGGCTGCTAAACGTGCGCCACAACAGGCGGGCGCACCTCGAGATCCCTGTCTTTGGCGATGCTTTGGCGAAGCGCCACGATGGTGGTGCAGGAGCGGGTGTCATGATTGCCCTGTCCGTGCACCTCGCACCACTGTGGGCGGTGTTGGTCACCATACTCCGCACGGGCTCAACTGTCGCGGCCTCGGCCTCGGCCCTGTGGTTGGTTGGGGCATTGTCTTCCGAGCTGCCCTCGACGTCGAAGACGTAGCGGGGTCGCCGCAACGTCTGACGGCCGTGCTGAGGCTTGTCAGTCGGCGCGTCCTTGCACTGGGGGGCATCCCTCGACGGCTCCTGCCTACGCTTGCTCCGCGAGGAACTTGCTTTCAACGGGTCGACGCTCCTCGCGGCACCTTCCGCTGGGTTGGCATCGACCTCGTTGTCCTGGCGCCGCCTCGCGTCTTCTTTAAGCGCGCGTATTCCTCTATCTTGTCGAAGAGCTTCGCGACTTTCTTGATTGGCTTCCGCGCATTGTACTCGGCTAGCAGCCCCGGGCGGAGGCCCTGTACTGCCGCGTTGATGATTGTTGTCTCATTGACATCTTTGACCTGGCAGCAGACCTTCGCGAAGTGTTTGAAGTATTCGCGAAGCCTTTCCGCTGGTTTTTGCTTGACCACGAAGAGCTGATCCGCGTCGACACGCTCGACATAGTTCCCATGGAAATTGTTGTAGAGGCGATCGCGAATCTGCTCCCACGCGTATATGGAGTTCGGCTCTATGGTGAAGAACCATAAGAGCGCCACTCCATGCAACGCGAGCGGGAGCCCCTTCGCCTTGGTGGTGTCGTCAAGGATTGTTGTGTTCGTGTCATAATTGATGGTGGGAGTTGTAATAACTTGGTGAGTTTAGATTTGGTCAAGAAGCTTGGCTTGACCACACGTGCACATCCTCATCCATACCATATTCAGTGGTTCAACAACAGCGGTAAGGTGAAGGTAACACAATCTGTGAGAGTGCATTTTTCCATTGGTTCCTATCATGATGTAGCTAATTTCGACGTAGTACCTATGCAAGCTTGCTCACTTTTATTAGGTCGTCCATGGGAATTTGATACTGATGCAACTCATCATGGTAGAAGTAATAAGTACTCTCTTATGCACAAAGGAAAGAAAATAATTTTGCTACCTTTGACACCTGCTGAAATTGTGTAATGTGAAAAAGAGATAGCTGCAAATGAGAGGAAAGAACATGAACATGAATCTGAAAATCAGCAAGTAGTGAAGAATATTTTCCCACCTAAGAAAGAGAAATTGGCACTAGTTCTAGGACTAAGGGAATTAAATTAAAAGGTTGTGTCATGCTTGCAACCAAATCTGATCTTGCTAAAATTGTCGACAATGATATGCCATGCTATGCTTTGATATGCAAAGACACTTTATTTTCACTTGATGATATATCTAGTTCTTTGCCGTCTGCTGTCACTAATCTTTTGCAGGAATATGAGGATGTGTTTCCAGCTGAACAACCCCCGGGACTGCCACCTATTAGAGGGATTGAACACCAAACACCAAATTGACTTAATTCCGGGAGTGACTTTGCCAAATCGTCAAGCGTATAGAACAAATTCGAAGGAGACTAAGAAAATTCAATGACAAGTCCAAGATCTTTTGGACCGAGGGTATGTACAAGAAAGCCTGAGTCCTTGTGCTGTTGCTGTTCTTTTGGTTCCTAAGAAAGATGGTAGTTGGCGTATGTGTGTTGATTGTAGAGCCATTAATAATATCACAATACGGTATTGTCATCCTATTCCTAGGTTGGACGACATGCTAGATGATTTGAGTGGTTCTATTATTTTCATAAAGATTGACTTGTGTAGCTGGTACCACCAGATTAGAATGAAATTAGGAGATGAATGAAAAACGACATTTAAAACTAAATTTGGGCTATATGAGTGGTTGGTGATGCCTTTTGGTTTAGCTAATGCACCTAGCACTTTCATGCGTTTGATGAACGAAGTTTTAGGTGCTTTCATTGGAAAATTTGTGGTGGTTTATTTTGATGATATTCTGATATATAGCAAGTCATATGAAAAACACCTGAATCATTTACGTGCTGTTTTTAATGCTTTGCGAGATGCACATTTGTTTGGTAACCTTGAGAAGTGCACCTTTTGCACCGATCGAGTATCGTTTCTTGGCTATGTTGTTACTCCACAGGGCATTGAAGTTGATCAGGCCAAGATCGTCGCTATCCAGAGTTGGCTGCCTCCTAAAACGGTCACACAAGTGCGGAGTTTTCTCGGGCTCGCTGGCTTCTATCGGCGTTTTGTTCAGGATTTCAGCACCATCGCTGCACTACGGAATGAGCTTACAAAGAAGGGTGTTCCTTTTACTCGGGGCACCATGCAACAACATGCTTTTGACGTTCTCAAAGATAAGTTAACACACGCCGTTAACACACGCCCCTTTGCTTCAACTCCCTGATTTTTGCAAGACTTTTGAATTAGAATGTGATGCTAGTGGCATAGGTCTTGGTGGCGTGTTAATTCAAGAAGGAAAACCTGTTGCTTACTTTAGTGAAAATTTGAGTGGGTCTAGTTTGAACTATTCTACCTATGATAAAGAATTATATGCTCTAGTTCGAACTTTGGAAACATGGCAACATTATTTATGGCCCAAAGAGTTCGTAATACATTCTGATCATGAATCTTTGAAGCATATTCGAAGTCAAACCAATCTGAACCGTAGACATGCTAAGTGGGTTGAGTTTATTGAGTCCTTCCCTTATGTCATTAAACATAAAAAGGGCAAAGAAAATGTAATAGCTGATGCATTGTCTAGGAGATATACCATGCTTTCACAACTTGACTTCAAAATCTTTGGATTAGAGACAATAAAGGAGCAATATGTGCATGATGTTGATTTTAAAGATGTGTTGCTCTATTGTAAGGAGGGAAAGGGTTGGAATAAATTTGTGGTGCATGATGGTTTCTTGTACCGTGCTAACAAGCTATGCATTCCAGCTAGCTCCGTTCGTCTTTTGTTGTTACAGGAGGCGCATGGAGGAGGATTAATGGGTCACTTCGGCATGAAGAAGACTGAGGATATTCTGACCCACCACTTTTATTGGCCAAAGATGAGGCGCGACGTCGAATGTTTCATTGCCTGCTGCACCACGTGCCAAAAAGCTAAGTCACGACTTAATCCTCATGGTTTATACATGCCTCTCCCTGTGCCAAGCACACCTTAGGAAGATATTTCTATGGACTTTGTTTTAGGTCTGCCTAGGACAAAGAAGGGGAGGGATAGTATTTTTGTTGTCGTAGATAGATTTTCTAAGATGGCTCATTTTATACCATGTCATAAAAGTGATGATGCTACAAATGTTGCTGATTTATTCTTTAAGGAAATTGTTCGCTTGCATGGTATTCCGAATACGATAGTTTCAGATCGTGATGCTAAATTTTTTAGTCATTTTTGGAGAACCTTGTGGGCTAAATTGGGGACTAAACTGTTATTTTCTACTACTTGTCATCCCCAAACCGATGGACAAACTGAGGTAATCAATAGAACATTATCTACCATGCTTAGGGCTGTGCTTGAAAAGAACTTAAAACTGTGGGAGGAATGTTTGCCTCATGTGGAATTTGCTTATAATCGTTCGCTACATTCTACCACAAATAAATGCCCTTTTGAGATTGTTTATGGCTTCATCCCTCGTGCACCTATTGACTTGTTGCCCCTTCCTGCTTCGGAGAAGGTAAATCTTGATACTCAACAACGTGCTAAAGAGAACATTGAGCTCATGAATGCTAAATATAAAGTTGCTGGTAGCCAGGGACGCAAGCATATTACTTTTGAGCACATCACTTCTACTGATATGAACACGCAAGCATATTACTTCTACTTGCTAAATATGAATGCTCAAGAAGGGGAGGATGATGAGGACATCACTTCTACTGATATGAACACTAATCTTACTGCTTCCATGAATGATGGGTAAAGTCCAATCACTCGGGCACGTGCTCGTCAACTCAACTATCAGGTAAACTCGTTTTTAGGAGTCAATAATATTTTCGCTGAGCATTCGATACTTCCTAAGACTTGTGATTTTCTTGTCCTTAGGAACCATGGAGAAGAACCATGCGAGCTCAAGTGTAGAAGTGGAACCATCAAACGCAATCCAACTCATATTCGCGAGCTCGACTTATATTCGGACTACTGGACAGCACCTACTTCAAACGACCATAACTTTTGATCTAGAAGGTTTCTCAGGGCCCGCGAGTACTCGTTGGAAAGACCTTGGAGTCTACTTTCAGATGAATCTGGTATCACCTCGAAATTCCATCCGAGCCGATCAGAAACTACAAAATAAGTGGCATCACTTTTCCTGTCCGAGTCAAAGTGGGCCTTGGGCCTTGTAATCACACTTAGACTATTTGGGCCGGCACTAATCATGGGCATACTGTTCATGTCAATAGTACCTATGAATAGTACCACACCCCCTTTTGTTAGATAAGTGCGGCCTCCCCCACTCCTATTTAAGGAGGTCGCACCCCTTTAGTTTTCCTTAGGTTTTTCTTAAGAGTTTATTCTGCTTAGCAGTCTCACCGCACGTCCGGTTGAGATACCCCAACTTCTGAACTCAATATTTATTTGCAATACAGTTCATATTGCATCTTTTACTCTCTTGCTTGTGTTCTCGATTCGCTTGTGTTCATGTTTATTACTTTGATTATTTATGAATATTGTTTTCACTTAAATCTCGCCTTCAATCTATTTATTATATTTACTCTGAATTACCTTTTATGCAAATTAACCTTTCAGCCTTCCATTGGTAAGCCTTGCATATTATATTGCATTCATTTGTTACAAACGACTTGCTGAGTACCAATGTACTCACGGCTTTACGCCTATGTTGCTCAGTTGAGGGCGAGGAGTATTATCAGCAGGAGGTTCCAAAAGGAGAGTACTACGACGACTTCACGGATTAGGCTTCGTTCTCCACTCGATAGCCTGTCGGCTTGTTGATTGGCCGCTAGCTTTATCTTGGATTTCCGCTGCTATTTTGTTAAGCCCTTCCGACTAGAGATGTTGTAAGCTTGGCCATAAGGTCGTACCTTTGAGATTTATCGATATTTGAGTTTTTCCTTTATTATTATTGTGTGTATGGTTGTGATTACATCTATGTTTGACTGTGTGCACTAGCGTGATCGTGGACTAGTGCAGTCTGCACAGAGAGTCTGAATTTGCATATTCGGGTCTCGACATGATGACTCCCTTGGTGACAGGCGGTGGCAGGCGGCCGGGCAACGCACGACGCGCCAATAGCATCCCTCCATGCGTCTCGCCCATATCGGGAAGGAGTGCGCGGTTGCAGTCATGCGACCACTGACAGCCCACGACGTGCCAACCGTGTCACACCACATGCGTAGTCATTAAGATACCACCTCCGGCCCGCGGAGCTGTCGGGGCACGACGACTTCGGGCCAGGCAAAGACCCCCCTACCCTCAACTCCCCAGCGAAGTCCCAGCGTCACGCCCAAAGTGTACAATACCTTAGGCTCCACAAGATGACTCCGCTGGTAACTATGGCGCCGCAAGGGATGGCTCCAACACTGGAGGCCGCCTACGCAGCCAGTTCGTCCCGAGTGTCAAGCAGGGATGACTCCCTCTCTCTGCATCCTTGGAGCGAAGTAGCGACGACTTCGTAGCTCACTTCACTCCGCATCCTTGGAGCGAAGCAGCGACAACTTCGACAGCTCGCTTCACTCTGCATCCTTAGAGCGAAGCAGGGACGACCCCAATCCGCATCCTTGGAGCGAAGCAACGATGACTTTGGTAGCTCGCTTCACTCCGCATCCTTGGAGTGAAGCAGCGACGACTTCGATAGCTCGCTTAACTCCGCATCCTTGGAGCGAAGCAGGGACGACTCCCCCACTCCGCGTCTTCGGCACAAGGTGGGGTCACACTACTGAATGTAGTCATTTGTCATAGGCCGTAGGGACGGAGGGGGCCAAAGGGCTCGGCAACATGGCTTCGGCTTGTTAAGCCCTTCACCATGAGAGACACCTATTGTAGGGGTGGCCCCCACCTAAGCCCAGCCGGCTTGTTAGAGGATTATAAGGTCTAAGTGGGACGTGTGTAATAACATGAATGCCCACTGTTGTAGGGGTGGCCCCACCTAAACCCAGCTAGCCTATTGAGAAGGTTATAAACCATGTAAATGACATAGCTTGCCCTCAAAGGAGGCTCGGTGTAAGGTTACGATGGTAAAGACTCTCCTTACAAGGGAACACATATATATATTACGACCAGCCCTTGGGAAAGACCCAAGAGGATATTTGCTCACCAAACTCTCCACTACCATACACCTCTCTCTCTGTTTGGTCTGTAGCCACAACAGTTGGCGCCATCTGTGGGGACGACGGAAGCAAGCCTCACGATCTCAGGAAGGATGGCACCAACATCATCGGCGGTGAAGAGGAGGAAAGGGGTCGCGGCGAGGCCCTGCGTCAGCGTCAGCACCAAGGCGTCGGCATCAGCGGTCGACTACAACCCCGCCATCACCGACGTCGACTCCAGCTCCGCCAACGCCGATGCTGCAGTTGATTCCAACCCCGCCATCGCCGACGTCGACTCCAGCCCCGCCAACGCCGACGCAGCGGTCGACTCCAACCCCGCCAATGCCGACGCAGCGGTCAACTCCAGCTCCGCCAACGTAGATGCAGCGGTCGACTCCAACCCCGCCAATGCCGACGCAGCGGTCGACTCCAGCTCCGCCAACGTAGACGCAGCGGTCGATTCCAACCCCGCCATCGCCGACGTCGACTCCAGCCCCGCCAACGCCAACGTAGTGTTCGACTCCATCTCTGCCAACGCCGACGCAGCGGTCGACCCTAGCCCCGCCAACGCCGACGCAGCGGTTGACTCCAGCTCCACCAACGCCGATGCAACGGTCGATTCCAACCCCGCCATCGCCGACGTCAACTACAACCCCGCCATCGCCGACGTCAACCCCAGCCCCACCAACGCCGAAGCAGCGGCCGACTCCAGCTCCGCCAACGCCGACGCAGCGGTCAACTCCAACCCCGCTGTAACATCCCAAAAATTTTATTCCAAAAATGTTTATTCCAAGCCTGATTTGAGAAAAACAAACATTTCTATTTTATAAAAGCCAAATTAAAACTTGATGCATTCATGAGAGTCAAAATAAATGTGTTTCATTTTCGTAAAGTCAAATATGCAATTACTTAAATTTTTAGGAAATTATAAAGATTTAAAACCCTCCCTTTAAAGTCAATTTGTGTTTATGTAAAAATCAATTGTCAAAATGGGTTGAAAGTATTTTTATTAAGTCTCAAATAGCCCCAGAGGATTCTCTGAATTTTTCGGGATTTTCCCAAATTTATTTGGTATTTTTCTGAGTATTTTAAAGCCTTCAACTCATTTCTGAAAATCAAAAATCCTAAATCCTCCTCGGGCTGCCAAGTGTCAGCGATCGGAGCCGCCACCATCGCCGGATGACCCCTCAGCTGTCCGAATCTCACTTAAAGCCTCACCCCGCCTTCCCTATCTCCGCACGCGACACGTGTCGCGCATCGGATCTGCCTCAGCCCCGCTCGACTTGATCCTCACCGCCCGCTCCCACTTACCGCTTCGCCCGCACCCCTCTCCTCTTCGCGTGACGCGTGGCGTAATCGGCACCGTTCCCCATTGCCGTACGCAATCGCAGCCGCCCCCTCCCACTTAAAGCGCACGATCGGCTCGGATTCACCCACAGTTGTTGGATCGAATCGTGACCGTCCCCGTTCACTTACCCCTTCGCGCAGCACCCGACGGCCCCGATTTTCCCTCCTTGCCACCCGTCGCAGATCTAACCGTCGCCTCGCCCCTTTCCTTCTTCCTTCTCTCGCTGACCGGTGGACCCCGCTTGTCAGGTCCATCTCCCCCGATCGCTTGCCTTCTTCCTCGCGCGATCACCGCCGTTGCCGCCGCCATTAATCAGAAAACCGAAGCTTTAAAAGCTTCGGTTTCTTAGCCAATTATTCCCCCGCACCACTGCACATTCAAATAGCCGCCTCCCCGCGTCCGTTTCAGGCGTTATCCCCCTCAATTACGCCCCGTACGCCGTCGCATTGATCCTCCCCGCTCGTTGCTCTCCGGCGAGATCGTGCGCGGCCGTTACCGCCCCTCCCCGCCTATAAAAAGGACCCCCCCGAGCACCCTCTACTCACACCGCCCCTCCCTCGCCTCTCAATTCCAGCTTTTGAGCGCCGGAGCCTCCTCGAACCCGTTTTTCTCTCCGTTGGCTTCACCAGCTCCGGTGAGCAATCGCCGCCGCCTCACGTCTCCCCGAGCCTCATCGATGCCTCCTCGACGTTGCTCGTGCCCCGGCGATCCACGATGACCCCTGCCCCGAGCGTCTGCGCCGCCGGAACCCCTCCGCCACCGTGAACCCCTTCTCCGGCCGCCGCCCCTCTCCGCCGATCACCCTCTCTGGTCACCCTCGGGATCCGCGCCAGGTACCAATGCGTTCCCCGTGCTTCCCTGTACCTTTTGCACCCATCGGCCGGCGCCGCCGTCCGCCAGAGCACCGATGACCATCAGGCCCTGAGCGCTACCGCCGGCTGCCCTACCCCGTCAGCCGTCGGGCTGAGGTGGCAGCAGACGTGGCCGCCAGTTGGGCTCCACGCTAGCGCCACCTGGGCGCCTCCCCGCCACCCCGCGCGTGCGCAGCCACGTCGGCTTGACGTCGTGACGTGGCAGCCACGTTGCGACCACGTGGTGCCAAGTGGCAGCCTCGTGGAGGCCACGTCAGCCCCCTGCCACATCAGCCCTACCGATTTTTAAATAAATCCGAAAATTCTTGCTGACGTCATGCTGACGCAATAAAACTGATTTTTCAGTATAAAAATAAATCGGCTGAAAACTAAATACCTCGCTGACGTCATAATCTTTTAATTCCTTTAGAAAATTAATTCATGCTGATGTCATAAATGTTTTTCGGATTAAAATTAATTCTAGAAATTGAGTATTTTTCTTTTAAATATATTTAAACTTTGGAAGACTATAACTTCTTCATTTTAACTCCAAATTGACCCATTCAAATTTCTAAATTTTTCTAAAATCATGATCTATCCATTTCTTCTTCATTTTGAAATTTTGAATTTATTTGAATTTTGTTTTTGAATTTTCTTTGAATTGGCTCTTTACGTTAGATTTTGACGATTCCGGAGAATTCGAGTTCGACGATTCCCAGCAGGACTTCGATCAAGGCAAGTTACACCTTTGACCATGTTGAACCTAATATTTCAAATTTATTTATGTTGTTTTACTGTATATGCATGCGTACTTCTATTCAAATTTAATTTAAATTCAGTTTAAACTTTAGTTATGCCCATGATCCTTGACTATAACCAATTTTGAATCTCGAATTCATATACCTTGTCACCCTAGTTGAAAACTAGTTAGTACCATAGTATTGACTAGAAAATTTTATAGAAATGCTTAGCCTAGCTTAGTATAATTTTAGGTGGGATCAATCTTTCACATGAAATGACACTTTGAAAATTAATATCTTGACTTCAATGAGTCAAGGATGGTTTATGAAAAATGTTTAAAAATGAAAATAGAAACTTATGATTTGGACTTAGGCTAATGGTTAGGTGGTGGGTGCCGGCATGCCTCGTGTTTGGTGACACCGGGTCGATTGTCGTGCATGTGGGTACGTGGTGGAGCCTAAATCAACTTAAGGACTGTTTCTGTGAAATATTTTATGAAGTCACTTCGTACTACCACAAGTCCGGTATGGCACGGACCTGGCTAAGTAATTTGTGAAGTTCCAAATATAGTTTCGCTATAGGCTGAATGTGAGCACGGCGTAGGCTGTGGGAAGTCTCACATGGCACCAGAGGGGGCTCCAACTCGTGGATTCGAGTTGTGGTGAAACCTTAGTGGCGGCGTAATTATTTTGGCTATGGATAATTGGAATAGCTTTGTCATGAACTCTCCACCGCACACCAAAGGAAGTGTGTTTATCGCGTGGCTCAAGTGAGAGAGAATGTCTTATGGGTAAAGTTGTACACCTCTGCAGAGTTAAAACTTATCCTGGATAGCCGTGTTCACGGTCATGAACATGCTGAGTAGAGTTGTCGCAGATTAGACTTGGTTTTGAGCAAAGTGATGGTCTTGGTTTTTTGGTTCGGGTGGATTCCCGTGGTTAGGTTAGTATAGGTCGGAGCCTATACTAACGATAATACTTGATAAAACATTGTTTCATATATTGTATTAAATTCAGCCTTCATACTTATCTGTTGTGGTATTAACATTCAAGTACTGCTTTTCATGCAAATAAACTGTTAAGCATTCTTTTGTTACCCCTATGCATGCATCTACTTTATTAAAATTCCTGGTGTAACTTGCGTACGTACTTATGTGCTTACATTGGAAGTACTTTATGTGCTCACATTGCTAAAAATCTGTTGCCAGACTTCGGCGGTGACTGCGACGGTGAGGACTACTTCAGTGAGTAGGACGCGTCTTACAGTCATTCGCCTGTGGGGAGGCTGGATGGGTTGTTCTGTTACCTTTACTGTTTTCCGCTGCTTTATTTTCTCTTGGTTGGCCTTGTGCCCCTATATTGTAAGACTTGGCCTTAAGGCCGTATTTCCTTTTGATAATAAATTGTGGTGATTTTGCATGATATACATTACTGTTGACCCTGTGTGCACTAACTTTTCCTGGGATAGTGTGATTTACACAGAGGGACTTAGAGTTGTTGTTCTGGGTCCCAACAGAAATGGTATCAGAGCAATAATGACCCTAAGACGTGAATTTAGCTAGAGACCAACCTTAAGGATATATCTTGAAAATAAAACTCTCTTTAAAATTCTTCATCCTTTGCTTAATCTCTTATCAAAACTGGTTACTAACTTCCTCTCCTCTTCCAAATTTTAGATGGAGCAACCTACCCGCGTCTCCCATGGAACCCTTGCTGGACTGTTCACCGACGACCTGTACAACCTCATGCAGGAACTCAACTTCCGTCCGTACCCCCTCTACCAAGGGTACGTAGGCATGTACGAAGACGAGGAGCGCTGGAGGGTGGAAGTGAATATCTTCAAAGATTTTGCAGCCAATGGGGCCATTTACATCTTTGACGCCCCCTACCTCGAGCTACCTTCTTCGACGGAGTACAAGATGCAGCCCGGGAGGCTATTCGCCAGTTGAGGAACATCTACGCTCGGGACCTGCAGCGCACGGACTTTCGCTACTTCCCCATGAAGACTCCTCTTGGTGCTGCCAGCGATTTCTCATCTACGGAGTACGAGAGCAACCCCCGTCTCATACGACAGGTGGAATTCACCAAGTCCATGGATCACATATACCAGACCACTCTAGATGAGCTGCACACCGCGACCTAGAAGCTCCGTGCAGTAGAAGAAGAACTGGCTAAGCTTTGTGCCGAGGATGCAGACTCCACTACTTCCGAGCCTTTTCCAAGGAGGCTCGAGCGTAGCACTAGTCTTAGCTTTGGAACGCTATCCGCGAGCTGTAGTCCCTTGTTAACAGCCGTGAGACTATTTTAATGAAATAAAAGAAATTTTATTTGGCTCTTATTTGTGGTTTTCCTTGCTTTTGTGTGTTCTTGGTTGTGGGATTGTTACTAGCACCCTCTCCTTTAGTTCTCTCTTTCCTCTAAATCTGGAAGCTTCGACAAATGGTGAACACGAGGAGGAACCCCAGCGACAATGCCAATTCCGGAGCTCAAGGGAGCCAGTCAGCCCCCATTCCGCCGCCGCCGCCAGCAGCAAGACTGGATTGGGCTCAGTTGATGGCCAATCAAAAACCCACATTCGGTTCACCAAGATCATAATCAATCGATCCATAGTGAATCCTACCACATAGACCACAATATATATTCATCAAGATTGCTACCACCACAACCACAAGTATTCACTAAGAATACTACCACTAAGGCCACACTTATACCAACTTTAAGGGCATCAATATGAACCTCATGAATTTAACAACAAGGAAATATCATCATATCCACCATGTATTTACTTTCGTATACCACAATTCGCTCATTAAGCAAATTACCACAATACTACCAAAACTCATCCAAACATAGCAACTGATTAATATCTTGCTATCACATTCTTACTTAGAAATCATATAACCATGACATATCATTTAACATTACAAAAAATCATGCATATTTCAAGTAGTAAGAATAACGGGTTAAACGGTAGCACATCTGCTACGTTTACTTGCCTCTACCAGCGAAGCGATGAAATCACGCGTGTTCAGAAGCAAAACCGCCTGTCCAAAAAGGTACCTCTCAGCACAATACACAGCAATACAATCATAACTCTCAAAGAAAAGTGTCGCCAATACCCTAAACCCCACAACATCCTTCCCCGCGTAACGGTTCTACATTATTCCCACTGCAGCGGCGCTGCTTAATATTTTCCTATCTTTAAAAATATAAAACTAATCACAGCAAAAGATATATATCTGGATTCCTCACTTAAATACCTACACTTTTCATGTAGATCACATATTTTTATTTTGTTCTTAGCAAGGTATATCTCATTGCCCAAAACAGAGATCATCCTCTGTTCTAACAGTCAGAACTGTCAGGTTCAAACGCCTCCCAACAACAGAGTAGGGCTATAGAAATTCTAATTTTTATACAGAAGCTAGCTTATCAAATTATCCAAAACTTTCTCAATGGTGACCAAAATTACAAAATTCATCTACTACCCCTGATTCCCATCTGAACAGTAGTCTGTCCCTGACTGCTCCCCTGACGGATAGCGAGATTTCGGACTCTGGTACGCCTAAATTACGTGGCCAAAAAATCTAAAAAAATACCGTACATGCGTATCGTCGTCCTCTACGTTTTTCCTATTGGGAAGACCCTCGGGAAAAATCATCTTAGGGGTCTAAACCGCACGAACAGTAACATCGCGCGATTTGATCTACAGACAGCCAACCAGGATTCTCTAATCGGGGTTTTCTAAAATGCTGATCCCTTCAAATCTTTGGCTAAGAATCCTAAATTCAGTATAAAACAGAGAGATTGGGGTGAGAAAGAATTACCTAGGGGATTGGGATCACCCTCTTCTTTCTCTCCTTCTCCTTCCCTTCTCCTCATTCTTCTTCCCTTCTCCTCCTTCTCCTTCTTCTCCTTTTCCTTGCGCAAGGACAGCACCTGGTTTTGGGGGGCGCAAGGGGCAGGAGGGGAGGCGGCTTGGGGGGAGGAAGGGGGAAGGGAGCGGCCACAAGGGGCTAGGGTTAAGTGGAGGGGGGGTGCGGCCACCCCTTGGGCCCCCTGGCCCAAGGTGGCAGGCCCACCCTCTCTAAACTATATTTTTTATATTAAATTATATTTCTATCTCTTTCTCAATTTATTGTTAGCTCAAAACTATTATTTTCCCCTTCCCGCGTTTTACCAAAACGCCGGGCGTCTCCGCGATTATTTTAAAACCTACACCAAATCGATGTTCAGGGCATTACACACGACCCGCTGTGCCGCCATAGGGCTGACCGCCATGTCTTCTTGCAGCAAAATGGTTCCCTGAACGCGGGGAGCCCCCGGAGTCCGAGGACGGTCACTTGGGAGGGTCATCCGGCGCCGCGGAGGCCATCGCCGTGGATGCCGCCCGACGTCTAGCGGTCTTCATCCCCCGAGTAGAGGCGCTGGCAGCGTGGCGGGGGGCCACGGATAGCGCGGCCGCGAGCCTGGACTGTGGTGCGCTGCAGATGTGCGGGCCTGGACTGCTTGAGGGAGTGGTAGAGGTCTCCGAACTGAGGGTAAGTGCCTGACCCTGAGCAACACGTGGTCCTTGGGAGGTGTACTGATTGCTTTATCGCATAGACCTTCGCCCTTAGCCGGGCGCTGCAGGCGGCCCATGTTCGGGAACGGGAGGCCTTGGAGGACCGGCTACGTGTCGCCGAAGGGGCCCTTCGTGCGTTGGAGGAGGCGTATTCTGCTAAGGATGAACGCGTGCGGCTCCTGGAAGTGGAACGCGCGGGGGCCGTCTCATATGCCATGGAGCTTGTGGCATCGACTCGGCAGGCAACAGTGGAGGAGCGGGACGGCCTGCTCTAGCAGGTTGCCGTACTGGAGGAGGAAAACGGCCACCTTGCTGCGTCTCTGAGGGACGACCTGGGAGGCTATGCTGGCCTTGGAGGCTACCCTCGAAAACCTTGTTGTCGAGGTGTCGCCCCACTCGTTCGGACCGAAGAGCTTTCACGGACCCTTCGACGGATTGGGGAAGCGGTCGATCTTACTCAGGCCGCCGCGACGTCCTTTGGCAATCACTACTCCTACGTGATTGCATGCCCGGCGTGTGCGCTTCTCCAACACGGGGGTGCCGTCATGTCGACGAATTGGGTGACCCTCAGCTGGAGTTGCCTACAGGGGCCGACGTGATGTCCGATGCTGTGCGTGCTGTTTGGCCCGCCGTTCGGTTTTTCCACGAACGGATCTGGGAGTACATCAGAGAGGCTGCGTCGAAGGTGGAGCTGCGGCGGAACATGTACGACGAGGGGAGCCTTGGCGAGTGGCTGGATGGAGCTGCCCGGCGCGACGATGACGGGGCCGACGGCTCAAAGCAGGTGTGACTCCAAGGTTCTTGTGCGCCGGTGTGTGTTGTAACCTATGTACCTCATGCCGCGAATGAAGTGGAAATTGCTGTCCTTCTTTAACCAACCGCGCCATTTTATTCCGAGCAGCTGCCCGATGGGGACCGGCTGCTGACTTCTGACGCTGTGACCCGGCGCCGTTTACGGCGCTGGTGGCGAGCCGAGGACTCGCTGATGTTCTGGGCGAATCGACCCTCGACAGATGAGGCTCTGGCGTGGGAGGTCGTCCAGGAGAAGCCGAACGAGTAGCGTTGGCCTGGTGGGCTTTGTAATCACTGTGTAGTAGTGTGATGATAAGCCAAAACGTTCGCCCTTGCCGTCGTATTTGGGCGCACCCGCTTTGTACTCTTGTTGTAAAGTGTGTTGGCTAGTTGGGGTAGACGTTTGAGGTAGGCGCGGAGCAGGCGCCCACGCAAAGCAGACGTGCGAGCGGAGTTGGCGTGCCTAGTCGAATTAGACGCGCGAGCGCTCCGTCCCCTACCCTTCGAAGTGGTGGCAGCGGAGTTGGCGCCTAGTCGAAGTAGATGCGCGAGCGCTCCGTCCCTCGCTTCGAAGGTGGCGAGCGGGCCGCGCCCGGCCGTAGACGCGCGAGCGCTCCATTCCCTACCTTCGAAGTGGTGGCGGCGGGCTGGCGCCAGTCGGCGTGACGCGTGGCGCTCGTCCCCTACCCTCAAGTGGTGGCGCGGAGCCGCGCCTAGTCGGGCAGAGGCACGAGCGCTCCGCCCCTACCTTCAAGTGGTGGCAACAGAGCTGGTGCCTAGTCGGCGACACGCGAGTGCGCCGCCCCTACCCTTCGGTGGTGGCGGCGAGCTGGTGCCTGTCGGCAGACGCGCGCGCCCGTCCCCTACCCTTCAAGTGGTGGCAGCGGAGCGGGCCTAGTCGGGTACGCGCGAGCGCTCCGCCTTGTACTATCAAGCGTGAGAAGGATAATATAGGTTTGGGGAGTGGCAGGGAGCTAGCTCCGTAGGTCCTGTCCCCGGCGGTCGATAGGGGACCTCACGGGAGCCACTGTTTCGCTGCAGCCCTAGACACCGATGGGACAGCCAAGGTGAGATCAATGGAGGTTGTACATGGCGCTGTACGGCTGCGAGGGAGGTGTCCCTTGCCCCCACGTCCGTCGCTTCGGGCCCCCCGGGATAAGGGGACGCATGGAGTGTAGTTGGCAGAGACCCGTGACTGGAGTGGGGCAGCACTATTGCACCACGTGTCCCTGGGGCAGGCGATGGGACCCTTGAGGCATGATGTCCATGGTCTTCCTTCCGGGGCGCTTTAAAAGGGACGAGCTGCCAAGTGGATCGGCACTCGCCTTCCCAGACATTGCACCCCTGCAATCTTTCCTGTCGAAAGTGCCGTCCCCAGTGCGCCCCAGCTTCGCCCAGTAGCATCGAGGGCTTTGGAACGCGGCTGATGCCGCCTGGGTGATCGCGGGGTCGGACATCCCGCCCATGTGGGGGAGTGCGGCGGCGCGATGTGTTTTCCCTTCGCCTGTGCGTAGAAGAGCTGCGACTGGTGCGGGGTGGTGAGCAATTCACTTGTACTTCATCAAGGCCGCTCGTAGCTTTGGGAGTGGACTTCTATGTCGCGCCAGCGAGGTCGCATTCGGCCGCGCTGTCCCATGCATGCGCCTGTCCTCTCCCCTAGTCTTCTTCCCTAGCTGCTGGATGCTTGGGATGCAGAGGAGTCTTGCGCTTGCGGTGATGCAGGGAGCTGTGCTGCTCCACAGACGGGCTCTGACTCCTCCAGCTCGGGGCGGCACACTCTTGGGGGGTGCCCTTGGGCGCTCTCCGTCTCGGTCCCGGGCGTCTGCTGGGGCTGCTCTCCACGCTGGGGGCCCGCGCCCGTGAGGGCGCTTTTGCCGAGCGCGTTTGGTTTCTTGGTTCTTCTGTAGAGGCGCAGGGCCGTTGAGCTCGCGCGCCGCCCCTCCCCATCGTCAGAGACTAGCTTGTCGGGCGAGAAGGCTGGTGGCGAAGTATGGCGCCGAGAGAAAGCTTTGACTGCGCGGGAGCATCAGGTGCCCATGCGCCGTTGTATGTAGACTCCGGCGTGTGCGTGGGAATATCGTCCACGTCTTATTTATACTCCAGAGAGTACGTGTGGTAATAACACCAGTGCGTGCGCAGAACATCCGCATCTTGTTTAGACTCAGTAGAGTGCATAGGGAAAACATCTGCGTCTTTGTTTGTACTCTGGAGAATGCATGGGACTATCAACCACGGCTTACTTAACCTCCAGAGGGTGCGCCAACGCACGCGCGGGACATACGCGTCTTGTTTAGACTCAGTAGAGTGCGTAGAGAAAACATCCGCGTCTTTGTTTGTACTCCGGAGAATGCATGGGACTATCAACCACGCCTTACTTAACCTCCGGAGGGTATGCCAATGCGCGCGCGGGACATCCGCGTCTTGTTTAGACTCAACTGAACCAAGGCAAGCACTACAGTTTCTACTGCTCCCAGACCACAGGCAAGAACTCAAATTACTGCTTCACACAACTACAAACTAAAAGAGAACCACAGACTACAAACAAGGAGCAACTTAACTGCTGCAGTTCAAAGGAAATAAATAGTCTGCACTCGCAAAGAACCAACCGAGCAACAACAAAACAGCACCAAGAGAGGTATACATGCAGGCAACACACTGGTGCTTATCTTTTCCCATCTGACACCTTTTTGCTGCTTGAACCTGCTGCAGAAACTGCACAAAAATTACAGCTTTTGTTGCTGAAAAACTGAACTAAAGAGGTGCACAATCTACTGAAAACTGCACCCAAAATGCTGATTTTCTGCTGCTGTTTTCAGGCCAAGATATGCTGAAATTTGTATCAAATAGCTGACCCAAACAATGCAGATTGGCAGATGTCGTAGGGGTGGCCCCCACCTAAACCCAGCTAGCCTGTTAGCGAGTTATGAACCCGTGTACGATGACATGATAGTCTCGGGAAGGAACTCGAGTGTAAAGGGCATTTGTAAAGACACTCCTTGGGGATATATGTATGAGCATGACGAAGCCTCGAGGAGAAGAGAGGTCATTCGATCCCTAACTCCCCACTACCTCTTTCTCTGTTTGGTCTGTAGCCACAACAGCTGGCGCCGTCCGTGGGGACGACGAAAGAGCCTCGAAACCGCAAGAGAAAGGATGGCACCGAAGAAAGCTTCGTCATCGGCGGCGAAGAAGAAGGAGGCGGTCGCGGCAAGGCCCCGCATCAACACCAGAGCTTCGGCATCGGCGGTCGGGGCCGAAAACAACGACGCTCATCGCGTGATGGCCGACCCCGTCACCACCGATGCAGCGATCGACCCCGCCAACACCGACGCAGTGATCGACCCCGCCACCACCGACGCAGCGACCGACCCCGCCACCACCGACACAGCGACCGACCCCGCCACCACCGACGCAGCGACCGACCCCGCCACCACCGACGCAGCGATCGATCCTGCCACTGGCGACGCGACCGTTGGCTTTGCCACCACCGGCGCGACGGTTGAGCCTACCCTCCGCGCGGCGCTTCATCCCGTGCATGGCGCGACCGCCGATCCCAGCAGTGCTGCTCCGGTGCTCAAAGACGGTGGCATCGGTGCCCACCGGGCCACGGCCACCATCCCTGTACCAGGCGCAGTGGTCCTGACTACACCGGCAATACGACCGGCGGCACCTATGGCCTCATCCACGCCAGGCGTAGAGCACACCCTGCTAGCGGTCCTTCGCACGCTCCAACAGGAGCTAGCGGACCTTCGGGGTGCAGTGCGAGGCATGCAAGAGGCTCGAGTTTGCGTGCCCCGCCCGATGCGCGCCGGGCAACACGCCCGAAAGGGTGGACAGCCGTGACGTTCCCACATCCAGCCGTGCCCCGCTACGTCGCGTGGATCCGGAGTCCCCGCTGTCCGCGGGCCTGCAGCAGGCGCCATGGCCCGAGGACCTCAAATTTCCCAGCTCTATCACGTCGTATAAAGGCGACACGGACCCTCGAGAGTTCGTGCACGTGTACGAGACCGCCATCGAGGCGGCAGGCGGTGACGACACCACCATGGCCAAGGGGCTCCCGCTCGCCCTGCATGGGGTGGCGCTCTCTTGGTTCTTCACCATGGAGCCAAGCTCAATCTACGCATGGGAGCAGATCCGCGACCGCCTCTACAACAACTTTCAGGGGAACTATGTCGGCGTGTCCACGCGATCAGCTCTTCGCAATCAGCGACAATCGTCGGAAGGGCTCCGTGAGTACTTCCGACGTTTTGCGAAGGTCCGTTGCCAGGTCCAAGACGTTAACGAGACCACGATCATTAACGCGGCACTGCAAGGTCTCCGCCCGGGGCCTCCCGTCGAGTACAACGCACGAAAGCCGATCAAGATAGTGGAGGAATATGCTCGGGCGGAAGACGACGCGAAGCGGCGCCGAGGTAGCGACGCCGGTGCTAACGCAGCGGACGATGCGGCGACAAGTGCCGACCAGGCGAAGGCAAACTCTCTGCGAGGCAAGCGTCGGCAGGAGCTGCCTAAGGACGCCTCCCACCACTCGAGCACATCAACCGATAAGCCTCAGCGTGGTCGCCAAGCGTCCCGCCGAGCTCGTCACATCTTTGACGTTGAGGGCGGTTTGGAAGACAATGCCCCCGCCGGCCGCGGGGGTAGGGCTCGACGAGGTCGCGGCGGGGGCCGGGGCAGAGGCCGCGACGGGTGGACCCGGACGGAGCACGGCGATCAGCATCGCCCGCAGTGGTGTGAGGTGCACGGCCAAGGCAATCACGACACCCGCTCCTGCACCACTATCGCGGCGCTCCGGCAAAGCGCCACCCGTGACAAGGCGCTGAAGGCGCGGCCATCCGTCGTGGCACACATCCAGCAGCCCCTGGACGACCCCCGCGGATCCGAGACCAGGAGCCGCAAGCTTATGAAGGTCTCCGACGGTTAACGGCCCAAGTACAGTAGCCTCCAGAGAGCCCGCTACGCGTCCACGTCCTAGAAGGCGCTCCGACTAGAATTATACACGTAATCTCTGGAGGCTCATCCTTGGAGTTCGCTTCGGAGCGACAACGCAAGGCGTACGTGCGGCGACTACACCACGTGGCGGCCTACCCGCCGCGCGCACCGCCGGCCTGGGCCCAGTACACCATCACCTTCACCCCAGCCGACGCTGAGGGCGTGGAGTTCCCTCATCAAGACCCCCTTGTCGTCCAGGCCACGATCGCTGGGTGCGACGTCAGGCGAGTCCTAGTTGATGGAGGAAGTTCTGCGAACATTTTGTTCGCAGCAGCCTTCAACCAGATGGCGATTCCTCGCAGCTGCTTAGGCCCCTCAAAGATCCCGCTTCAAGGTTTCGGAGGTGAGCCCTTACTAGCGCTCGGTCAAATATGTCTGCAGGTCTCCTTCGGACGGGGCGACAACGTGGTGGATGCGGACTCTACATTCGACGTTGTTGACATTTAGTACCCCTACAACGCCATACTGGGAAGATCGACCCTCAACTCCTTGGGGGCAGTCCCGCAACACGGCTTCCTATTCGTCAAGCTACCAGGCCCGCGGGACATCATCACTGTCCCCGGTGACCAACATATGGCCCGCAACATCGAGCATGGCACCAGAGGCTCGCATCAGGAAGCTCGGAGCGGTTCCTAGGTCCGGCGCGCCCCTCCAAGAGCCAGAGGCTCCATACCTCACCGTCGCGACATCCGGTCAAACCGTTAGTTCCTCGCCTTTTGTAACTGCCTACCCGCGCAAACGGGGCTTTAATAAAGTTCACCGTTTGCAAAGTTGTTTGTTTCTTCTGCAAAGCCGCGCGGGGGCGAGTCCCCGTGCGCACTCTCCCGCGTATGAATAAGGCGCACGGTCTCCGCCTACCAGGTTCACGTGCTCACTCTGCGGAGTCTAAACTAGAATAAGACGCGCGGTCTCCGCCTACCGGGTTCACGTGCGCACTCTGCGGAGTCTAAACTAGAATAAGACGCACGGTCTCCGCCTACCGGGTTCACGTGCGCACTCTGCGGAGTCTAAACTAGAATAAGACGCGCGGTCTCCGCCTACCGGGTTCACGTGCGCACTCTGCGGAGTCTAAACTAGAATAAGACGCATGGTCTCCGCCTATCGGGTTCATGTGCGCACTCTACGGAGTATAAATAAGACGTCGCGGGTGGACGCCCCCGCACGCACTCTACGGAGTATAAATAAGATGTAGCGATGAGGCTTGCCTCCGCACGCACTCTACGGAGTATAAATAAGATGTAGCGATGAGGCTTGCCTCCGCACGCACTCTACGGAGTATAAATAAGACGTAGCGATGAGGCTTACCTCCGCACGCACTCTACGGAGTATAAATAAGACGTAGCGATGAGGCTTGCCTACGCACGCACTCTACGAAGTATAAATAAGACGTAGCGATGAGGCTTGCCTCCGCACGCACTCTACAGAGTATAAATAAGACGTAGCGTTGAGGTCCGCCTCCGCACGCACTCTACTGAGTATAAACAAGACGCGGGTGTCCCGCACGCGCGTTGGCGTACCCTCCGGAGCATAGCTAAGCCGTGGTTGATAGTCCCACGCATACTCCGGAGAACAAATTAGACGCGGATGTTTTCCCTACGCACTCTACTTGAGTATAAACAAGACGCGGATGTCCCGCGCACGCGATGGCGTACCCTCTGCGAGTGACCGGTAAGCCGTGGTTGTAGAACCACGCCCCCTCCGGAGTACAAACAAAGACGCGGATGTTTTCCCTGCGCACTCTACTGAGTCTAAACAAGACGCGGAAGTCCCGCTCACGCGCTGGTGTTAACACCACGCGTACTCTCCGGAGTATAAACACGACGTGGATGCTGTTCCCACGCACTCGACGGAGGCCACACACAACGGCGCGGGGGGCTCCAGAGGCTTCGCGAAGGCCCGGCAAACCACGCGTGCCGCACGGGCATGGACAGCCGGCCGCGAGTACAGGGGCGAGCACGACTCCTGCATGCCGATCAAGCAGGCGGCGCAGGAGCTCAGTGGCTAGCGCCTCTGCAGGCGAGCCGGGAAGCCAGACGCCCTCGGCGGAAGTGCCCGTGCCGGTGCTGACCTCCAGCATGGAGTGGACGCCTGGCGCCATCGACGTCCGACCCCGGAATGTGGCGTCGTCCCGAAAAGGCGCTACAAGGCGAAGAGCGCCCAGGACTCCCCTCGGGGCCTACCGCCTCGAGCCGAAGGAGCCGGAGCCTGCCCGCGAAGCAGCATGGCTCCCGGCAACATCGCCAGCGCCGCGACCCCCCCATCTCAGGCGCCTGGTAGCAAGAGAAGGAGACGGGGGAGCCAACAGGCGCTGGCATGGGGCAGCAGGGTGGAACGCCGCCTTGCCCCGCCGCCACAGAATGATCTATTATCGGGCGACAAGCAACCCGGATGAAGTACAAGTGAATTGCCCATTACCCTGCGCCAACCGCGGCTCTTCGACGGGTGGCCGTGGACGAAACACACCGCGGCTTCGCATCCCCCACCGGGACGGGATGTTCGACCCCGCGGTTGCCCAGGCGGCGTCAGCCGCGTGCCGGAGCCCTCCACGCTACTGCTCGAAGTGCGAACAAGCCGAGTGTGGGGTGCGGGGTCTGGGAAAGCGAGTACCGTTTCGCTCGCCCACCCGCCCCCTTTTTAAAGAGCCCCGGAGGCAAGACCCCGGGTCTTACACTTCAAGAGTCCCGTCACCACCCCAGGGGCACGTGGTGCGACAATTGTGCCCCCACCCCACTCACGTGGCTCACACCGACCACGCGCGCACCCAACCCTACTCTGTGTGGTCTAAAGCTGTGGGCGACGGCCAAGGGACACCTCCCCCGTAGCTGTACCACACCACGTGCGGCCCACCGCGGATCCCACCTCACCTGTCCAATCGGCGCTTGCAAACACAGCGCAGCAGTGGTGCCTGTGAAGCCCCCCACTTGCCGTTACCGACAGGGCCTACGGAGCTACGTCCCTGACATTCCATCATCCTACATTACCCTTACCCCACCCGGCAGCACAAAGTCGCTCGCGCGTCTACTGCGACTAGGCGCCGGCTCCACTGCCACCACTTCGGAGGGTAGGGGACGGAGCGCTCGCGCGTCTCCTGCGACTAGGCGCCAGCTCCGCTGCCACCACTTCGGAGGGTACGGGACGGAGCGCTCGCGCGTCTACTGCGACTAGGCGCCAGCTCCGCTGCCACCACTTCGGAGGGTAGGGGACGGAGCGCTCGCGCGTATACTACGACTAGACGCCAGCTCCGCTGCCACCACTTCGGAGGGTAGGGGACGGAGCGCTCGCGCGTCTACTGCGACTAGGCGCCAGCTCCGCTGCCACCACTTCGGAGGGAAGGAGCACATCGACATGGCGGGAACGGACGATCATGGTTATATACCACACCGATACATACAAAGTCACAACACACGTTGAAGTACAAGAACCCCGAGGTCACACCTGCCTCGAGCCGCCGGCGCCGTCGTCATCACGCCGAGCGACTCCGTCCAGCCACTCGCCAAGGCTTCCCCCGCCGTACATATTCCGCCGTAGCTCTACCTTTGCCGCGGCCTCTCCGATGTACTCCCAGATCCGTTCGTGGAAAACTCGAACGGCGGGCCGCACGGCTCGCACAGCACCAGACATCACTCCGGCCCCAGCAGGCATCTCCAGCTGCGGGTCGCCCAGTTCGGCGACGTGACCACAGCCTCGATGCTGGAGAAGAGCGCACGCCAGGCAGGCGGTCACGTACGAGCAATGGTTGCCAAACGCGGCGGGCGGCGCTCAAGCGAGGTCGGCCGCTTCCCGATCCGCAAACGCGTCGCGGAAGCTCCTCCGGCCCGAATGAGCGGGGCATGTAACATCCCAAAATTTTATCCCTTTATTTAAAATTAAATCTGGAATTTATTTGATTTTCTAGAGTTATGTCAAAGTCCTGATTTGAGAAAAATTATAAACTTTAATTTATAAAAGTCAAAAATGAATTTATTGCATTACTAAAAGTTAAAACAAATGTATTTCAGCTTCCTAAAGTCAAATATGAGGTTATATTAATTTTTTTCCAGATTTTAGAAAGAATAAAAACCTTCCCTTTTAAAATTAAATTGTGCCTTTGCAAATAATACTTGTTAAAATGAGTGAAAAATATTTTTATTAAATCTAGAATAGCTCCAGATAGTTCTCTGAATTTTTCTGGATTTTTCAAATTTTATTTGGTATTTTTCTAAGTTTTCTAAAGCTTAATAGCATTTCTGGAAAATCAAAAAGAAAGAAAATCCTAAAACCCTCCTCGGCCGACAAGTGTCGCCATCGGAGCCCTCCGCCCGCGGATTCCCCTCACCGTCCGATCAAACTTAAACCTCTCCCGCCTTCCTCTCTCCGCGTGCGACGCGTGTCGTCGCATCGATCGCCCACCCGCGCCGGATTTAATCCTCGCCGCCGCACCAACTTACCGCTTCGCCGCTCCTCTCCGCTCCTGCCGCCACGTGGTTCGACGGGACCGTTCGTCGTTGTCGGATTCTATCCGGCCGTCGCGCTCACTTAACCTCCGCCCAAAACCCCAACGACTCGGATCAAGTCTCCCTTGCCGGATGGGATCTCAGCTGCACCTCCTCACTTACCCCCTTCGCGCATCACCGACGACCCGATACCCCCTCCCGCCACGCGCCGCTAATCGAACCACCACCCGATTTCTTTCCTGTTTTTCTCTCTCGCTGACCGGTGGGCCCTCCGTGTCAGCTCCGTCTTCCCCGCCCCCTTTCCTTTCTTCCTCGCGCGATCTCCGCCCGCTGCCGCCATTGAAGCCGCGAACCGAAGCTTTGAAAGCTTCGGTTTCCTTCCGAATTGATGCCTTGCGCCGACAGCAAATAGCCATTGCACCTCCACCGCGTCCATTGCGGGCATAATCGCGCGTAATTGCGGCTGCTACCACCGTCGCGTTAAACCTCCGAGCCGCTGCAACTCCGGCGAGATGGGCGCGACCGTTACTCCCCTCCCTAGGCTATAAAAAGGCCTCCCCGGGCACCCTCTACCCACACGGCCTCCCCTGCACTCCTCAATCCCAGCGATCAAGCCCCGAAAGGTCTCCCTGCGCCCGAATCCCCTCCGCGGCTTCAAGCGACTCCGGCGAGCAATCGCCGCCGGCTCGAGCCCCCTTGCCCCTCGCCGACGCCTCCCCGACCTTGCTGGTGCCGAGGCGATCCTCGGCGACCACTCCCGAAGCCGCTGCGCCACCGGGCTGCTCCGCCGTGAACCTCCTCCGACCGCCACCTCTCCGCCGATCTTCCGCTCGGTCATCCCCGGCGGCCGCAGAAGGTACCCGAGTGCTCCCCGCGTCCCCCTCTTCATTTTGGTACCACCAGCCAGCGCCGCCGCTCACCAGAGCGCCGGCGACCATTGGTCCCCGTGCGCCACCGCCGGCCGCCCGCCCCGTCAGCCGCCGGGCTGAGGTGGCAGCAGCGTGGCCGCCACCGGCGCCACGCCGCCCACCCAAGCGCCCGGGCCACCTCGCAAGACGCCGCGCCACGCCGGCATAAAGCCGTGACGTGGCGCCACGTGCGCGACCACGCGGTGCCAAGTGGCGACCACGTGGAAGCCACGCGGCGCCACCCCGCCTCCGCGCCGCGCGCCACCTCACCCACCTCTCGGGTCCATGGACTCGGTCCACGACACCCGGGCCCCACCTGTCAGCCTCTGCCCGAATATATTAATCCTAGGGCTGACGTCATAATCTGTAATTTCCTTTAGAAAAATAATTCGTGCTGACGTCATAAATCCTTTTCGGTTTAAAAATAAATCCAGAAAATACCCCTTTTTCTTTTATTTTGAATTTAAACTTTGGAAGGCTATAACTTTTGCATTTTAACTCCAAATTGACCCATTCAAATTTCTAAATTTTTCTAAAATCATGATCTATCCATTTCTGGAATAATTTTGAATTTTTGAAATTTATTTAAATTTTGTTTGAATATATTTTGTAATTCTAAGATTTAAATTTAAATTAAAACTTCCAATTTCTTTTAAAAGCCTCAATTCCTTTTCAAGAATTGTGGACCCATATACAAAATTCAAAATTCTGTCTTCCAGTATTTTATAATTTTTGGAAGTTATTTGGATTTTATTTGAATTTTGTTTTGAATTTTCCTTGAATTGGCTCTTTACGTTAGATTTCGACGATTCCGGAGACGCTGAGTTCGACGATTCCCCGCAGGGCTTCGATGAAGGCAAGTTACACCATTGACCATGTTGAACCTAATATTTGAAATTATTTATATTGTTTTACTGTATATGCATGCGTATCTTTACTCACATATAATTCAAATTTGTTTTAAATTTAGTTATACCCATAATCCTTTGATTATAGCCCAATTTGAATCCCGAATTCCTATACCTTGTCACCCTAGCTGAAAACTAGTTAGTACCATAGTATTGACTAGAAATTTTATAGAATGCTTAGCCTGGCTTAGTATAATTTTAGGTGGGATTAATGTCTTTCACAGGAAATGACGATTTAAAATTGAGTTCTTGACTTCGGTGAGTCAAGGATGGTTTATAAAAATTGTTTAAAAATGAAATTAGAAACTTATGTTTTGGACTTAGGCTAATGGTTAGGTGGTGGGTGCCGGCATACCTCGTGTTTGGTGACACCTGGTTGATTGTCGTGCATGTGGGTATGTGGTTGAGCCTAAGCCGGATTAAGGACCGTTTCTGTGATTCATTTTACGAAGTCACTTCGTACTACCACAAGTCCGGTATGGGACGGACCTGGCTAAGTAATTTGTGAAGTTCCAAACATAGTCTCGCTATAGGCTGAATGTGAGCGCGGCGTAGGCTGTGGGAAGTCTCACATGGCACAAGAGGGGGCTCCAACTCGTGGATTCGAGTTGTGGTGAAACCTTAGTGGCGGCGTAACTGTTTTGGTTATGGATCATTGTAACAGCCTTGTCATGATCTCCTCGCCGCACACCAAAGGAAGTGTGTTAATCTAGTGGCAATATGGGATGATCGTGTCTTGTGGGTAAAGCTGTACAACCTCTGCAGAGTGTATAATCTATCCTGGATAGCCGTGCCCACGGTTATGGGCAAGCTGGGTAAAGTTTTTCATGGATTAGACTTTGGTTTTTAAAATGATTTCGGAAAAAGCTTATGGATAGATGGATGGAATCCATGACCGTGGGATACCCGTGCATAAGTTGGTGTATGGTCGAGCTCGCACTAACAAAATGAATCCATAAGAGATTTTCAAAAGCATATGGATAGATGGAATCCATGTGAAAACTTTTGAAAAGATGGACCAGGTGGGATACCTGTGACTAGGTTAGTGTTTGGTCGGAGCCTGCACTAACGATGTTATTTTGTTAAATTATTATTTCTATCTACTGTATTAACAATTCAGCTTTTGCACTTATGCTATTGTATTTAAATTCAATACTGTTTTCGCACAAATAACCTTATTAAGCCTTCCTTTGTTATCCCTATGCATGCATTCACTCTGTTAAAACTCCTGGTGTAACTTGCGTAAGTACTTTATGTGCTTACCTTGGGAGTACTTTATGTGCTCACCTTGCTAAAATCTGTTGCCAGAGAATGATGTCAACAACTTCGGTGAGGATGGTGACGACTAGGCCGCGTCTTACAGTCATTCGCTGTGTGGTGCAGGATGGGCTGCTGCTTCATTGGTTTCTTCCGCTGCTTACATTTATTTTTGGTTTATGAACCATTGATGTAATCTTTGGCCATCAGGCCCATATTTAGTTAATGAATAAATGACATTGTGCATGATATGAATCTTTGTTATCCACTGTGTGCACTAGCTTGATCCTGGACTAGTGCGATTTACACAGAGGATCCAAGAGTCGTTGCTCTGGGGTCCGATACCAGATCACAATGAGTACGTGCAAAAGTTCAAACAACTGGCCCGCTATGCGCCGGAAGATGTGGCTTCCGACGAGGCCAAGCAGGAAAGGTTCATGGAGGGCCTGAATGACAACATATCGAGATAAATTGATATCGGGTGACTATACTGACTTCCACCAGCTAGTCAGTAAGGCCATCCGCCAGGAGGGCAAGCACATGGAAATGGAATCGCGGAAGAAAAGAATGGCGGACCAGAGGAACAGCTCTGGAGGTTCTTTCAAGAGTCGCACCACTCCTCCGCACTCAAACAAGTTCGCACTGTGGCAAGAACTTCAAGAACCGATCCAAGCGTGTTCAAGTCCTCAACCAGCCGCCCGCCGTCCAGGCCAACCGCCAGCAGTTCCAAAGCAACCGTACCCCAACAACCGGTGACCATGTGCAGAAGAGCAGTCCGCCAACTGACGGATTAACCTGCTACTACTGCAAGGAACCAGGGCACTTTGCCAAGGCGTGCCCCAAGAAGATTCAAGCGGCAGCGACTTCAGGAGCCTCCGGAAGTCAGAACCAGGGGCAGCAAAAGCCGCAGACCTTCGTCAAGGGGAGAGTGAACCACGTGGCAGCTGAAGAAGCTCAGGCTGCACCGGACGTCGTGCTGGGTATGTTCCTTGTCAACTCAGTACCAGCATCAGTTCTTTTCGATTCCGGAGCATCACATTCATTTGTATCAAAAACTTTTGTGGATAAGCATGGGTTGGGCAGGGTAACCCTTAGCAACCCTATGATAGTTCACTCCCCTGGACTAGAGATGAGGGCAGTGACCCTGTGCCCCAAAGTGGAGTTGCTCATAGACGGAACCCGATTCCTAGCCGATCTTTTGGTTTTGGAATCGCAAGGATTAGATGTCATTCTCGGGATGAACTAGTTAGCCAAGAATCGAGGACAGATCGATTGCGCTACGAGATCCATCACCCTCACCAATGACCAAGGCATAGAAGTGATCTTCTCTCCTCAAATCCCAAAGGCAGAAGAATGTGCCCTTTTCCATCTTCAAGTCTTGGAGGAAGTGCCGATAGCACGGGAATACCCAGATGTTGTTCCCGAGGAACTGCCAGGAATGCCACCGGATAGGGAAATCGAGTTTGTGATTGACCTAGTCCCAGGCACCGCCCCGATTTCGAAGATACCATATCGGATGCCTGCTAACGAGTTAGCAGAATTGAAGAATCAACTCAAGGAATTAGAAGACAAGGTACATCCGACCCGGGCCACACCTTGGGAGCACCCGTCTGCTCGTCAAGAAAAAGGATGAGAGTTTGAGGCTATGTGTGGACTACGAGCACTCAACGACGCCACCATCAAGAATAAATACCCTCCCGGGATCGATGACTGCTCGATCGCTTGAAAGGAGCCGGTATCTTCTCCAAGATTGATCTGCGATCAGGATACCATCAACTGAAGATCCGTGAAGAAGACATTCCCAAAACTGCCTTCTCCACTAGATATGGACATTATGAGTTCACGGTTATGTCATTTGGACTGACCAATGCACCAGCCTACTTCATGAGTATGATGAACAGTGTATTCATGAAATACTTGGACAAGTTTGTAGTAATTTTCATCGACGACATCCTCATCTACTCCAAGAATGAAGAAGAGCATGAGCAGCATCTCCGAATAACGTTGGAAAAGCTTCGAGAGTATCAACTCTTTGCCAAGTTCAGCAAATGTGAATTCTGGCTAAAAGAGGTTGCCTTCCTCGGACATATCGTGACAGCCGAAGGAATCGCTGTAGATCCTTCCAAGGTAGAAGCAGTAATGGAGTGGAAGCCACCAAAGTCCGTAACATAAGTCAGGAGCTTTCTTGGACTTACGGGTTATTACCGTCGGTTCATAGCAGGGTTCTCCGAGACAGCCAAGCCAATGACCTAGTTGCTGAAAAAGGAAAAGAAGTTCGAATGGACGAAGGCTTGTGAGCAGAGTTTTCAAACCTTTAAGAAAAGATTGGTTTCAGCACCCGTGCTTGTTTTGCCGGACGTACATAAAAGCTTCGAGGTTTTCTCAGACGCCTCGCCTAGGCTTAGGTCAGGTCTGATGCAAGAAGGCAAAGTGGTAGCCTACGCATCCCGCCAACTCAAGCCTCATGAGTGCAATTATCCTACTCATGACTTAGAGTTAGCCGCAGTAGTGCACGCCTTAAAAATCTGGCGCCACTATCTTATCGGTAACCGTTGTGAAGTATACACGGACCATAAGAGTTTGAAGTATATCTTCACCTGTGCGTAACTCAACCCGAGGCAAATAAGATGGTTGGAGTTGATAAAGGACTACGACATCGGTATACATTACCACCCCGGAAAAGCGAATGTTGTAGCCGATGCCTTGAGCAGGAAGTCTTATGCAAACATGGTGATATCGGAAGAAGACCAGACCCGACTTCAGGAGGGAGTCGCCCGTCTAAGTCTAAACCCGATGGGACCAAACATCCTCACCACCCTCGAGATACAACCTGGCTTGCCTGATCAAATTACGGAAGCTCAGAAGGTTGACGAGGATATCCAGGAAATCAGAAAGAATATGAGAAGGGGCAAGGCCCTAGGGTTCAGTGAAGATGAACATGGTACTGTTTGGTTCGAGAACCGCATCTGTGTGCCGAATAATCAGGAAATCAAAACCCTGATTCTGAAAGAGGCCCATGACACCCCATACTCAATCCACCCAGGTCGTACCAAGATGTACCAGGACCTAAGGAAAAAGTATTGGTGGGTTAGTATGAAGAGAGAAATAGCAGAGTTTATTGAAGCCTACGATACCTGTCAACGAGTGAAAGCCGAACATCAGAGGCCAGCTGGACTTTTGCAACCACTGCCAATACCGGAATGGAAGTGGGAAGAAATCGTCATGGATTTCATAACCAGACTCCCAAGAACACAATCGGGTTATGATTCAATCTGGGTGATCATAGACCGATTAACTAAAGTGGCTCACTTTATACCAGTCAAGACCACTTACTCCGGGAGTAAATTAGCCGAGCTATACATGTCCCGGATTGTGTGCCTGTATGGCGTTCCCAAGAAAATAGTGTCAGATCGAGGAAGTCAGTTCACTTCTCGATTCTGGCAAAAGCTGCATGAAGAGTTAGGAGTAAGCTCGGTTTGATGCAGCTTACCACCCCCAAACAGATGGTCAAACAGAGAGAGTTAATCAAGTGCTCGAGGATATGCTGAGAGCTTGTACTCTGGACTTTGGAAACAGCTGGGACCGATCATTGCCCTATGCAAAGTTCTCTTACAATAATAGCTACCAAGCCAGTCTGCAGATGGCACCTTTCGAAGCCTTGTATGGACGAAAGTGTAGGACACCCTTGCTGTGGGATCAGCAAGGAGAACCTCAAGAAGCTGGGCCGAACCTGCTACAAGATGCAGAAGATAAGGTTAAGAAGATCAGAGACCGACTGAAGATAGCCCAATCTCGACAAAAGAGTTATGCGGACAACCGTCGCCGAGATTTGACCTTTGAGGTCGGGGACTACGTCTATCTTCGAGTATCCCCACTCAGAGGTGTAAAAAGGTTTCAAGTTAGAGGGAAACTAGCACCACGATATGTAGGCCCTTTCAAGATTCTGGACCGAAGAGGTGCAGTCGCATATCAGTTAGACTTGCCGCCAAGCATGTCAGGGGTGCACAATGTCTTTCATGTCTCACAGTTAAAGAAGTGCCTCCGAGTACCCACAATGCAAGCCGCACTAGAAACCTTGGACCTCGAGGAGGACCTCACCTACCAGGAGCAACCAATCAAGATTCTCGAGACAGCAGAACGTCAGACCAGAAGGAAGACCATCAGATTCTGCAAAGTTCAGTAGAGCAACCACACCGAAGACGAAGCCACCTGGGAGCGAGAAGAAGATTTAAAGACCAACCATCCCCATCTCTTTTGCTAGCCAGTGCAAATCTCGAGGGCGAGATTTCCTTTAAGGGGGGTAGGTTTGTAACATCCCAAAATTTTATCCCTTTATTTAAAATTAAATCTGGAATTTATTTGATTTTCTGGAGTTATGTCAAAGTCCTGATTTGAGAAAAATTATAAACTTTAATTTATAAAAGTCAAAAATGAATTTATTGCATTACTGAAAGTTAAAACAAATGTATTTCAGCTTCCTAAAGTCAAATATGAGGTTATATTAATTTTTTTCCAGATTTTAGAAAGAATTAAAACCTTCCCTTTTAAAATCAAATTATGCCTTTGCAAATTATACTTGTTAAAATGAGTGGAAAATATTTTTATTAAATCTAGAATAGCTCCAGATAGTTCTTTGAATTTTTCTGGATTTTTCAAAATTTATTTGGTATTTTTCTGAGTTTTCTAAAGCTTAATAGCATTTATGGAAAATCAAAAAGAAAGAAAATCCTAAAACCCTCCTCGGCCGACAAGTGTCGCCCATCGAGCCCTCCGCCCGCCGGATTCTCACCGTCCGATCAAACTTAAACCCTCTCCCCGCCTTCCCTCTCTCCGCGTGCAACGCGTGTCGTGCATCGGACCGTCCACTCCCATGCCAGATTTAATCCTCGCCGCCCGCACCAACTTACCGCTTCACCGCTCCCCTCTCCGCTCCTGCCGCCACGTGGTTCGATCGGGACCGTTCTTCCTAAAGGAATACGCGTAGGCTACGGAAGCAGAAAACAAAACTTTTCTACCGCGCACCCAAGAACATCATGCTAAGGAAGGATCATGGATCGTTACCACTTAGACGTGCAGCGCAGCGGAAGAAGAGTTGGAAACCGATCCAATCACGCGTGTCGAGGTAGTAGTGGAAGTAGCCGATCGTCCCGAACAGATCGTCTCCTCCACGCACGCCGATCAACACTGCAACGAGCAGCGCCTCCACCGGTATCCACACGTCCGAGGCTGGAACGCGGATCGCGAGTGTACTAGCACTCGTGAGCAGCTAGGGTTTGGCTCGGGAGGTGGCGGCTAGGGTTTTGCTAGATGTTAACAGGGACGAATCCCCTCAGCCCCTCTCCTCCATATATATAGACCTCCTCACGTGGGCCTTGCGGACCGAGGCCCATTAGGAGTCTATTCGGATCTTTATCCGAATTGAGCCCATATCCGAATCATATTCGAATCAGTGTTCCAACCCGTTAAGCGTGCGACCCTGTAGGTTCACGTATACTTGGTCGTGACCCGGAAACGCCTTTCCGTCACCACGTTAATAGCGCCTCTAGTAAGACATATTAACCCCAAAGTATATGTAAAGATCATATCGGCTAAACATGTAATGTTCTCTCATGTACGAATCCCTTTGCCTCACGATATAGATTGAGCTCAAGGCGAGACCTGTGTCATCCTCTTAATAGCTCAATCACTCTCTCGATTCCGTGATGGATTATAAACTTGTGATTGACTCCTCAATCACCTTGGCATGGCCATGCACTTTCATAATCCATTACATCGAGGGGCCCAGAGATATCTCTCCCATAAGGAGGAGCAAATTCTATCTTGATCATTCACATCCCACTACATGTTTCATGGCAAACCCGAAGACTACTTTTATGACTACCCGATTCACGGAGTAGTGTTTAGTAGTCCCAAAATAAGCTACTACTCGTGTTGGGAACCATGATGATCTCAAGTCTAAGGATTCTACATAAACACTACTCGAGACCAACTGATGACACATGGAATCTCTGCAGTGTCTCATGGCAGGTCTATTCAACATATGTTCACTAACACATGTCCATATTATTGATTTCGTATCACCATACCATGATCCATGAGACATGATCATCAATCAATACATATGCTGATCTTTGTCTTTGAATCATATTTGTTCCTCATATGATATATGATCAGAGATCATTTAGAAATAGCAACATTTTAGTATTTAAGAGTCTCATGAATAAGTCACATACTCATTGATCAATAATGATGATGTCTATTCCAAGAAACAAAGTAATGTATCATAAACATAGTATGTGATATATACAACATCTCCATGTTGCCTCTAGGGCATATCACTAACACGTCATTGTCGGATTCTATCCCGGTCGTCCGCGTTCACTTAACCCTCCGCCCGAAACCCCAACGGCTCAGATCAAGTCTCCCTTGCCGGATGGGATCTCAGCCGCACCTCCTCACTTACCCCCTTCGCGCATCACCCGACGACCCCGATTCCCCCCTCCTGCCACGCGTCGCTAATCGAACCACCGCCCGATTTCTTTCCCATTTTTCTCTCTCGCTGACCGGTGGGCCCTCCATGTCAGCTCCGTCTTCCCCGCCCCCTTTCCTTTCTTCCTCGCGCGATCTCCGCCCGCTGCCACCATTGAAGCCGCGAACCGAAGCTTTTAAAGCTTCGGTTTCCTTCCGAATTGATGCCCCGCGCCGACAGCAAATAGCCATTGTACCTCCACCGCATCCATTGCGGGCATAATCGCGCGTAATTGCGGCTGTTACCACCGTCGCGTTAAACCTCTAAGCCGCTGCAACTCCGACGAGATGGGCGCGACCGTTACTCCCCTCCCCAGGCTATAAAAAGGCCTCCCCGGGCACCCTCTACCCACACCGCCTCCCCTGTACTCCTCAATCCCAGCGATCAAGCCCCGAAGGTCTCCCTGCGCCCGAATGTAATAGCCCAGCTGTTTATTTCAAAATATTTGATTTACAGCCCAGCTGTTTATTTCAAAATATTTGATTTAATATAAAATAAAATATTTACTTTTGGTTTCTTAAGTTTAAAAAAAATTAAATTAAATTGCCGATTTTTGGCTTAAAGAAAAGGTTATTCTTATGAAAAGAAATTTAAAAAAAATATATAAGTAAAAATATATTAAATATTAAATAAGTTTGTTTAAAATAAAAATCAAAGTTAATTGGTTTCTTAGAATTTTAAAATTTTTCGCTGACCTAAATTTCTGCTTTAAAGAAAAGAGCGTTTCTGTTAGGACAAAAAATTATTTTATAAAGAAAAATATCTAAATTTTAGTTGAAAATATTTTTGTAAGTTCAAAATAGCTTTAGAAACTTCTATGAATTTTTCTAATATTTTTAGCCTTTATTTGTTATTTATTGTATTATTTAAAGCTAGAAAAAGAAAAACATTTTTAAAAATTAAAATAAAGTTCACAAAATTCCGAAATAATTTGTTTTAATCTTTTCAGGTTCCAAGGATCTTTAGAAAATTTTTTTGGAATTTTTCCGAATTTGTTTCTTCTTTTTCTTTTTCCTCTTTTTTCTTTTTCCTTTCTTCTTCTTTCTCCAGAGGAACGCTTCGTGCGTTTCGTACAGAGCCGCCATGAAAGTTTTGTGAAGCTTCTTCAATCCTTCATAACTTTTGATTCCCTCAACCGTTTTCTGCGAAATCAATTGCAATCAATTTCTCTCATCAAGCTCTTTCATTCCCCCAACGTTTCCCCCTCATTCATGAGCCGTTTCACGAGAATTTAACCCATGCCATTCATGGACATGGTCCTTTGATCTCCCTCCTCGGACCTCCTCAACCCCTATAAAAGGGAGCCCCGTGAGCCTCTCCTCATCCTCACTCAACCCCGAAAATCTCAAGTCCCCACTCCCTCTCGTTTGGTCGCAATCGGAGTTTTATTTTTGTGTACCAAGCGTCGTTCTCCGGCCTTTTGTGCCTCATCCGGTGGAGCGCCGCCGCATTTGACCACACCGCTGGCTTCGCCTCGTCGCGTTCTACGCAGTGCCCATCTCGCCGTCGCCGGAACTTCGTCGGAGCACCGTCGCCACCGTGGGCCAAATCGGGTCCGCGTTCGTCGCGTCACCACCGGCCGACCGTGCATGCCCGACCAAAACCAAGGTGAGCATCACGATCCCCACGCTCTACTCTTCGATTCGCCGCAAGTCTCGCATGTTAATTCCTTTCCGTTTGCCCGGAACGCCGATGTCAGCCTGTAGGCCGCATAAAATCTTGTCCACCGTGTTTCGCTTGTCCGTTGGCCGAGCCGTCTGCGGCGTTGAGTTCATCTCGACGCGTTCTACGCCGTGCTCCCTCCGTTTGTCCAAAACCTATCCGCAACTATTTGCGCCCGACACCTCGCCATTGCCGCAAATGGCACTGCGCGTCCCCGTCTGTCCGGGAATGCTTTCAGCAATCCATTCGCGTCAAAACGTGCCAAACCATCCCAGGAGGCTACGTTTCAGACGGTTTTGGATTCGCCTGACCGAGCACAAAGATATTGAATTTTTCATGTTTCGGTACCGTCGTCGTTCAAACGACGATTGCGTCGCCTTCAGTGAGTTTCGGCTTAGCTGATATTTTTTTTCTAGACTCACCTTATCGCGTTCTACACCGTGGTTACCTTACTTCATCATGTTCTTTGCCCAAAAATTATTCTTCTCTTCACACCCTATGCCGTTGTCGTTGTCCGCGTCGTCACCGTGCTCCGTTTGACGTGCCGCCAATTCCTACATGTGCCTCGGGTTATTAGCAACCCATTGGCTTCACCTCCCATGCCTTTTCTCACCAACGACACGGCCAAAAATAGTGAACAGGGCTGCTGCCCGTTACTGTTCATGCGGGAATATTCCTTCGGAATATTCCTGATTTTTCTTTTTCTAGAATTTTCTGATTCGACAATCTTCCAATCGCTCGTTCTCCTCCGTCCGAACTCCGAATCAGGTGATTCGAGTTTCTAAATTCATCTAAATTCATAATCTATTTTTCAGTATATATTTCATAATTTTTGGATTTTCTCGACCGTCCTTGGTTGAATCTCTTCACCGCCGGAACACTACCGCCACCGCCGCCCGAGTTACGCCATCGCTCCAACTCGCCACCGACCACCTTCGAACCACTTCTGGTATTGCACGAGAGCACCAATGCAATCCTCGCAATCCCCTCTCTCTTTTCTTCACCTCACCACCCCTCCGCCAAGCAATCCCCTCGCCGGAGTGTCTCTTCCGCCGACGCCGACGCCACCACCGCCAACATCTTCGACAGGACCGCGCGCACCTCCTTCACCCTTTTTCCCGAGCCAGAGCATGACTGGAGTACCCCGCCGCCGGTAACCTTAATCAGGCTTGTGCGAACCTTCAACACCCCTTCTCCGAGCAAGCCGTCATCGGAGAGTCTCCGCCGTCAATAATTTGTACCCCGCCTCCGCTACGCCCTCGCCGCCAGCCAACTCTATGCAGCCTGAACCTTGCGCCAAGGTAAAATCGGACTCATACTCTTCTCCCTCTTTTGTACACCTCCTCGGTATTCGCCGCCGTGGATCGCTCGGATCTTGTCTCGTGAAGTCGTTCGACTTCTCCCAGCCATCCGATTCTTAGACTCCGACGCCCGAAGACCCTTAAGACTCCACTATCCGGAGGCTCTTTAGACTCTGCCATCCGGAGGCTCTTTAGACTTTGCCATCCGGAGACTCTTTAGACTCCGCTGTTCGGAGGCTTCTTAGACTCCGACTACTCGGAGCCGTCGACTTCGACCTTCGGAGACTTCGACTCCAGCCTTCGACCTTCGACCTCAAAGACTTCAACTTCGGCCTTCGATCTTGGAGCCTTCGACTTCGACCTCCGTCTTCAAGCCGACCATGGTTCTTTGACCGTTTTAACCTCCGCACCCTCCAACCTCTCTGAACCCTTCGATCTCTCCAACCACTCGAAGCCGTTCGAGCTCTCCAAGTCGTTCGACTCTTTTGACCACTCTGCATAAATTCAATTTTTTCGACCACTCTACAGTTCTGAGCGGGTCTTCGACCGAGTCTTCACCATACTTAGAGTCTCTGTCTTCGACCTTGACCTCCGCAACTTTAACAGTTGATTCGACTATGGTCTTGACCATGTCTTCGACTACACCTTCGATCATGACTTCGACCCTACACAAATATTGTAGCTTCCAACCACTTTTCCTTCATAAAGAAAAGAATTCCAATAATTCCTTTTATTCATTTCTTTGGAATTCAAACTTCCAGAAGTCGTCCTCCTTCGCCCTAACTTTTTTTGGACCAATTCAAATTCCAAAATTCATATTCTATCTCCCGGCATTTATTTTATAAAATTTGGATTTTATTTGGATTTTATTTGAGTTTAGTTTGTTCTTACTTTTCGCGTGTAGACTACGACTATTTCGGAGAGTATAACTTCAGCGAACCTCGGCAAACTTCAAAGAAAGGCAAGTTACACCTTTGACCATGTTGAACCTAATATTTCAAATTTAATTATATTGTTTTACTGTATATGCATGCGTACTTCTATTCAAATTTAATTTAAATTCAGTTTAAACTTTAGTTATGCCCATGATCCTTTGATTATAGCCCATTTGAATCTCGAATTCATATACCTTGTCACCCTAGCTGAAAACTAGTTAGTACTATAGTATTGACTAGAAAATTTTATAGAGATGCTTAGCCTGGCTTAGTATAATTTTAGGTGGGATCAATCTTTCATATGAAATGTCAGACTTTGGAAATGAATTTTTGACTTCGGTGAGTCAAGGATGGTTTATGAAAATAGTTTAAAAATAAAAATGGAAACTTATGTTTTGGACTTAGGCTATTGGTTAGGTGGTAGGGTGCCGGCATGCCTCGTGTTTGGTGACACCTGGTTGATTGTCGTGCATGTGGGTATGTGGATTGAGCCTAAGTCAAATTAAGGACCGGTCTGTGAGCTACTGTTGCAAAGCCACATTGTACTACCACAAGTCTGGTATGGGACAGATCTGGCTAAGTAATTTGTGAAGTTCTAAGTGTAGTCTCGCTATAGGATGAATGTGAGCGCGGCGTAGGCTGTGGGAAGTCTCACATGGCACAAGAGGGGGCTCCAACTCGTGGATTCGAGTTGTGGTGAAACCTTAGTGGCGGCGTGACTGTTTTGGCTATGGATCATTGTAACGGCCTTGTCATGATCTCCTCGCCACACACCAAAGGAAGTGTGTTAATCTAGTGGCAATGTGGGATGATCGTGTCTTGTGGGTAAAGCTGTACAACCTCTGCAGAGTGTATAATCTATCCTGGATAGCCGTGCCCACGGTTATGGGCAAGCTAAGTAAAGTTTTTCATGGATTAGACTTTGGTTTTTAAAATGGTTTCTGAAAAAGGCTTATGGATTGATGGATGGAATGCATGACCAGGTGGGATACCTGTGAATAAGTTGGTGTTTGGTTGGAGCCTGCACTAACAAAATGAATCCATAAGAGATTTTGAAAAGCATATGGATAGATGGAATCCATGTGAAACCTTTTGAAAAGATGGACCAGGTGGGATACCTGTGACTAGGTTAGTGTTTGGTCGTAGCCTGCACTAACGATATTATTTTGTAAATTATTATTTCTAGCTACTGTATAAAATTCAGCTTTTCCACTTGTGTTTTTGTATTTAAATTCAATACTGTTTTTCGCACAAATAACCTTATTAAGCCTTCTTTTGTTATCCCTATGCATGCATTCACTCTGTTAAAACTCCTGGTGTAACTTGCGTAAGTACTTTATATGCTTACCTTGGGAGTACTTTATGTGCTCACCTTGCTAAAATCTGTTGCCAGATGATGACGTCAACAACTTCGGTGAGGATGGTGACGACTAGGCCGCGTCTTACAGTCATTCGCCTGTGGGCAGGCAGGATGGGCTGCTGCTTCATTGGTTTTCTTCCGCTGCTTATATTTAATTTTGGTTTATGAACCATTGATGTAAACTTTGGCCATCAGGCCCATATTTAGTAATGAATAAATGTCATTGTGCATGATATGAATCTTTGTTATTCACTGTGTGCACTAGCTTGATCCTGGACTAGTGCGATTTACACAGAGGGACTTGGAGTTGTTGTTCCGGGTCCCGACACCGAATCCCCTCCGCGGCTTCAAGCGACTCCGGCGAGCAATCGCCGCCGGCTCGAGCCCCCTCGCCCCTCGCCGACGCCTCCCCGACCTTGCTGGTGCCCAGGCGATCCTCGGCGACCACTCCCCCGAGCTGCTGCGCCACCGAGCTGCTCCGCCGCCGTGAACCCTCCTCCGACCACCGCCCCTCTCCGCCGATCTTCCGTTCCGGTCATCCCCGAGCGTCGCAGAAGGTACCCGAGTGCTCCCCGCGTCCCCCTCTTCATTTTGGTACCACCAGCCAGCGCCGCCGCTCAACGGAGCGCCGACGACCATTGGTCCCCGTGCGCCACCGCCGGCCGCCCGCCCCATCAGCCGCCGGGCTGAGGTGGCAGCAAGCGTGGCCGCCAGCTGGGCGCCACGCCAGCGCCACCCAAGCGCCACCGCGCCACCTCGCGCGCACGCAGCCACGTCGACATAAAGCCATGACGTGGCAGCCACGTAGCGACCACGTGGTGCCAAGTGGCAGCCACGTGGAAGCCACATCAGCGCCACCCCCGCCTCCGCGCGCCCGCCTACCACCTCACCCACCTCTCGGGTCCATGGACTCGGTCCACGACACCCGGGCCCCACCTGTCAGCCCCTGTCCGAATATATTAATCCTAGGGCTGACGTCATAATCTGTAATTTCCTTTAGAAAAATAATTCGTGCTGACGTCATAAATCCTTTTCGGTTTAAAAATAAATCCAGAAAATACCCATTTTTCTTTTATTTTGAATTTAAACTTTGGAAGGCTATAACTTTTGCATTTTAACTCCAAATTGACCTATTCAAATTTCTAAATTTTTCTAAAATCATGATCTATCCATTTCTGGAATAATTTTGAATTTTTGAAATTTATTTAAATTTTGTTTGAATATATTTTGTAATTCCAAGATTTAAATTTAAAATAAAACTTCCAATTTCTTTTAAAAGCCTCAATTCCTTTTCAAGAATTGTGGACCCATATCCAAAATTCAAAATTCTGTCTTCCAGTATTTTATAATTTTAGGAAGTTATTTGGATTTTATTTGAATTTTGTTTTGAATTTCCTTGAATTGGCTCTTTACGTTAGATTTCGACAATTCCGGAGACGCTGAGTTCGACGATTCCCCGCAGGGCTTCGATCAAGGCAAGTTACACCATTGACCATGTTGAACCTAATATTTAAAATTATTTATATTGTTTTACTGTATATGCATGCGTATCTTTACTCAAATATAATTCAAATTTGTTTTAAATTTAGTTATACCCATAATCCTTTGATCATAGCCCAATTTGAATCCCGAATTCCTATACCTTGTCACCCTAGCTGAAAACTAGTTAGTACCATAGTATTGACTAGAAATTTTATAGAATGCTTAGCCTGGCTTAGTATAATTTTAGGTGGGATTAATGTCTTTCACAGGAAATGACGATTTAAAATTGAGTTCTTGACTTCGGTGAGTCAAGGATGGTTTATAAAAATTGTTTAAAAATGAAATTAGAAACTTATGTTTTGGACTTAGGCTAATGGTTAGGTGGTGGGTACCGGCATGCGTCGTGTTTGGTGACACCTGGTTGATTGTCGTGTACGGGGGAATGGGGATGGGCCTAAACCAACATAAGGACCATTTCTGTGATTCATTTTATGAAGTCACTTCGTACTACCACAAGTCCGGTATGGGACGGACCTGGCTAAGTAATTTGTGAAGTTCCAAACATAGTCTCGCTATAGGCTGAATGTGAGCGCGGCGTAGGCTGTGGGAAGTCTCACATGGCACCAGAGGGGGCCCCAACTCGTGGATTCGAGTTGTGGTGAAACCTTAGTGGCGGCGTGATTATTTTGGCGATGGATCATCGGAACAGCCTTGTCATGAACTCTCCGCCGCACACCTAAGGCAGTGTGTTGATCGCGTGGCTCAAGTGAGAGGGAATGTCTTGTGGGTAAAGTTGTACACCTCTGCAGAGTTTAAATCTATCCTGGGTAGCCGTGTCCACGGTCGTGGACATGCTGAGTAAAGTTGTCACAGATTAGACTTGGATTTTATAAACTTGGTTTTTGAGCAAACAAACAGCAGTCTTGGTTCTGGTCCGGGTGGATTCCCGTGGATAGGTTAGTGTGGGCTGGAGCCTACACTAACGATAATACTTGTTAAAAACAATGTTTCATATACTGTATTAAAATTCAGCTTTTCGTATTTACGTTATTGTATTTAAATTCAAGTATTGCTTTCCGCACATTGCCCTATTAAGCTTTCCTTTGAAATCCCTTATGCATGCATCAACTCTGTTATAATTCCTGGTGTAACTTGCGTAAGCACTTACTTGCTTACCTTGGGAGTATACAGACTCACCTTGCTAAATCTGCTGCCGACTTCGAGGGCGACTACGACGGTGAGGACTACAAATGAGTAGGACGCGCCTTACAATCATTCGCTGTGGGAGGTCGGATGGGTCAGGCCGCCACCTTTGCTATCTTTCCGCTGTTTTTGTTTATTTTGTTGGCCTGGTGCCCTTATTGTAAGACTTGGCCTTAAGGCTGTATTTTTCGTTTAATAATATCTCGTGGTTATTTTTGCATGATATACATTGCTGTTAAACCTGTGTGCACTAGCTTTTCCTGGGATAGTGCGATTTATATAGAGGGGCTCGGAGTTGTTGTTCCGGGTCCCGACAGGGCGGCACTTCGGCCGCGAGATTCTCAACCAGGCCTTCCACGGCCAGCATGGCTTCCCATGCCGTCGCCGAGGCCTCCCCCAGCGCCTGATCTCGTTCTCGCAGAGGTGCACAAAGACGGCCCTTCTCTTCTTCCAGCACGGCAACCTTGTTGGAGCAGGCCATCCCGCTCCTCCGACGCCTCCTGCTGAGCCTGGGCCGCAAGCTCCGCTGCATAACCAATAACCCCCGCGCGGTACCTTACTCCCATCTGAACTGGTCAAGGTCACTGCTCTGCTCCCACAGTCTAACACGGCATGCTGTTTCTGGAAGCCAATCCATACCCAAGATCACATCTAGGGACTGGATATCCAAAAAAATCAGGTCGGCCCTCCCTGAATGGTTATCTTAACTCCTGGATAACCTAGATTTGATCTCAACTCAGAACCGGGGGATTGGATTGAAAGAACAGATCCAAGAGCAACAATTTTCAAATATTGCTTTAAAGCAAAACTCCGAGAAACAAACGAATGCGAAGCTCTAGAATCAAACAAAACTGTAGCAAGGACTGAATTGACTAGGAACTTACCCATCACAACCTCTGGTGCTGCCTGGGCCTCTTCTGCAGTGACGTGGTTCACCTGGCCTCTCACAACCGGTGTCCTGCTAGCCTGGCCTAATGCCGGGGGTGCTTGTCGTCCTACTCCTGGGGTAGAAGTCCGACCGGGTGTGGCTCCCAGATCGAAAAGAACTAGCGTTGGGGCCTGTCTCTAGGGGCACTTGCTAGCATAGTGTCCTGGCTCATGACACTTGAAGCAAGTGACAGACGCTGCTGAATTGTTGCTCTTTTGCTGCTGACCACTGGAACCACCAGGACGATATCCTGACTAAAACTGACGTGGCGTCTGGGCTCGGTTCCTGAAAGCTAACAGCTACTGCTGCTGAGGCACTCGTGCAGGCTGGTAAGAACAAAAACGGGGCCTCTGAGACTGGTGCAACTGTGACCCCTGCTGGATCATCCTCCTCTTGCGAAACTCCTCGAGCTCGCGGCGACTCTCCTCAATGAGAATGGCGTTATCCACCAACTGCTGAAAACTGGCATAGTCGTTACCCACGACTTGCACTTTCAAAGTTGGGTCCAAGCCCTTCTTGAACCTCTTCTGATGAGCGGCGTCTGTGGCTACACCTCCGACGCCAGCAGCTAATTGTGTGAATTTGTTGAGATATTCACTCACCGACATGTTCTTTTCTCGCAACTCCCAAACTTGTCCTTCTTCATCTCAACCACTCCATCCAAGACATGGGCGTTATGGAAGGCTTTGGCGAACTCCGTCCATGTGATACTGTTCTGGTCCTCATGGCGGCATAGTAGTTCTCCCACCACTCTGCTGCTACTCCCTCAAGATGGTGTGCTGCATACAACACCTTCTCTCTGTCGGTGCACTGAGCCAAGTTCAGTTTCTTCTCAACTGAACGGATCTAATCATCGGCCTCCAAAGGCTCTGAAGAACTGGAGAAGACAGGTGATCTCATCCTCATGAACTCTGCATAGCTGTACTGCTGACGAGGTGCTGGTGGTGGTACTGGCTCCTAGTGTTGTCGCTGCATCATAGCCTGCATATTCTGCGTCATTGTCTGCATCATCTGAGTCTGTGCTACCAAGAACTGACTAAGAGCGGGTTCCAAGCTGGGTGGAACGGGCTATGCAGCACTACTCTCCGGATCCTGGTTTGCCTGGCTGCGGCTTGAGGTGTTCCGTGTATCAACCATCTTGCTGCTGCTCTGAAAAAGGCTTGCACCGGCGAGGGCTTGCACGCGAACCGAGGGATGAACGGGGTTTAAAACACGCGAACCGAGGCAAGTTCGATTCGGAGACGGTCACGGGTGCGGGGTTGGCTCGGTTCGGGACACGCGGATGGTCGCGATGAGGCGCGACAGATCCAACGGCGGGCGGGCGCGGCGGCGCGCTAGGGTTAGGGTTCGCGCGAGCGCGGGCGCGCGGGAGGCGGCGGATGCGCGACGCGTGGCAGGGCGAGGCGAGCGAACGACGCGAGCGGGCCGAGGCGTGGACGCGGGGGATGGCGCCGCGTGGCGGTGGGGCGGATCGGGCGGCTGAGGAGGCGGGTGGCAAAGGGTACGACGGCGGCGCGGGGAGCGGGCCGGATGGCCGACGCGTGGCGGGGCAAGGGATCGGCGGCCGAGGAGCTCGGGTTTTAATTCTTTTCCGTAAATTCAAATAAACTCCAAAAGCTCTAGAAAATAGCAAATAAATCGCAAAATTCACCAAAAATACAAGAAAATTCCTTGAGACTAAGAATCCAAATAAAATATTTTCAACTTATGTTAATATTTATTTTAATCATATTAAATCATTTTAAATTCTAAAAGTTCATTTGAAGCTTGATTTATGTTGTGGCTACGCATCAAATAGAGAGAGAGAGGGTATGGTAGTAGAGAGTTAGGCAGCAAATGACCTTTTGGGGCTTTCCTCTAGGCCAATCATGGCATATATGTGTTCCTCGATAAGGGCGCACAAACCATCGTGAACCTTACACCGAGCTTTCTTCCGGACAAGCTACATCGCTACATGATTTATAACCTTCTCAACAGGCTAACGGGTTTAGGTAGGGGCCATCCCTACAACAGAGCCTCTCATGGTGAAGGGCTTCACAGCCGTGTTATGTTGCCGAGCCCTTTGGCCCCTCCGTCCCCGAGGCCCGTGGACGTTGTGTGGTTGTGGGCGAAGTGGAGTCGGTTAGGGGCCGCCAAGGAGGGCGGTCGCAGCGGAGTCGCATCGTCTGCGCGGAGGAGCGACAGCGTTGGAGATTGGGGCGTGTCATGCGCGCGTGAGGGACCACGTCGGTCCGACTCCCGCTGGTTGGATGCGTGTGGCGGACGATCAGCGAATGCGCGTGCCTTTTGGCAGCTAACCGTCTTGGTCGAGCGGACTCCCGCCGACTGGATCGCTGCGCCAGCGCTCTCTGCAACCTAGCATTCGTGGAAAGGCATGGGACATATTAGGGTACGAAAATGATTGTGGCAAGAATGAATGGGTATTATGTGCAGGAAGCGTCGGGGTTGTCCCGAGGGGGCGGAGTTGCATGTGGCCTGCGGGGGCGAAGGCCTCGTCGTGTTAGTGATATGCCCTAGAGGCAACATGGAGATGTTGTATATATCACATACTATGTTTATGATACATTACTTTGTTCCTTGGAATAGACATCATCATTATTGATCAATGAGTATGTGACTTATTCATGACACTCTTAAATACTAAGATGTTGCTATTTCTAAATGATCCCTGATCGTATATCATATGAGGAACAAATATGATTCAAAGACAAAGATCAGCATATGTATTGATTGATGATCATGTCTCATGGATCATGGTATGGTGATACCAAATCAATAATATGGACATGTGTTAGTGAACATATGTTGGATAGACCTGCCATGAGACACCGCAGAGATTCCATGTGTCATCGCTTGGTCTCAAGTAGTGTTTATGTAGAATCCTTAGACTTGAGATCATCATGGTTCCCAACATGAGTAGTAGCTTATTTTGGGACTACTAAACACTACTCCAGAATCGGGTAGTCATAAAAGTAGTCTTCGGGTTTGCAATGAAACATGTAGTGGGATGTGAATGATCAAGATAGAATTTGCCCCTCCTTATGGGAGAGATATCTCTGGGCCTCGATGTAATGGATTATGAAAGTGCATGGCCATGCCAAGGTGATTGAGGAGTCAATCACGAGTTTATAATCCATCACGTAATCGAGAGAATGATTGAGCTATTAAGAGGATGACACGAGTCTCGCCTTGAGCTCAATCTATATCGTGAGGCAAAGGGATTCGTACATGAGAGAACATTACAGTTCAAATTGATATGATCTTTACATATACTTTGGGGTTAATATGTCTTACTAGAGGCCGCTATTAACAGGTGACGGAAAGGCGTTTCCGGTCACGACCAAGTATACGTGAACCTGCTGTGGTCGCACGCTTAACGGGTTGGAACACCGATTCGAATATGATTCGGATATGGGCTCAATTCGGATAAAGATCCGAATAGACTCCTAATGGGCCTCGGTCCGCAAGGCCCACGTGAGGAGGTCTATATATGGAGGCGAGGGGCTGAAGGATTCGTCCCGATTAACATCTAGCAAAACCCTAGCCGCCACCTCCGAGCCAAACCCTAGCCGCTCACGAGTGCTAGTACACTCGCGATCGGCGCCCAAATTTCCGGACATGTGGATACGGTGGAGGCGCCGCTTGTTGCGATCTTGATCGGCGTGCGTGGAGGAGACGATCTGTTCGGGACGATCGGCTACTTCCACTACTACCTCGACGCGCGTGATTGGATCGGTTTCAAATTCTGCTTCCGCTGCGCTGCGCGTCTAAGTGGTAACGATCCATGATCCTTCCTTAGCATGATGTTCTTGGGTGCGCGGTAGAAAAGTTTTGTTTTCTGCTTCCATAGCCTACGCGTATTCCTTCACGTCGACGCGGCCAGGTGCGCAGGCGCATCCAAGTGAGAACGTTGCCCACGCATGAGCGGCCGCGCCGCTTCAGTTTCCATCGATTGCGCTTCTTGACGTATGGATGATGCTTCGGCTTCCGCCGATTGCGCTTCTTCACGAGTGGACGATGCTTCGGCTTCTGTCGATTGCGCTTCTTCACGCAGGTGACAACTGTATATATACTTACCCGAAGGGCCGGGGCGCCTCCCAGGCGTGGCAGAGGTGGTCCTTGATTTCGAGAATATGCCTTCTTCAGTTCATGAACATGCAGAGGGATACTGCCGTGTTGAACTGAAGGAGGCCTATTCTCGAGCGCAATGTTCCGACAACCGTCGGCCGCCACGCGCTTTGCGGGGGAGGAAGGCCGTTGCGCTGCAAGCGGTTGGTCTCCCGGTACGTCTTAGGCGCGCGGCGCTGGCTGGCCCTACAGCAATGGGCGTAGATTCTGCTGAACAGACTGCTCCGCGAGTGCTCCCGGAGGCGAGGTGGGACGTCTCTTGGCGCGCCCTGCCAGTGCGCGGTTGCGTGTCATCGTCGGGGGCAGACCCAGGACTGTCTTGCGAAGGCGAAGATGCCGCCAAAGGTGGAGCCAAGTTGTTTTGCATAGATTCCTGAACGGACACTTGCCGAGGCACTATTTGCGTGCTGTGCTCTTGCAGGCCCCTTGGTTGGACCACCGCTTGACCGGGCGTGGCACGCACGGATGGGTGTGCCACTACCGTGACGATCGTGGGAAGGTGGGCGGTTCGCCTTCTAGCAGTTATGTTCATCTATGACGTGGGAGACACAGGGGTATTAAATACCCCTTGCCTGATGCCCCGTGGATCTTCATCGCCTTGCCTTCTAGCTCTCATTCACGCGCCCCAGTCTCTTTTGTCTTCCTTCTTCCTCCCGTGCCTCGGAGTTGTAGGGGAACGATGGCGTACGACGGGGCGCACGCGCTGGCGGCCGATGACGGCGCCGTCTTCCGGTGGGTGTCGCCGCTCGAGGTGAGGTACACCCTCGAGGGGCGCGGCTCCACGCCTATGGACAAGTGGTGGACGGCAGCGGGGAGAGTAGGGGGACCGTGCTCCCGCATCATGGGCTCGACGCTGGTGATGGAAGAGACGATCCGTGGCCTTCTGCGTGAGGGGAAGCTGTCGGACCGCCGGGAGGTGCGACTGCCCACGGGCGACAAGACCGAACTGCACCCCGAAATATCAGAGGCGATCGTGTTCGTTGCCTACCTCGATGCTGGGCTACGCATTCCGGCCGCCAGACATGCGGGCCTTTGGGCTTGAGCTGGCGCAGGTAACGCCGAATGTGATAGCTCGTCTTGCCGTGTACAGTTGGGCGGTGCGCACGGAGGCGTGCTGGCCGACTGCGTCACTATTTGCGTTCCTCCATGATGTCCGATGCGTGGCGGAGGAGCAGGGGGACGGGGCGCTGCCCGCCTTTGGTGCCGTCGATCTCGTGCTGCACCCGCAGTGCAAGAAGATATTTCGTGCGGAGTCAAGTCGGGCAGAGTGGGGATAGGACTGGACGAGGTGGTGGTTTTAGCACCGCGTGGCAAGCGGTAGCGGCCTTGAGTGCTCGAGGCAGCCGGTGGCGGTTAACGCCATGCCCGGCGCGCCCCTAAATGATGATGACGAGTGGATAGCACGGAGGCTTGTGGGGATCACCGCCCGCTTCAACATGCACGACCTCGCTGAGGAGTTCGTCATGTACGGCGTGGCGCCGCTTGCCGCGGAGTGGCGTGTTGCTCCTAGGAGGCTTCGGCGCGACAACGTTCGCCCTTCCGTGTCTTCACTGCCAAGGCCCTCCGGTCCGCGTAAGTTGTCTTGGAGTTTGCTTTTGTGTGGTATTCGTCGAGGCTGTTGTTTTTACAACGTGCCCCCGTGCCCTTCACAGGTATTTCCCTGGGGGACGCGGAGCATGTGGTGGGTGCGTTCCTTGGACCGTACACAGCCAGGGAGCACACGCTGCACATGTCTGTGACCACGGAGGCAGGTCTGGGGCGGTTGAACCGCGTGTGCGAAGCCTTGGGTATTAGGGTGCCAGAACGCGTTGTTCTGGTCCCCAGCCCGCCTCGCCGCGAGTCCACGGGGGAGAGGGTACTAGCGGACGTGGGTTTCGGCTCGGCGGAGCATGCAGACTTGGAAGCGAGGGCGAGTGCCGTGTCGCCACCAGCCGGTGTTGGGACGGAGCCATCACTCCTGGAGGATGTCGGAGCAGGGCCATCGCTCTCGGAGGATGCTGGTGAGGAGCCGTTGCCCGCGGCCATGGGACCTCCTTCTGCGGTGGTTTCTGAGGCGGGGCCGCCTTCTTACTCCCCAGAGGAGAAGCGACCCCGCATACGGTCGCCCCTTCGCTCGTGTGTGGGGTTTGTTGTAGCGAGCCAGGTCAGAGCCCTATGGGACTCTGACTCAGACACCGAGTGCTTCGGTGCCCCCGCGCCCCTGATCGAGTCTGCGGCTGCCGGTGGCTTGGTGGAGCTAAGCTCCGACACCGAAGTTCCCCCGGTTGGCGAGGTGGGTGGGGATGCGGAGGTCCTTGTGGATTCAGGCGGGGCTGAAGGTAGACCTTTCTTGATTGTGACCTGCTAGGTATTCGTAGGGCTAACCGTCGTGTGCCCTTACAGCAACATGGTTCCCTGAACACGGGCAGCCCTCGACGCGCGAAGACGGCTGCTTGGGAGGGGCATCTGGAGCCGCCGAGACTATTGCCGCGGATGCCGCCCGTCGTCTAGCGGACTTCGTCCCTCAAGTAGAGGCGTTGGCAGCGTGGCGGGGGACCGCGGATAATGCGATCGCGAGCTTAGATCGTGACGCATTGCAGATCTGCGGGCCTGAACTGCTTGAGGGGGTGCTGGAGGTCTCTTAAATGAGGGTAAGTGTCTAACCCTGAGTGGCACGTAGCCACTGGGAGGTGTACTGATTGCTTCATTGTGTAGACTTTCGCCCCCAGCAGGGCGCTGCAGGCGGCCCATGTCCGGGAACGGGAGGCCTTGGAGGACCGGCTACGCGCCATCGAAGGGGCCCTTCGCGCGTCGGAGAAGGCGCACTCCGCTAAGGATGACCGCATGCGGCTCCTGGAAGCGGAACGTGCGGCGGCCGTCTCATATGTCACGGAGCGTGTGGCATCAACTCAGCAGGCAGCGGTGGTGGAGCGTGACGGGTTGCTCCAGCAGGTTGCCGTACTGGAGGAAGATAACGGCCGCCTCGCTGCGTCCCTGAGGGAGCGGGATGAGGCACTAGGTGCCGCCTCGGTAACGGCGTGGGAGGCTATGCTGGCCCTGGAAGGTACCCTCGAAAATCTCGTTGCGAGTACGCCCGCTCCTCGGACCAAGAACTTCCGCGAGCAGTTCAGCAGTTGCGGAAGCTGCCGATCTTTCTCAGGCGACCGCGACGTCCTTTAGTAATCACTGCTCCTATGTGACTGCTTGTCTAGCGTGTGCTCTTCTCCATCACCGGGGCTGCCGTCACGTCGACGAATTGGGCGACCCGCAGCTGGAGATGCCCAGTGGGGCCGGGGTGATGTCCGGTGCCGTGCACGCCGTTCGGCCCGCCGTTCGGTTTTTTCACGAGCAGATCTGGGAGTACATCGGGGAGGCCGCGACGAAGGTGGAGCTGCAGCGGAACATGTACGGCGAGGGGAACCTTGGCAAGTGGCTTGATGAGGTTGACCGGTGCGACGATGATGGGGTCGACGGTTCAAAGCAGGTGTGACCTCGGGTTCTTGTACACTGGTGTGTGTTGTAAGCTTGTGTACTCCATGCCGCGAATGAAGTGATAGTTGCTTCGCTTCTTTGATCGACCTTGCCACTTTGCTCCGAGCAGCTGGCCGATGGGGACCTGCTGCTGGTTTCTGACGTCGTAACCCGGCGCCGCTTACGTCGCTGGTGGCGGGCCGAAGACTCACTCGACTTCTAGGCGAATCGACCCTCGGCAGGCGAGACTTCGGCGCGAAAGGTCGTCCCAGCGAAGCCAGATGAGTAGTGCCGACCCGCCGGGTTTTGTAAGAACGTTGTGGCAGCGTGGTAGACAAGCCGGGACATTCGTCACCGTCGTCGTTTTTTTTGGATGAGTGCGCTTCGCACCTTGTTTTTTGTGAGGCTTGTGGGTTAGTTGGGGTAGAAGGTTGGGGTAGGGGTGGAGCTGGGGCGTAGTCGAAGTAGACGTGCGAGCGCTCCGTCCCCTACGCTCCGAAGTGGTGGCAGCGGAGCTGGCGCCTAGTTGAAGTAGATGCGCGAGCGCTCCGTCCCCTACCCTCCGAAGCGGTGGCAGCGAAGCTGGCGCCTAGTTGGAGTAGACGCGAGAGTGCTCCGTCCCCTACCCTCCGAAGTGGTGGCAGCGGAGCTGGCGCCTAGTTGAAGTAGTCACGAGAACGCTCCGTCCCCTACCCTCCGAAGTGGTGGCAGCGGAGCTGGCGCCTAGTTGGAGTAGACGTGCGAGCACTCCGTCCCCTACCCTCCGGTGGTGGCGGCGTGGCGCGCCTGGTTGCGATGAGCGCGAGGCGCTCAGTCCCTTACCCTCAAGAGGTGGCGGCGGGCTGGCGCCTGGTTGCGATGACGCGAGCACTCCGTCCCCTACCCTCCGAAGTGGTGGCGGCGAGCCGGCGCCTGGTTGCGATGACGCGAGGCGCTCCATCCCCTACCCTCCGAAGTGGTGGCGGTGAGCGGCGCCTGGTTGCGATGAGCGCGAGCGCTCCGTCCCCTACCCTCCAAGCGGTGGCGGCGGGCTGGGCCTAGTTGGAGTAGACGCGCAGCGAGCTAACGCCTAGTTGAAGTAGACGTGAGAGAGCACACCGTCCCCTACTGCTGGGCAGGATAAGATAAGCTTGGGAAGGGACAGGGACCTAGCCTCGTAGGTCCTGTCCCTGGCGGCCGATGGGGGTCTCACGGGCGCCTCTGTTTCGCTGCAATCCCGGACGTCGATGGGATAGCTGAGGCGGGATCAACGGAGGTCCGTGCGTGGCGCCGTACGACTGCGAGGGAGGTGTCCCCCGACCATCGTTCGTTGTGTTGGGCCCCGCGGGATAAGGGGGGACGCGTTGTGTGTAGCAGGCGTAGCTGTGGTGTGGGGCAATGCTATCGCACCACGTGCTCCTGGGACAGGCGATTGGACTCTTGAGGCGTAATGTCCGTGGTCTTGCTTCCGGGGCTCTTTAAAAAGGGGGCGAGTGGCCGAGTGGAGTGGCACTCGCCTTCCTGGACATCGCACCCCCACAACTTCTGGTAAAACTACGGTCCTCAGTGTGTTCCAACCGCCCGATGGCGTGGAGGGCTCGAGCGCGGTGATGCCGCTGAAGCGTCGCGGTCGGGCATCCCGCCCATGTGGGGATGCGACACGCGATGTGTTCGCCTGCTTTGTCGCGAAGAGCCGCGGCTGGTGCGGGGTAGTGGGCAATTCACTTGTACTTCATCAAGGCCGCTCCTAGCTTCAGGAGTAGACTGCTATGGCACGTCGGCGAGGCCACGTCCCGCCGTGCTGTCTCGTATAGGCGCTTGTTCTCTCCCCCAGTTTCCTCCCCTGGGATGAGGTGAGTAGGGGGGCTTGGCACTTGTGGCACCACAGGGGGCCGTGCTGCTCCAAAGACGGGCGCCGACTCCTCCAGCTTGGGGTGGCACACCCTGGGGGGCCTTGGGCACTGTCTGTCTTGTGGCGCCTTATTGTGGTGACGCTGCATCCCGAGCTTGAATGTCAATGGACGTTCGCTGGGGTGGCTTCCTGCGCCGGAGGGACTGCGTCCACGTGGGCGCCTTCGCCGACAGCGTTTGGTTTCTCAGCTCCTCTGCAGAGTGCTGGCCATTGAGCTCCTGCGCCTCGCTCCTGTACTCGCGGCCACCCGTCCATGTGGTGCGCGCGGTTTGCAAGGATCGCGCGAAGCCTCTGGATTCTGTGCGCCGTTGTATGTGGACTCCGGCGAGTGCATGGGAATATCATCCATGTCTTATTTATACTCTGGAGAGTACGTGTGGTGAGAACACCAGTGCGTGCGCGGGACATCCGTGTCTTGTTTAGACTCAGTAGAGTACGCAGGGAAAACATCCGCATCTTTGTTTGTACTCCGGAGAATGCGTGGGACTATCAACCACGACTTACTTAGGCTCCGGAGGGTACGCCCTCGCGTGCACGGAACGTCCGTGTCTTGTTTAGACTCAGTAGAGTGTGCAGGGAAAACATCCGCGTCTTTGTTTGTACTCCGGGGAATGCGTGGGACTGTCAACCACAACTTACTTAAACTCCAGAGGGTACGCCCTCGCGCGCGCGGGACACCCGCGTCTTGTTTATACTGAGTAGAGTGCGCAGGGAAAACGTCCGCGTCTTATTTATACTCCGTAGAGTGCGCGCGGGGGTGTCCCCCCGCTGCGTCTTATTTATACTCCGTAGAGTGCGTGCGGAGGTGGACCTTGACGCTACATCTTATTTATACTCCGTAGAGTGCGTGCGGAGGCGGACCTCGATGCTACATCTTATTTATACTTCGTAGAGTGCGTGCGGAGGCGGACCTCTACGCTACGTCTTATTTATACTCCGTAGAGTGTGTGCGGACGCGGACCTCCGTGGAGTGCGTGTGCGGAGGTGAGTCTCCGTGCGGTGCATGTGCGGAGGTGAGTCTCCGTGTTGTGCGTGTGCGGTGCATGTGCGGAGGTGAGTCTCCGTGTTGTGCGTGGGAACATCAACCACGTCTTTATACTCACAGAGTGCGCTGCGTGGTGACAACACCCGGTAGCGTCGTGGGATTCCGCATCTTGTTTATACTCTGTAGAGTGCGCAGGGAAAACGTTCGCGTCTTATTTATACTCCGGGGAGTGCGTGCGGAGGGAAGCCTCCGCACATTTTAGGTGGACAGCATGAATAGCTTCGCAAACGGCGAACTTTATTAAATTCCCGTTTGCGCGGGTGAGCGAGTACAAAAGGTTATAAGGTTATGAACTAACCACTGCACTCGTTGTCGTGGTGGTGACATGCGGAGCCTCTGGTGTTGGGCTGCCGTAGGGCCTGTATGGGCGCGCCTGACCTAAGGGCCTCACTGGGCTCCCAGGGGTGGGCCTCGGGTTCCATGCTCCAGGTGTTGGGCCATGTGCTGGTCGCCAAGGACGGTGATGATGCCTCGCGGGCCCGGCAGCTTCACACATAGGAAGCCATGGTGTGGTACTGTCCCAAAGGAATTGAGGGTCGGTCTCCCTAAAATGGCGTTGTAGGGGTACTTCATATCGACGACATCGAAGGTGGCGTCCCTGCTCGCCATATTGTCATCTTGGCCGAAGGAGATCTGCAAACATACTTGGCGCAGCGCCGATGCGGTGACCTCGAAGCCTGCGCAGCGAGCTCTTGAGGGGGCTAGGCGACTTCGAGGGATCGCCATCTGGTCGAAGGCCTGTGCAAACAAAACATTCGCGAAGCTGCCCCCATCGACCAGGACACGCCGGACGTCACACTCGGCAACCGCGACATGGATGACTAGGGGATCCTGATGGGGGAACTCCACGCCTTCGGCATCAGCGGGCGTGAAGGTGATCGCATGCTGTGCCCAATCGGGCGGCGCATGAGCCGGGTACACCACCACGTGGTGTAGTCTCCGCACGTAGGCCTTGCGTTGTCGCTCCGAGGCGAACTCCAAGGAGAAGCCTCCGAAAATTACGTTGATGACCCTACGCGGAGCGCCCTCAAGGGCATGGATCCGTAGGGGGCTCTTCGGGGGCTGTGGAACGTGGGCTCGTGCTCGCCGGAGACCCTCCTGAGGCTGCGGCTCCTGAACCCGAATCCTTAGGGGACCGTCTAGTGGCTGCTGAACGTGCGCCACAACAGGCGGGCGCACCTCGAGATCCCTGTCTTTGGCGATGCTTTGGCAAAGCGCCACGATGGTGGTGCAGGAGCGGGTGTCATGATTGCCCTGTCCGTGCACCTCGCACCACTGTGGGCGGTGTTGGTCACCATACTCCGCACGGGCTCAACTGTCGCGGCCTCGGCCTCGGCCCTGTGGTTGGTTGGGGCATTGTCTTCCGAGCTGCCCTCGACGTCGAAGATGTAGCGGGGTCGCCGCAACGTCTGACGGCCGTGCTGAGGCTTGTCAGTCGGCGCGTCCTTGCACTAGGGGGCATCCCTCGACGGCTCCTGCCTACGCTTGCTCCGCGAGGAACTTGCTTTCAACGGGTCGACGCTCCTCGCGGCACCTTCCGCTGGGTTGGCATCGACCTCGTTGTCTTTGCGCCGCCTCGCGTCTTCTTTCGCCCGCGCGTATTCCTCTATCTTGTCGAAGAGCTTCGCGACTTTCTTGATTGGCTTCCGCGCATTGTACTCGGCTAGCAGCCCCGGGCGGAGGCCCTGTACTGCCGCGTTGATGATTGTTGTCTCATTGACATCTTTGACCTGGCAGCAGACCTTCGCGAAGTGTTTGAAGTATTCGCGAAGCCTTTCCGCTGGTTTTTGCTTGACCACGAAGAGCTGATCCGCGTCGACACGCTCGACATAGTTCCCATGGAAATTGTTGTAGAGGCGATCGCGAATCTGCTCCCACGCGTATATGGAGTTCGGCTCTATGGTGAAGAACCATAAGAGCGCCACTCCATGCAACGCGAGCGGGAGCCCCTTCGCCTTGGTGGTGTCGTCAAGGATTGTTGTGTTCGTGTCATAATTGATGGTGGGAGTTGTAATAACTTGGTGAGTTTAGATTTGGTCAAGAAGCTTGGCTTGACCACACGTGCACATCCTCATCCATACCATATTCAGTGGTTCAACAACAACGGTAAGGTGAAGGTAACACAATCTGTGAGAGTGCATTTTTCTATTGGTTCCTATCATGATGTAGCTAATTTCGACGTAGTACCTATGCAAGCTTGCTCACTTTTATTAGGTCGTCCATGGGAATTTGATACTGATGCAACTCATCATGGTAGAAGTAATAAGTACTCTCTTATGCACAAAGGAAAGAAAATAATTTTGCTACCTTTGACACCTGCTGAAATTGTGCAATGTGAAAAAGAGATAGCTGCAAATGAGAGGAAAGAACATGAACATGAATCTGAAAATCAGCAAGTAGTGAAGAATATTTTTCCACCTAAGAAAGAGAAATTGGCATCTAGTTCTAGGACTGAGGGAATTAAATTAAAAGGTTGTGTCATGCTTGCAACCAAATCTGATCTTGCTGAAATTGTCGACAATGATATGCCATGCTATGCTTTGATATGCAAAGACACTTTATTTTCCCTTGATGATATATCTAGTTCTTTGCCGTCTGCTGTCACTAATCTTTTGCAGGAATATGAGGATGTGTTTCCAGCTGAACTACCCCCGGGACTGCCACCTATTAGAGGGATTGAACACCAAACACCAAATTGACTTAATTCCGGGAGTGACTTTGCCAAACCGTCAAGCGTATAGAACCAATTCGAAGGAGACTAAGAAAATTCAATGACAAGTCCAAGATCTTTTGGACCGAGGGTATGTACGAGAAAGCCTGAGTCCTTGTGCTGTTGCTGTTCTTTTGGTTCCTAAGAAAGATGGTAGTTGGCGTATGTGTGTTGATTGTAGAGCCATTAATAATATCACAATACGGTATTGTCATCCTATTCCTAGGTTGGACGACATGCTAGATGATTTGAGTGGTTCTATTATTTTCATAAAGATTGACTTGTGTAGCTGGTACCACCAGATTAGAATGAAATTAGGAGATGAATGAAAAATGACATTTAAAACTAAATTTGGGCTATATGAGTGGTTGGTGATGCCTTTTGGTTTAGCTAATGCACCTAGCACTTTCATGCGTTTGATGAACGAAGTTTTAGGTGCTTTCATTGGAAAATTTGTGGTGGTTTATTTTGATGATATTCTGATATATAGCAAGTCATATGAAAAACACCTGAATCATTTACGTGCTGTTTTTAATGCTTTGCGAGATGCACATTTGTTTGGTAACCTTGAGAAGTGCACCTTTTGCACCGATCGAGTATCGTTTCTTGGCTATGTTGTTACTCCACAGGGCATTGAAGTTGATCAGGCCAAGATCGTCGCTATCCAGAGTTGGCTGCCTCCTAAAACGGTCACACAAGTGCGGAGTTTTCTCGGGCTCGCTGGCTTCTATCGGCGTTTTGTTCAGGATTTCAGCACCATCGCTGCACTACGGAATGAGCTTACAAAGAAGGGTGTTCCTTTTACTCGGGGCACCATGCAACAACATGCTTTTGACGTTCTCAAAGATAAGTTAACACACGCCCCTTTGCTTCAAGTCCCTAATTTTTGCAAGACTTTTGAATTAGAATGTGATGCTAGTGGCATAGGTCTTGGTGGCGTGTTAATTCAAGAAGGAAAACCTGTTGCTTACTTTAGTGAAAATTTGAGTGGGTCTAGTTTGAACTATTCTACCTATGATAAAGAATTATATGCTCTAGTTCGAACTTTGGAAACATGGCAACATTATTTATGGCCCAAAGAGTTCGTAATACATTCTGATCATGAATCTTTGAAGCATATTCGAAGTCAAACCAATCTGAACCGTAGACATGCTAAGTGGGTTGAGTTTATTGAGTCCTTCCCTTATGTCATTAAACATAAAAAGGGCAAAGAAAATGTAATAGCTGATGCATTGTCTAGGAGATATACCATGCTTTCACAACTTGACTTCAAAATCTTTGGATTAGAGACAATAAAGGAGCAATATGTGCATGATGTTGATTTTAAAGATGTGTTGCTCTATTGTAAGGAGGGAAAGGGTTGGAATAAATTTGTGGTGCATGATGGTTTCTTGTACCGTGCTAACAAGCTATGCATTCCAGCTAGCTCCGTTCGTCTTTTGTTGTTACAGGATGCGCATGGAGGAGGATTAATGGGTCACTTCGGCATGAAGAAGACTGAGGATATTCTGACCCACCACTTTTATTGGCCAAAGATGAGGCGCGACGTCGAATGTTTCATTGCCTGCTGCACCACGTGCCAAAAAGCTAAGTCACGACTTAATCCTCATGGTTTATACATGCCTCTCCCTGTGCCAAGCACACCTTGGGAAGATATTTCTATGGACTTTGTTTTAGGTCTGCCTAGGACAAAGAAGGGGAGGGATAGTATTTTTGTTGTCGTAGATAGATTTTCTAAGATGGCTCATTTTATACCATGTCATAAAAGTGATGATGCTACAAATGTTGCTGATTTATTCTTTAAGGAAATTGTTCGCTTGCATGGTATTCCGAATACGATAGTTTCAGATCGTGATGCTAAATTTCTTAGTCATTTTTGGAGAACCTTGTGGGCTAAATTGGGGACTAAACTGTTATTTTCTACTACTTGTCATCCCCAAACCGATGGACAAACTGAGGTAATCAATAGAACATTATCTACCATGCTTAGGGCTGTGCTTAAAAAGAACTTAAAACTGTGGGAGGAATGTTTGCCTCATGTGGAATTTGCTTATAATCGTTCGCTGCATTCTACCACAAATAAATGCCCTTTTGAGATTGTTTATGGCTTCATCCCTCGTGCACCTATTGACTTGTTGCCCCTTCCTGCTTCGGAGAAGGTAAATCTTGATACTCAACAACGTGCTAAAGAGAACATTGAGCTCATGAATGCTAAATATAAAGTTGCTGGTAGCCAGGGACGCAAGCATATTACTTTTGAGCACATCACTTCTACTGATATGAACACGCAAGCATATTACTTCTACTTGCTAAATATGAATGCTCAAGAAGGGGAGGATGATGAGGACATCACTTCTACTGATATGAACACTAATCTTACTGCTTCCATGAATGATGGGTAAAGTCCAATCACTCGGGCACGTGCTCGTCAACTCAACTATCAGGTAAACTCGTTTTTAGGAGTCAATAATATTTTCGCTGAGCATTCGATACTTCCTAAGACTTGTGATTTTCTTGTCCTTAGGAACCATGGAGAAGAACCATGCGAGCTCAAGTGTAGAAGTGGAACCGTCAAACGCAATCCAACTCATATTCGCGAGCTCGACTTATATTCGGACTACTGGACAGCACCTACTTCAAACGACCATAACTTTTGATCTAGAAGGTTTCTCAGGGCCCGCGAGTACTCGTTGGAAAGACCTTGAGTCTACTTTCAGATGAATCTGGTATCACCTCGAAATTCCATCCGAGCCGATCAGAAACTACAAAATAAGTGGCATCACTTTTCCTGTCCGAGTCAAAGTGGGCCTTGGGCCTTGTAATCACACTTAGACTATTTGGGCCGGCACTAATCATGGGCATACTGTTCATGTCAATAGTACCTATGAATAGTACCACACCCCCTTTTGTTAGATAAGTGCGGCCTCCCCCACTCCTATTTAAGGAGGTCGCACCCCTTTAGTTTTCCTTAGGTTTTTCTTAAGAGTTTATTCTGCTTAGCAGTCTCACCGCACGTCCGGTTGAGATACCCCAACTTCTGAACTCAATATTTATTTGCAATACAGTTCATATTGCATCTTTTACTCTCTTGCTTGTGTTCTCGATTCGCTTGCAGGAGATAGCCTTCTTGGCGAGGTCAACCGCATTCGGCACGGTTGATAACCATCGGAGCAGTGGTGTAGTGATTGCGAGGGGATCGATCTGTTTTGGTCAGAGCCTTTGGATCATCAACATCGAGATCTCCACAATCAACTTATCAATACCTCTCGAAAGATCAGGCCATCGTCACATTATAGGTGCCACTATTGACTTTTGGCTTGAAAAGGGTTTTCGGGTCATGGCTGTCTACATATGAACCTAACGGGTCACACACTTAAGGGGTTGGAATTGGAAAGCTTGCCTATATGATTGTCTCTAGTGCAAGTGGGAGATTGTTAGTGATGTGCCCAAGAGGCAATCACAAATAATTCGATTTTATAGGCTAAAAGGGATATTGATCCATATGGGATTAGGGTTCTAATGGGCCTACAACATGGAAGCCCATTAGCATGCTCTATAAATATGTGGAGGCGGGGCTGCAGGTGTGTGACGCTACTATCCTGAAAACCCTGGCCGCCACCTCCCCTCGGCCGTATCCCGAAACCATAGCCCGAACGTGTGGACTCTGTGGAGGCGCCGCTGCTATTGCTGCTGTGCTGATAAGCGCAAGGCTATTGCTAGGACGCAATGAGGAGATGTTCAGTTCATGAAACGATCGACTCTTCTACTTCATCAACACGCATCTACGTTGGACCGGGCTGCTCCAACTCTTCTTCCGCTGCGTAGCACATCTAGTGGTAACTATCCATGACTCCCTTACACGTATGTTTTTGGTTGAACGCGGTAGAAAATCAAATGTTGTAGCTAGCGTAGCCTACCCGTTCTCCTTCAGTGTCGAGGTCCGCCTCCGAACACTCTACGGAGTATAAATAAGACGTAACATCGAGGTCCGCCTTCATATGCACTCTGCGGAGTATAAATAAGACATAGCGTCGAGGTCCGCCTCCGCACACACTCTACGGAGTATAAATAAGACGCAGCGGGGGGATGCCTTCGCGCGCACTCTATGGAGTATAAATAAGACGTAGCATCGAGGTCCGCCTCTGCACGCACTCTACGGAGTATAAATAAGACGTAGCGTCGAGGTCCACCTCCGCACGCACTCTACGGAGTATAAATAAGACGTAGCGTCGAGGTCCGCCTCCGCACGCACTCTACGGAGTATAAATAAGACACGGATGTTGTCCCTGCGCACTCTACTGACGTGTGGGCACTGTCTCTACACGTATTCTCTAGAGTATAAATATGACGTGGTTGATGTTCCCACGCACTCTACGGAGTATAAATAAGACGCGGATGTTGTCCCTGCGCACTCTACTGAGTATAAACAAGACGCAGATGTCCTGCGCACGTGTGGGCACCACCCCTGCACGTACTCTCCGGAGTAGAAATAAGACATGGTTGATATTCCCACGCACTCTCCGGAGTATAAATAAGCCGTGGTTCATATTCTCACGCACTCTCTGGAGTATAAACAAGATGTGGCTGATATTTTCATGTACTCCAACTCAATAAGATGCAGTAGAGGCTTGCCTCCACACCGCGTGTTAACAAGTGGAGAAGGGACGAAGCGCTCGCGCGTCTACCTTGAGTAGGCGCCAGCACCACTGCCACCACTTCTAAGGGTAGGGGACGGAGTGCTCACGCGTCTACCTCAACTAGGCGCCAGCTCCGCTGCCACCACATCGAAGGGTAGGGGACGGAGCGCTCACGCGTCCACTTCGGCTAAGCGCCAGCTCTGCTGCCACCACATCGAAGGGTAGGGGACGGAGCGCTCACACGTCTACTTCGACTAAGCGCCAGCTCCACTGCCACCACTTCGAAGGGTAGGGCCAACTCTGCTACCACCATTTCGAAGGGTAGGGGATGGAGCGCTCGCGCGTCTACCCTGACTAGGCGTCAGCTCCGCTGCCACCACTTCGAAGGATAGGGGACGGAGCGCTTGCGTGTCTACCTCGACTAGGCGCCAGCTCTACTGCCACCACTTCGAAGGGTAGGGGACGGAGCGCTCGCGCGTCCACTTCGGCCAGGCGCCAACTTTGCTACCACCACTTCGAAGGGTAGGGGACGGAGCGCTCGCGTGTCCACTTCGGCTAGGCGCTAGCTCCGCTGCCACCACTTCGAAGGGTAGGGCCAGCTTCGCTACCACCACTTCGAAGGGTAGGGGACGGAGCGCTCTCGCGTCTACCCCCACTAGACGCTAGCTTCGCTGCCACCAATTCGAAGGGTAGGGGACGGAGCGCTCGCGCGTCTACCTTGACTAGGCGCCAGCGCCGCTGCCACCACTTCAAAGGGTAGGGCCAGCTTCGCTACCACCACTTCGAAGGGTAGGGGACAGAGCGCTCTCGCGTCTACCCCCACTAGATGATAGCTCTGCTGCCACCAATTCGAAGGGTAGGGGACGGAGCGCTCGCGCGTCTACCTCGACTAGGCGTCAGCTCCGCTGCTACCACTTCGAAGGGTAGGCGACGGAGCGCTCATGTGCCTACCTCGCTTACAAAGCGCTACGACCGTCAAAGAAAAGCGGAGCTGGGGGCAAGAGGCCAGCCTTCGTTGCACCAGGCAGCGACTACATGACAAATAGTATGCAACGACAAAGCACCTTGGGCAACTATTGTTTCATTCATCCAAAAAGGGAGCCACAGGGTATTGATACATCAAGGCATACAGCACAGCACACTGGGCCCCGGCATAACACCTATGGGCCCGCGTCATCGTTGTTGCGTCGACGGACCTCCACGAGCCACTAGAGGAAATTTCCTTCCCGATGTAGTGTTCGCCGCAGCACGACCTTCGCCGCATCCTCCCCGATGTAGCCCCAGATCCAGTCATAAAAAGTCTTGAGGGCAGACAGAATGGCGCGGGTGGCACTGGACAATGCCCCGGCTTCAGCTGGCAGATCCAGCTGGGGATCGATCAACTCGTTGGTATGCTCACACCCCCGGGTGCGGAGCATGGCAAAGGCGAGGCAGGCGTCGACGAAGCCGCAATGATCGCCGAAGCGTCTGGCACCGCGGAACGCGAGACTCGAGCCCTCTTCGATTAGCTGTAGGGTATGCGCCACATCCGCGGGGCTGTGCATAGGGTTCGGCACGTCAACGGAAAGGCCCTGGAGGGCCCCCTCCAATGACTCCATTGCCCTCCACGCTGCCACCGATGTGTCGCCCAGGGTCCGGGTCCTCTCCTCCAAGGCCGTAGCAAGCCGGGCATTCTCTTCCTCCAACGCGGTGATTTGCTCAAGCAAGCCGGTGCGCTCTTCCGCCGCAGCGCGCTGGGCCTGTAACACCCCAGGATCCACTTTACCCTGGAATGCCACTAAACCACTCTACAGCTAGCCAAAATTTCAAGATAATTTACTCCGGCAATAATTTCTATACATGAAGCAATAAGCGGAAGCATAAATAACGAAGAGAACAAAGATATCGGTATCAAGTTCAATAATTGAAGCAACCTCTAGCAGATTAATCAACGAATTGTTCACAAGTTCATCATTCTTAAATAAAATAATCATCCACGAATTTGCCAAGCATTTGGCTAGAATTCCATCGACTTTATTACAACATGAATTGATGAACCAAGTGCATTATTGTGGTGCCGCTCTACCCATCCCATGAATGCTCAAGAATCACCTGTAGGGGGAAACAAGGGTGAGATAAAAATCTCAGCAAGCAAACTGTTTAACAGGCTATTCAGACTACAAACAAATATACAACATCATTAAAGTATCCACATGTCCATATCCACAATGTGCATCCACATTCATTATCAAGCTAATTAAACTACAATGATATTAAGCTTCAATATCTATTTTCCATAATGACCACAATTATAGCCTCAACCATATCTACTACCAACAATGATAAAACATTAGCAAATAAATCTTGATTAACTACTTCGTATCATCCACCACCACCACTGCCAACAATAATAAAGCATTAACATGTTTTACCTCACTAACTTTATTATTTCACGCATCCACAACTGCTATCAACAATTACCACAAGAGAAAAGAATATCATACCACAAACACAACCCCTACCATACCACAAGGGATGAACCCCTTTCCACGACCACAGCCACATTCCTCATACCGCACGTGGCCCTCATCAGCCAATTCCACCATACAACTATGAAGTTGTAGTTGTTTGTAAAATAACTTCTCCGCAATATATTGCATAAGTATGCAAATGATCTTTCCACAAATGCAATGCATATGCATGCTATGCTCCACTGCACCTTTACCCAACAAGGTAAAAGTGTGCATCATGCTACGGCAATGCACGATGCTGTACCAGTACGGTCGCGGCTATAAGCGGCGACATCCACAATGCAATGTCATGACATGTTATAAATGATATGATAATAATAAACCACAAGAATTTAACCACGAAGGTCAACCATATAACCAACATTTGGTTCACAAAGATCAAAATCAATCGATCTATAGTGAATCCTACCACGTAGACCACAATATATTCATCAAGATTGCTACCACCACAACCACAAGTATTCACTAAGAATACTACCACCAAGACCATAAAAATACCAACTTCAAGGGCATCGATATGATACTCATAAATTTAACAACGAGGAAATATCTTCATATCCACCATACATTTACTTTCATATACCACAATTAGCTCATTACGCAAATTACCACAATACTACCAAAACTTATCCAAACATGGCAATTGATTAATATCTTGCTACCACATTTTTACTCAGAAAATATGTAATCATGGCATATCATTTATCATTACAAAAAATCATGCATATTGCAAGTAGTAAGAATAACGGGTTAAACGGTAGCACATCCGCTACGTTTACTTGCCTCTACCGTGACGGCGACTAAACCACGCTGCTCGAAGCAAAACCGCCTGTCCAAAAAGGTACCTCTCAGCACACATTACAACAATGAAAATGTGACTCTCGAAGACAAGATATCGCTAAGCCCCAAAATCCCACAACATCCTTCCCCGCGTAACGGTTCTACAATCTTCCCATTGCAGTAGCGCTGTTTAACATTTTTCTATCTTTAAAAATATAAAATTAATCACAGCAAAAGATATATATCTGGATTCCTCACTTAAATACCTACACGTTTCATGTAGATCATATATTTTTATCTTGTCATTAACAAGGTGATATCTAATGCACAAAACAGAGGACATCCTCTGTTTTGAAAGTCTGGACAGCCGACTTGTAACGCGTCCTCAGAACAGATCAAGTCTCTAAAAATTCTGGTTCTTTTGCAGCGGCTATATTACTGAATTCCCTACCCTTTTCTCAATTATGACAAAAAATTTAAAAATCATCTTCTACCCCTAATTCCCATCTGAACATCGGTCTATCCCTGTCTGTACCCTGACGGACAGCGACATTCCAGACCCTGTTACGTCTAAATTACACAGCCAAAAAATATGAAAAAAATGCAGTAGATGTGTATCGTCGTCCTCTACATTTTTCCTTTTGGGGAGACCCTCGGTAAAAATCGTCTTAGGGGTCTAAACCATACGAACAGTAACACCGCGCGATTGGATCTACAAACAGTCAACCAGGATTCACTAATTGGGAGTTTCTAAAATGCTAATCCCCAAAAAACTTGGACAAAGAATCCTAAATTCAGTAGAAAATAGAGGGATTGGGGTGAGGGAGAGTTACCTAGGGGAATTCCTCAAGATCACTCTTCTTCTTCTTTTTTCTCTTTTCTTCCCTCCTTCTCCCTTCTCTTCCTCCCTTTCTTCCCTTCTTCCTTTTCTTCCTTTCTTTTCAGCCATGGCAGCCTTGGGGAGAGAGAGAGGGCAGGGAGGACGTCCAAGAAGGGGTGGGGCGGCCAAGGGGATGGGAGGGGGCTTGGCTAGGGTTTGGGGAAAGAAAAAGGGGTAGCTTGGGCCCCCTTTGGGCTGGTTGGCCCAAATTGGCTAGACCCTCCTCTAGGAAGCCCAAATTCTATATTTTTTAATGAATTAAATTCATTCTTTTATTTTGGAAAATTTCCCAAATTAATTTTTACCTCCCGCGATTTACCGAAAAAACGGAAAACTCCCCATTTTTTTAAAAAACCTACGCCGAATCGACGATCAGGATATTACAGGGCCTCCTCTGTGGCGCGTTCCACGGCCACCACCGCATTGGTGATTTCAGCCTCCAACACCCGAATACGCTCGTACTTGACGGCGTGATCCTCGTCAGTAGCGCGAAGCTCACCCTCCAGCACCCTCCGCTCACGGGTGTGAGCCTCCTCTAGGGCCCGGCTGATGGCCAGCATCTACAAAAGGGGGCGAATAATAGCTACATGCTCAACAAGCGGCGTAGACCACGAACTCAGGTACTTACCCTCATCTCCGAGGCGCCCAGCGCGAGCGCCAAAAGATCCCCCCACACGACGACAATGCCCGTCGATCCAAGCCACCATAGGTGCGCTCCACGATCCCGTTAAGGACGTGAAGTGCCTCCGGTCGAGCGATGAAGTCAGACATGACGAGCCCTTGCGCCTCCGAGCCAGTCCTGGCCGCCCACGCCGTGTCCTGCTGATATGCATCATATTTGTCATTTATTTTCATATTATTACCCTGCTGTGAGTAGCAAATATTAGCCATAATACATTGATTATATATATATTTGCCTTAAATTTGGACTTTTTACATGTTTTGTGATTCTCTTGCAGGTCGGCGCGAAGAGGCGCAAAATACACAGAATATCGATTAATGGTATGGAGCTAGGGTTGCAATATTGGAAGAAGAGGAGGGCTAAACTACAAACTAACCATAAGCTTTAGGGTTTCCAATTCATCCCCTATTTAAGCCTTCACCACACCCAGGGAAAACCCTAACCCTTTCTCCACACATCTATCCACCACCATTCCCTGCCTTCACCCCATACAATCCAACCGAAAGCAGCCCTCATTTTCCATCCCATTCCAGCCGCCACCCCCCATCCATTTCTTCCTCCCTTCACCTCTTCATCCCCATCTCCAACCCCATGTAGCGCCTCCTCCCTTGCCATCCTTCCCACTGCTTCATCCCATTCCAGCCGCCACCCCACTCATCTGAATCCTCTTGCTGCTGCAGTATGCCGTGTTTGTGCTGATTTGCTGCCGTGACTGCAGTCCACCCCATTTTCCTGCTGATTTTCTTGCCGTGACTGCTGCTGGCCGAACTACTGCTTCGTTGTCGTGGTTTGCTGATATGCTGCCGTGATGCTTGTCCCCTACCGAAAACCGTCCCCCCTGCAGTGCTGATTTTCTTGTGCTGAGAGGCTGCTCCCGTGATCTGATTTTGCTGCGTGTGAAGCCCCCCTGCTGTAGTTCCTCTGCTATTAGCTGCTGCTGTTCGGGTTTTGCTCTTGCTGCTGCTGTTCCGGGCGCTGCTATTTGCTGTCCCCTGCTGCTTCAACTGCCCCTGATGTTTCTTGCTGCTGGTCGAGAGTGCTCCCTGCTGGTGTTTGTTTCATCTGCCCCAGAACCGAATGCACTGCTACTGTTTCTCTGCTTCCCTGCTGCACTGCTTCCCCTACGGCTGCTGCTTCAACTGATGCCGAGTGTTGCTACATCTGCTACTTCTTCACTGCACCTCTACATACCTTCTTCAACGACTGCCTTTAGTTCTTCCCTTTGGTTTAATATTCCCAAACTTGTCTTATTTCTACTACAACTTGTGCTAGTGTTAATGTCTGGAAGTTTATTGAAGAACCTGTGATCTGGATGATGATTGAATGGACCTTGAAGTGATAATTGCTGTATGCTAAAATGTTTGTCAAGATCTTACCTTTTGTTTAAATTGCTAGATTTTGCATTATGATCCAGTAGCTATTGCATCTGCTCTTAGAATTTGAATTTTCATTGTGGTAATGCTATGTGATGTCATGTCTATTTAGATCCTGCCATTTCTGTTTAGATTCATGATTATACTTGATAGTTCAGTAGTCTTTTAGAACTTTATGTTTCTGCTAGATATTTTAATGTTAGATTAGTTCTGCTAATTAGAATTAATTTTCATTTGCTATTCTGTTTAGTTCTTTTAGAAAAGAAAAGACGAAAAATATTAGTTTAGATCTACTGTTTTATGTCATTGCTGATGTTAGATTTATTTTCCATGAATGTTTGGTTCTGTGCTTGCTGTTAAGGATTGGGATCGTAGTGTTAGTGCTAGTCTTCCTCTAGTCCGTTCCCTTGTCTCCATCATCCTCCATCTGCTTCCTCTCTGCACCATTAGCTAATCCCTCTTGTCTTGCTGGTTAGATCGTAGTTTCAGTGTTCGCCTTCCTCTAGTCCATCCTCCAATGTCTTCTTCCTCCCTCTGCTTCTTCGTCTCTCCCTTCTTAGGTCCTTTCTCTTTTCCCGCTAGCGTGTCTTCCTTAGCCCTCCTTTCTTCTTTCTATTAGTAAAGTAACCTCACCTCCTCTCTTCTTCTTCTCTTTTCCCCAATCCAATTCCTCGTCCCCTCTCTCCTTCAGTCTCGTGGTTCTTTCAAGAGTTTCATTTTCCTTTTCGTTTTCCCCCGTTCGTGCGACTTAGTTTTAGTTTGGTGTTATGTCACCGATAGTCTAGTCCCTGTGGAGAACACGACAACTTGCTGCTATCATGGTGACAACCTGGACACTTGCGGGTGTGCAGTTTTGCACGATCACCTGCGCAGCCAGGCCCACAACTTCGCAGACACTTCCGCTGCTCGATCCTTGGCCGCGTCCGGGAGACCTCATCTCTCCTGAGGCCGATGACGGAATGAGCGAGCAAATCGAAGAGAGTTTCGTGAAGTCACGGGGGGAAAAGGAAATACGCCTACCTTCGGCACCCTCTACCGGGGCACAGGGAGGTGTCCGCACAGTCTCTGCTTGGGTCGCCGGGGCCTCATCAGCTGGGGAAGCGATGTGTAACATCTTATTTTTCTGCTATTTTTGAAGCCAGGATTTTAAAAATGAATTTTCTGAGATTAATTCAAGCTTCAAATGATTTTTAGAATTTTAAATGATTTAATATGATTAAAATAAACATTAACATAAGTTGAAAATATTTTATTTGGATTCTTCAGGTCTCAAGGAATTTTCTGGTATTTTTGGTGAATTTTTGGGATTTATTTGCTATTTTCTAGAGCTCCTAGCATTTTATTTGGATTTCTGGGAAAGAAAAAGAAAATAAAAACCTCTCCGCCACCCGATCCCGCCGCCACCACGCGTCAGCCATCCGGCCCGCATCCCCGCCGCCGCCGTACTCCTTTCCCGCCCGCGCCTCTGCCGCCCGATCCACCCTGCCGCCACGCGTCGCCATCCCCCGCATCCGCGCCTCGCCCCGCGCCCGCGTCGCCCCGCCGTTGGATCATGCGTCGTCCTGCTGGTGCCCGCCGCGCAATAACCCTAACCCTAATCGCGCCCGCATCCTCAGCCGTCCGATTTCCCTCCCGTCGATCCAAGCCGTCCAAACCGAGACAGTTTCGCACCCGCGACCATCTCCAGATTGAACTCCCTTGGTTCGCGTGTTAAAACCCCGCACCCCACCTCGGTTCGCGTGCCTGCTCATCGCCGCCACCGAACCCTCGCCTCCGCTCCCTTGCGCTCGCGTCGCCGCTCCCGGGCCGTATCGTCGTCGCTCGTGTGTCCCCACATGTCCCCGCCGCCGCTGGAGCCGGCATCCACGCCGTCCCCGCCGGTGAGTTCCCAAGTCGTCTTCCCGCCCGCGTCGCCTCCCGTCGCCCTCGTCGCCGCCTTCGTCGCGGACGTGGCCGCTCCTCCTGCCTCGGTCGTCGTGCCGCGCACCCCGCGCACCCCCGCGCGCCGGTCACGCGTCGGTCATCGGCTGACTCCGCCTCCCACGCCACCAAATCCGAGCCGCTGATCTAGATCTGAGCCGAGGGCTCAGATCGCGCCGCACGTCACCGCCCCAGCCGTCCGATCCCGCGCTGCCGCCACGCCTGTGCCGGAGCCACGTCAGCCCTACCGCCACGTGGCAGCCACGTGTCATGCCACGTCAGCTGCCACGTCAGCCAATGCAAGATCCGCCCCCCCAAGTGCCACGTGGCAAGCCACGTCAGCGGCCACGTCAGCAGTGACGTGGCGGCACCAGCGCAAGCCACATCAGCCCTACCCCGCCGGCCGCGCGTGTACTATTTCGTGGACCGAGTCCACCGTGGGCATGGTCCACCGTGTGCCCGGTCCACAGCACAGTAACCTTTTTTATTTTTCTTGATTTAATTTTAGATTTATTTTCTGAGAGCCCGTTCTCCTCCGTCCTAGCTCCGATTGACCCCGTTCTTTTTTCTAAATTTATGTAAAATCGAGCTCTAGTTTTTGGTTCTAGTTTTATAAATTTTGGAGTTCATTTGCTTATCATTTTATGTGTTTTCTTTGTTTCGATCGTTTTCCCTCTCGTTAGATTCGGATTCCGGAGGAGCAGGTTCTATGCCCGAAGACCAGGAGTACCTCGCGGAACATAACCAAGGCAAGTCGTGTCCTTTGATCATGTTGAACCCAGTTTGCAATCTATTATTTAATTATTTTGTTTTAAAATACGTTGCATCGCTATTTTTATTCAAACCCTTGTATTAGTAGATATTGTCCCAATTGAATTCATCCAGCCTTGATGCATTCGAACATCATGATTCCATTGTCACCATAGGTTGGGAAACATACTAGTGATGCTAGAATATTTGTCACATGGGTTGTACGAATAGATGCTTAGCCCCGCTTAATTTACGATTGGTTCCCTCATCACATGTGAATTATTAATTTGACCTAATGATATATGGAACTGTGGTTGGTGCCACGTTTATTAAAATTTGTGCCATGGCATTGGTGTGTCATTGGCGGGGAGATACAAACTTGGTTTTGCACTCGGGCGAGTGATCGTGCAGTAAGGGGGGAAGTGCAGGTGCACTTCGGGGGATGTGGTAACCTCGCCCGGGAAATGTTAAGGACTTAACTTTGTGCGCCATTGATCTGAGCTTAATCGTGCAAACCACATGTCTAGTATGGGATAGACCTGGCTGATTAATTTGTAATATTTTAATTCAATTTTGCCATTGTGATGGACATGGTTCTTTGATTTCCATGTGGCGCAAGGGGGTGTGATCACGAAACCTAGCGGGTAGGATTGGGTTGAGGTAGAGCATTGTAAAGGCCTTGTTGTGATTTCCTGAGATCGAGGCTAATCACATCGTGTGGGTACAGTTGTGCAACCTCTGCAGATTGTAAAACTATTTGAATAGCCGCGTCCTCGGTCATGGACAATGCTCGGTGATTTCACACGAGGGTTAGTGTTATCTTTTAAACTTGATGGTTTATGTTGGGGGTGGACAGGTAGTTCACCATTGGTTTAGCTTGTGAATAGGTGTTCACAAGTGGTTCATGTTTATTACTTTGATTATTTATGAATATTGTTTTCACTTAAATCTCGCCTTCAATCTATTTATTATATTTACTCTGAATTACCTTTTATGCAAATTAACCTTTCAACCTTCCATTGGTAAGCCTTGCATATTATATTGCATTCATTTGTTACAAACGACTTGCTGAGTACCAATGTACTCACGGCTTTACGCCTATGTTGCTCAGTTGAGGGCGAGGAGTATTATCAGCAGGAGGTTCCAAAAGGAGAGTACTACGACGACTTCACGGATTAGGCTTCGTTCTCCACTCGATAGCCTGTCGGCTTGTTGATTGGCCGCTAGCTTTATCTTGGATTTCCGCTGCTATTTTGTTAAGCCCTTCCGACTAGAGATGTTGTAAGCTTGGCCATAAGGTCGTACCTTTGAGATTTATCGATATTTGAGTTTTTTCTTTATTATTATCGTGTGTATGGTTGTGATTACATCTATGTTTGACTGTGTGCACTAGCGTGATCGTGGACTAGTGCAGTCTGCACAGAGAGTCTGAATTTGCATATTCGGGTCTCGACATGATGACTCCCTTGGTGACAGGCGGTGGCAGGCGGCCGGGCAACGCACGACGCACCAATAGCATCCCTCCATGCGTCTCGCCCATATCGGGAAGGAGTGCGCGGTTGCAGTCATGCGACCACTGACAGCCCACGACGTGCCAACCGTGTCACACCACATGCGTAGTCATTAAGATACCACCTCCGGCCCGCGGAGCTGTCGGGGCACGACGACTTCGGGCCAGGCAAAGACCCCCCTACCCTCAACTCCCCAGCGAAGTCCCAGCGTCACGCCCAAAGTGTACAATACCTTAGGCTCCACAAGATGACTCCGCTGGTAACTATGGCGCCGCAAGGGATGGCTCCAACACTGGAGGCCGCCTACGCAGCCAGTTCATCCCGAGTGTCAAGCAGGGATGACTCCCTCTCTCTGCATCCTTGGAGCGAAGTAGCGGCGACCCGGCTCACTTCCTCCGCATCCTGGAGCGGCAAATACAACTCGATACTCGCTTCACTCTGCATCCTTAGAGCGAAGCAGGGACGACCACCCAATCCGCATCCTTGGAGCGAAGCAACGATGACTTCGGTAGCTCGCTTCACTCCGCATCCTTGGAGTGAAGCAGCGACGACTTCGATAGCTCGCTTAACTCCGCATCCTTGGAGCGAAGCAGGGACGACTCCCCCACTCTGCGTCTTCGGCACAAGGTGGGGTCACACTACTGAATGTAGTCATTTGTCATAGGCCGTAGGGACGGAGGGGGCCAAAGGGCTCGGCAACATGGCTTCGGCTTGTTAAGCCCTTCACCATGAGAGACACCTATTGTAGGGGTGGCCCCCACCTAAGCCTAGCCGGCTTGTTAGAGGATTATAAGGTCTAAGTGGGACGTGTGTAATAACATGAATGCCCACTGTTGTAGGGGTGGCCCCACCTAAACCCAGCTAGCCTATTGAGAAGGTTATAAACCATGTAAATGACATAGCTTGCCCTCAAAGGAGGCTCGGTGTAAGGTTACGATGGTAAAGACTCTCCTTACAAGGGAACACATATATATATTACGACCAGCCCTTGGGAAAGACCCAAGAGGATATTTGCTCACCAAACTCTCCACTACCATACACCTCTCTCTGCTTGGTGCAGAGCCACACAGCTTGGCGCCATCTGTGGGGACGACGGAAGCAAGCCTCACGATCTCAGGAAGGATGGCACCAACATCATCGCCGGTGAAGAGGAGGAAAGGGGTCGCGGCGAGGCCCTGCGTCAGCGTCAGCACCAAGGCGTCGGCATCAGCGGTCGACTACAACCCCGCCATCACCGACGTCGACTCCAGCTCCGCCAACGCCGACGCTGCAGTTGATTCCAACCCCGCCATCGCCGACGTCGACTCCAGCCCCGCCAACGCCGACGCAGCGGTCGACTCCAACCCCGCCAATGCCGACGCAGCGGTCAACTCCAGCTCCGCCAACGTAGATGCAGCGGTCGACTCCAACCCCGCCAATGCCGACGCAGCGGTCGACTCCAGCTCCGCCAACGTAGACGCAGCGGTTGATTCCAACCCCGCCATCGCCGACGTCGACTCCAACCCCGCCAACGCCAACGTAGTGTTCGACTCCATCTCTGCCAACGCCGACGTAGCGGTCGACCCTAGCCCCGCCAACGCCGACGCAGCGGTTGACTCCAGCTCCACCAACGCCGACGCAACGGTCGATTCCAACCCCGCCATCGCCGACGTCAACTACAACCCCGCCATCGCCGACGTCAACCCCAGCCCCACCAACGCCGGCGCCGCCGACTCGAGCCCGCTAACGCCGACGCAGCGGTCAACTCCAACCCCGCTGTAACATCCCAAAAATTTTATTCCAAAAATGTTTATTCCAAGCCTGATTTGAGAAAAACAAACATTTCTATTTTATAAAAGCCAAATTAAAACTTGATGCATTCATGAGAGTCAAAATAAATGTGTTTCATTTTCGTAAAGTCAAATATGCAATTACTTAAATTTTTAGGAAATTATAAAGATTTAAAACCCTCCCTTTAAAGTCAATTTGTGTTTATGTAAAAATCAATTGTCAAAATGGGTTGAAAGTATTTTTATTAAGTCTCAAATAGCCCCAGAGGATTCTCTGAATTTTTCGGGATTTTCCAAAATTTATTTGGTATTTTTCTGAGTATTTTAAAGCCTTCAACTCATTTCTGAAAATCAAAAATCCTAAATCCTCCTCGGGCTGCCAAGTGTCAGCGATCGGAGCCGCCACCATCGCCGGATGACCCCTCAGCTGTCCGATCTCACTTAAAGCCTCACCCCGCCTTCCCTATCTCCGCACGCGACACGTGTCGCGCATCGGATCTGCCTCAGCCCCGCTCGACTTGATCCTCACCGCCCGCTCCCACTTACCGCTTCGCCCGCACCCCTCCTCTTCGCGTGACGCGTGGCGTAATCGGCACCGTTCCCCATTGCCGTACCCAATCGCAGCCGCCCCCTCCCACTTAAAGCGCACGATCGGCTCGGATTCACCCACAGTTGTTGGATCGAATCGTGACCGTCCCCGTTCACTTACCCCTTCGCGCAGCACCCGACGGCCCCGATTTTCCCTCCTTGCCACCCGTCGCAGATCTAACCGTCGCCTCGCCCCTTTCCTTCTTCCTTCTCTCGCTGACCGGTGGACCCCGCTTGTCAGGTCCATCTCCCCCGATCGCTTGCCTTCTTCCTCGCGCGATCACCGCCATTGCCGCCGCCATTAATCAGAAAACCGAAGCTTTAAAAGCTTCGGTTTCTTGGCCAATTATTCCCCGCACCACTGCACATTCAAATAGCCGCCTCCCCGCGTCCGTTTCAGGCGTTATCCCCCTCAATTACGCCCCGTACGCCGTCGCATTGATCCTCCCCGCTCGTTGCTCTCCGGCGAGATCGTGCGCGGCCGTTACCGCCCCTCCCCGCCTATAAAAAGGACCCCCCCGAGCACCCTCTAGTCACACCGCCCCTCCCTCGCCTCTCAATTCCAACTTTTGAGCGCCGGAGCCTCCTCGAACCCGTTTTTCTCTCCGTTGGCTTCACCAGCTCCGGTGAGCAATCGCCGCCGCCTCACGTCTCCCCGAGCCTCATCGATGCCTCCTCGACGTTGCTCGTGCCCCGGCGATCCACGATGACCCCTGCCCCGAGCGTCTGCGCCGCCGGAACCCCTCCGCCGCCGTGAACCCCTTCTCCGGCCGCCGCCCCTCTCCGCCGATCACCCTCTCTGGTCACCCTCGGGATCCGCGCCAGGTACCAATGCGTTCCCCGTGCTTCCCTGTACCTTTTGCACCCATCGGCCGGCGCCGCCGCCCGCCAGAGCGCCGATGACCATCAGGCCCTGAGCGCCACCGCCGGCTGCCCTACCCCGTCAGCCGTCGGGCTGAGGTGGCAGCAGACGTGGCCGCCAGTTGGGCTCCATGCTAGCGCCACCTGGGCGCCTCCCCGCCACCCCGCGCGTGCGCAGCCACGTCGGCTTGACGCCGTGACGTGGCAGCCACGTTGCGACCACGTGGTGCCAAGTGGCAGCCTCGTGGAGGCCACGTCAGCCCCCTGCCACATCAGCCCTACCGATTTTTAAATAAATCCGAAAATTCCTGCTGACGTCATGCTGACGCAATAAAACTGATTTTTCAGTATAAAAATAAATCGGCCGAAAACTAAATACCTCGCTGACGTCATAATCTTTTAATTCCTTTAGAAAATTAATTCATGCTGATGTCATAAATGTTTTTCGGATTAAAATTAATTCCAGAAATTGAGTATTTTTCTTTTAAATATATTTAAACTTTGGAAGGCTATAACTTCTTCATTTTAACTCCAAATTGACCCATTCAAATTTCTAAATTTTTCTAAAATCATGATCTATCCATTTCTTCTTCATTTTGAAATTTTGAATTTATTTGAATTTTGTTTTTGAATTTTCTTTGAATTGGCTCTTTACGTTAGATTTTGACGATTCCGGAGAATTCGAGTTCGACGATTCCCAGCAGGACTTCGATCAAGGCAAGTTACACCTTTGACCATGTTGAACCTAATATTTCAAATTTATTTATGTTGTTTTACTGTATATGCATGCGTACTTCTATTCAAATTTAATTTAAATTCAGTTTAAACTTTAGTTATGCCCATGATCCTTGACTATAGCCAATTTTGAATCTCGAATTCATATACCTTGTCACCCTAGTTGAAAACTAGTTAGTACCATAGTATTGACTAGAAAATTTTATAGAAATGCTTAGCCTAGCTTAGTATAATTTTAGGTGGGATCAATCTTTCACATGAAATGACACTTTGAAAATTAATATCTTGACTTCAATGAGTCAAGGATGGTTTATGAAAAATGTTTAAAAATGAAAATAGAAACTTATGATTTGGACTTAGGCTAATGGTTAGGTGGTGGGTGCCGGCATGCCTCGTGTTTGGTGACACCGGGTCGATTGTCGTGCATGTGGGTACGTGGTGGAGCCTAAATCAACTTAAGGACTGTTTCTGTGAAATATTTTATGAAGTCACTTCGTACTACCACAAGTCCGGTATGGGACGGACCTGGCTAAGTAATTTGTGAAGTTCCAAATATAGTTTCGCTATAGGCTGAATGTGAGCGCGGCGTAGGCTGTGGGAAGTCTCACATGGCACCAGAGGGGGCTCCAACTCGTGGATTCGAGTTGTGGTGAAACCTTAGTGGCGGCGTAATTATTTTGGCTATGGATAATTGGAATAGCTTTGTCATGAACTCTCCACCGCACACCAAAGGAAGTGTGTTTATCGCGTGGCTCAAGTGAGAGAGAATGTCTTATGGGTAAAGTTGTACACCTCTGCAGAGTTAAAACTTATCCTGGATAGCCGTGTTCACGGTCATGAACATGCTGAGTAGAGTTGTCGCAGATTAGACTTGGTTTTGAGCAAAGTGATGGTCTTGGTTTTTTGGTTCGGGTGGATTCCCGTGGTTAGGTTAGTATAGGTCGGAGCCTATACTAACGATAATACTTGATAAAACATTGTTTCATATATTGTATTAAATTCAGCCTTCATACTTATCTGTTGTGGTATTAACATTCAAGTACTGCTTTTCATGCAAATAAACTGTTAAGCATTCTTTTGTTACCCCTATGCATGCATCTACTCTATTAAAATTCCTGGTGTAACTTGCGTACGTACTTATGTGCTTACATTGGGAGTACTTTATGTGCTCACATTGCTAAAAATCTGTTGCCAGACTTCGGCGGTGACTGCGACGGTGAGAACTACTTCAGCGAGTAGGACGCGTCTTACAGTCATTCGCCTGTGGGGAGGCTGGATGGGTTGTTCTGCTACCTTTACTGTTTTCCGCTGCTTTATTTTCTCTTGGTTGGCCTTGTGCCCCTATATTGTAAGACTTGTCCTTAAGGCCGTATTTCCTTTTGATAATAAATTGTGGTGATTTTGAATGATATACATTACTGTTGACCCTGTGTGCACTAGCTTTTCCTGGGATAGTGTGATTTACACAGAGGGACTTAGAGTTGTTGTTCTGGGTCCCGACAGAAATGGTATCAGAGCAATAATGACCCTAAGACGTGAATTTAGCTAGAGACCAACCTTAAGGATATATCTTGAAAAGAAAACTCTCTTTAAAATTCTTCATCCTTTGCTTAATCTCTTATCAAAACTGGTTACTAACTTCCTCTCCTCTTCCAAATTTTAGATGGAGCAACCTACCCGCGTCTCCCATGGAACCCTTGCTGGACTGTTCACAGACGACCTGTACAACCTCATGCAGGAACTCAACTTCCGTCCGTACCCCCTCTACCAAGGGTACGTAGGCATGTACAAAGACGAGGAGCGCTGGAGGGTGGAAGTGAATATCTTCAAAGATTTTGCAGCCAATGGGGCCATTTACATCTTCGACGCCCCCTACCTCGAGCTACCTTCTTCGACGGAGTACAAGATGCAGCCCGGGAGGCTATTCGCCAGTTGAGGAACATCTACGCTCGGGACCTGCAGCGCACGGACTTTCGCTACTTCCCCATGAAGACTCCTCTTGGTGCTGCCAGCGATTTCTCATCTACGGAGTACGAGAGCAACCCCCGTCTCATACGACAGGTGGAATTCACCAAGTCCATGGATCACATATACCAGACCACTCTAGATGAGCTGCACACCGCGACCTAGAAGCTCCGTGCAGTAGAAGAAGAACTGGCTAAGCTTTGTGCCGAGGATGCAGACTCCACTACTTCCGAGCCTTTTCCAAGGAGGCTCGAGCGTAGCACTAGTCTTAGCTTTGGAACGCTATCCGCGAGCTGTAGTCCCTTGTTAACAGCCGTGAGACTATTTTAATGAAATAAAAGAAATTTTATTTGGCTCTTATTTGTGGTTTTCCTTGCTTTTGTGTGTTCTTGGTTGTGGGATTGTTACTAGCACCCTCTCCTTTAGTTCTCTCTTTCCTCTAAATCTGGAAGCTTCGACAAATGGTGAACACGAGGAGGAACCCCAGCGACAATGCCAATTCCGGAGCTCAAGGTAGCGGTCGGCCCCATTCCGCCCGCCACACAAAGAAGGGGATCTGGATTGGGCTCAGTTGATGGCCAATCAAAAACCCACATTCGGTTCACCAAGATCATAATCAATCGATCCATAGTGAATCCTACCACATAGACCACAATATATATTCATCAAGATTGCTACCACCACAACCACAAGTATTCACTAAGAATACTACCACTAAGGCCACACTTATACCAACTTTAAGGGCATCAATATGAACCTCATGAATTTAACAACAAGGAAATATCATCATATCCACCATGTATTTACTTTCGTATACCACAATTCGCTCATTAAGCAAATTACCACAATACTACCAAAACTCATCCAAACATAGCAACTGATTAATATCTTGCTATCACATTCTTACTTAGAAATCATATAACCATGACATATCATTTAACATTACAAAAAATCATGCATATTTCAAGTAGTAAGAATAACGGGTTAAACGGTAGCACATCTGCTACGTTTACTTGCCTCTACCAGCGAAGCGATGAAATCACGCGCGTTCAGAAGCAAAACCGCCTGTCCAAAAAGGTACCTCTCAGCACAATACACAGCAATACAATCATAACTCTCAAAGAAAAGTGTCGCCAATACCCTAAACCCCACAACATCCTTCCCCGCGTAACGGTTCTACAATATTCCCACTGCAGCGGCGCTGCTTAATATTTTCCTATCTTTAAAAATATAAAACTAATCACAGCAAAAGATATATATCTGGATTCCTCACTTAAATACCTACATTTTTCATGTAGATCACATATTTTTATTTTGTTCTTAGCAAGGTATATCTCATTGCCCAAAACAGAGATCATCCTCTGTTCTGACAGTCAGAACTGTCAGGTTCAAACGCCTCCCAACAACAGAGTAGGGCTATAGAAATTCTAATTTTTATACAGAAGCTAGCTTATCAAATTATCCAAAACTTTCTCAATGGTGACCAAAATTAAAAAATTCATCTACTACCCCTAATTCCCATCTGAACAGTAGTCTGTCCCTGAATGCTCCCCTGACGGATAGCGAGATTTCGGACTCTGGTACGCCTAAATTACATGGCCAAAAAATCTAAAAAAAATACCGTACATGCGTATCGTCGTCCTCTACGTTTTTCCTATTGGGAAGACCCTCGGGAAAAATCATCTTAGGGGTCTAAACCGCACGAACAGTAACATCGCGCAATTTGATCTACAGACAGCCAACCAGGATTCTCTAATCGGGGTTTTCTAAAATGCTGATCCCTTCAAATCTTTGGCTAAGAACCCTAAATTCAGTATAAAACAGAGAGATTGGGGTGAGAAAGAATTACCTAGGGGATTGGGATCACCCTCTTCTTTCTCTCCTTCTCCTTCCCTTCTCCTCATTCTCCTTCCCTTCTCCTCCTTCTTCTCCTTCTTCTCCTTTTCCTTGCGCAAGGACAGCACCTGGTTTTGGGGGGCGCAAGGGGCAGGAGGGGAGGCGGCTTGGGGGGAGGAAGGGGGAAGGGTGCGGCCACAAGGGGCTAGGGTTAAGTGGAGGGGGGGTGCGGCCACCCCTTGGGCCCCCTGGCCCAAGGTGGCAGGCCCACCCTCTCTAAACTATATTTTTTATATTAAATTATATTTCTATCTCTTTCTCAATTTATTGTTAGCTCAAAACTATTATTTTCCCTTCCCGCTTTTACCAAAACGCCATGCCTCCGCGATTATTTTAAAACCTACACCAAATCGATGTTCAGGGCATTACACACGACCCGCTGTGCCGCCATAGGGCTGACCGCCATGTCTTCTTGCAGCAAAATGGTTCCCTGAACGCGGGGAGCCCCCGGAGTCTGAGGACGGTCACTTGGGAGGGTCATCCGGCGCCGCGGAGGCCATCGCCGTGGATGCCGCCCGACGTCTAGCGATCTTCATCCCCCGAGTAGAGGCGCTGGCAGCGTGGCGGGGGGCCACGGATAGCGCGGCCGCGAGCCTGGACTGTGGTGCGCTGCAGATGTGCGGGCCTGGACTGCTTGAGGGAGTGGTAGAGGTCTCCGAACTGAGGGTAAGTGCCTGACCCTGAGCAGCACGTGGTCCTTGGGAGGTGTACTGATTGCTTTATCGCATAGACCTTCGCCCTTAGCCGGGCGCTGCAGGCGGCCCATGTTCGGGAATGGGAGGCCTTGGAGGACCGGCTACGTGTCGCCGAAGGGGCCCTTCGTGCGTTGGAGGAGGCGTATTCTGCTAAGGATGAACGCGTGCGGCTCCTGGAAGTGGAACGCGCGGGGGCCGTCTCATATGCCATGGAGCTTGTGGCATCGACTCGGCAGGCAACAGTGGAGGAGCGGGACGGCCTGCTCTAGCAGGTTGCCGTACTAGAGGAGGAAAACGGCCACCTTGCTGCGTCTCTGAGGGACAACCTGGGAGGCTATGCTGGCCTTGGAGGCTACCCTCGAAAACCTTGTTGTCGAGGTGTCGCCCACTGCTCGACTCAAGAGCTTTCACGGACCCTTCGACGTATTGGGGAAGCGGTCGATCTTACTCAGGCCGCCGCGACGTCCTTTGGCAATCACTACTCCTACGTGATTGCATGCCCGGCGTGTGCGCTTCTCCAACACGGGGGTGCCGTCATGTCGACGAATTGGGTGACCCTCAGCTGGAGTTGCCTACAGGGGCCGACGTGATGTCCGATGTTGTGCGTGCTGTTTGGCCCGCCGTTCGGTTTTCCACGAACGGATCTGGGAGTACATCAGAGAGGCTGCGTCGAAGGTGGAGCTGCGGCGGAACATGTACGACGAGGGGAGCCTTGGCGAGTGGCTGGATGGAGCTGCCCGGCGCGACGATGACGGGGCCGACGACTCAAAGCAGGTGTGACTCTGAGGTTCTTGTGCGCCGGTGTGTGTTGTAACCTATGTATCTCATGCCGCGAATGAAGTGGAAATTGCTGTCCTTCTTTAACCAACCGTGCCACGCATACTCCGGAGAACAAATTAGACGCGGATGTTTTCCCTACGCACTCTACTTGAGTATAAACAAGACGCGGATGTCCCGCGCACGCGATGGCGTACCCTCCGCGAGTGACCGGTAAGCCGTGGTTGTAGAACCACGCCCCCTCCGGAGTACAAACAAAGACGCGGATATTTTCCCTGCGTACTCTACTGAGTCTAAACAAGACGCGGAAGTCCCGCTCACGCGCTGGTGTTAACACCACGCGTACTCTCCGGAGTATAAACACGACGTGGATGTTGTTCCCACGCACTCGACGGAGGCCACACACAACGGCGCGGGGGGCTCCAGAGGCTTCGCGAAGGCCCGGCAAACCACGCGTGCTGCACGGGCATGGACAGCCGGCCGCAAGTACAGGAGCGAGCACGACTCCTGCATGCCGATCAAGCAGGCGGCGCAGGAGCTCAGTGGCTAGCGCCTCTGCAGGCGAGCCGAGAAGCCAGACGCCCTCGGCGGAAGTGCCCGTGCCGGTGCTGACCTCCAGCATGGAGTGGACGCCTGGCGCCATCGACATCCGACCCCAGAAAGTGGCGTCGTCCCGAAAAGGCGCTACAAGGCGGAGAGCGCCCAGGACTCCCCTCGGGGCCTACCGCCTCGAGCCGAAGGAGCGAGCTCGCCGCGCTGGCGATGGCTCCGGCAACATCGCCAGCGCCGCGACCCCCCCATCTCAGGCGCCTGGTAGCAAGAGAAGGAGACGGGGGAGCCAACATGCGCTGGCATGGGGCAGCAGGGTGGAACGCCGCCTTGCCCCAGCACGCTGTAACAGTCTATTATCGAAGCGACAAGCAACCCGGATGAAGTACAAGTGAATTGCCCATTACCCTGCGCCAACCGCGGCTCTTCGACGGGTGGCCGTGGACGAAACACACCGCGGCTTCGCATCCCCCACCGGGACGGGATGTTCGACCCCGCGGTTGCCCAGGCGGCGTCAGCCGCGTGCCGGAGCCCTCCACGCTACTGCTCGAAGTGCGAACAAGCCGAGTGTGGGGTGCGGGGTCTGGGAAAGCGAGTACCGTTTCGCTCGCCCACCCGCCCCCTTTTTAAAGAGCCCCGGAGGCAAGACCCCGGGTCTTACACTTCAAGAGTCCCGTCACCACCCCAGGGGCACGTGGTGCGACAATTGTGCCCCCACCCCACTCACAGGGCTCTGTCAGCCACGCGCCGCGCGTACCCAACCCTACTCTGTGTGGTCTAAAGCTGTGGGCGACGGCCAAGGGACACCTCCCCCGTAGCTGTACCACACCACGTGCGGCCCACCGCGGATCCCGCCTCACCTGTCCAATCGGCGCTTGCAAACACAAGCAGCGATGGTGCTGTGAAGCCCCCACTTGCCGCTACCGCGGGGCCTCACGAACTCGTCCCGACATTCCATCATCCTACATTACCCTTACCCCACCCGGCAAAGACAAAGTCGCCGCGCGTCTCTCGCGACTAGGCGCCGCTCCACCGCCACCACTTGAGGGTAGGGGACGGAGCGCCGCGCGCGTCATCGCGACCAGGCGCCACTCGCGCCACCACTTCGAGGGTACGGGGCGGAGCGCTGCGCGTCTCGCGACCAGGCGCTAGCTCCGCCGCCACCACTTCGAGGGTAGGGGACGGAGCGCTGCGCGCGATACTACGACTAGACGCCACCCGCTCCACCACTTCGAGGGTAGGGGACAGAGCGCTCGCGCGTCATCGCGACTAGGCGCCACTCGCGCCACCACCGGAGGGAAGGAGCACATCGACATGGCGGAACGGACGATCATGGTTATATACCACACCGATACATACAAAGTCACAACACACGTTGAAGTACAAGAACCCCGAGGTCACACTCGCTCGAGCGCGGCGCGCCGCTGTCATCACGCCGAGCGACTCCGCCCACCACTCGCCAAGGCTTCCCCGCTGCATATTCCGCCGTAGCTCTACCTTTGCCGCGCCTCTCCGATGTACTCCCGATCCGCTCGTGGAAAACTCGAGCGGCGGGCGCACGGCTCGCACAGACACCGAACATCACTCCGGCCCAGCAGTATCTCCACCGCGGGTCACCCGGGCCGCGACGTGACTACGCCTCGATGCCGAGAAGAGCGCACGCCAGGCAGGCGGTCACGTACGAGCAATGGTTGCCAAACGACGTGGCGGCGGCCTGGGCGAGGTCGGCTGCTTCCCCGATCCGTTGAAGCGTCCGCGGAAGCTCCTCCGGCCCGAATGAGCGGGGCGTGTAACATCCCAAAATTTTATCCCTTTATTTAAAATTAAATCTGGAATTTATTTGATTTTCTGGAGTTATGTCAAAGTCCTGATTTGAGAAAAATTATAAACTTTAATTTATAAAAGTCAAAAATGAATTTATTGCATTACTAAAAGTTAAAACAAATGTATTTTAAGCTTCCTAAAGTCAAATATGAGGTTATATTAATTTTTTTTCTAGATTTTAGAAAGAATAAAAACCTTCCCTTTTAAAATTAAATTGTGCCTTTGCAAATTATACTTGTTAAAATGAGTGAAAAATATTTTTATTAAATCTAGAATAGCTCCAGATAGTTCTCTGAATTTTTCTGGATTTTTCAAATTTTATTTGGTATTTTTCTAAGTTTTCTAAAGCTTAATAGCATTTCTGGAAAATCAAAAAGAAAGAAAATCCTAAAACCCCCCTCGGGCTGACAAGTGTCGCCCATCGGAGCCCCTCCGCCCGCCGGATTCTCACCGTCCGATCAAACTTAAACCCTCTCCCCGCCTTCCTTCTCTCCGCGTGCGACGCGTGTCGTGCATCAGACCGTCCACTCCCGCGCCGGATTTAATCCTCGCCGCCCGCACCAACTTACCGCTTCATCGCTCCCCTCTCCGCTCCTGCCGCCACGTGGTTCGATCGGGACCGTTCATCGTTGTCGGATTCTATCCCGGTCGTCCGCGTTCACTTAACCCTCCGCCCGAAACCCCAACGGCTCAGATCAAGTCTCCCTTGCCGGATGGGATCTCAGCCGCACCTCCTCACTTACCCCCTTCGTGCATCACCTGACGACCCCGATACCCCCCTCCTGCCACGCGTCGCTAATCGAACCACCACCCGATTTCTTTCCCGTTTTTCTCTCTCGCTGACCGGTGGGCCCTCCGTGTCAGCTCCGTCTTCCCCGCCCCCTTTCCTTTCTTCCTCGCGCGATCTCCGCCCACTGCCGCCATTGAAGCGCGAACAAGCTTTGAAAGCTTCGTTTCTTCCGACTGATGCCCTACGCCGACAGCAAATAGCCATTGCACCTCCACCGCGTCCATTGCGGGCATAATCGCGCGTAATTGCGGCTGTTACCACCGTCGCGTTAAACCTCCGAGCCGCTGCAACTCCGGCGAGATGGGCGCGACCGTTACTCCTCCCGGGCTATAAAAGGCCTCCCGGCACCTCTACCCACACCGCCTCCTGCACTCCTCAATCCCAGCGATCAAGCCCGAAGGTCTCCTGCGCCGAATCCTCCGCGGCTTCAAGCGACTCGCGAGCAATCGCCACGGCCGAGCCCCTTGCCCCTCGCCGACGCCTCCCCAACCTTGCTGGTGCCCAGCGATCCTCGCGACCACTCCCGAAGCCGCTGCGCCACCGAGCTGCTCGCCGCCGTGAACCCTCCTCCGACCGCCGCCTCTCCGCCGATCTTCCGCTCGGTCATCCCGGCGTCGCGAAGGTACCCGAGTGCTCCCGCGTCCCCTCTTCATTTTGGTACCACCGGCCAGCGCCGCCGCTCACGGAGCGCGGCGACCATTGGTCCTCGTGCACCACCGCGCCGCTCGCCTCGCTACCGCCGGGCCGAGGTGGCGCAGCGTGGCCGCCACCGGGCGCCACGCCGCGCCACCCAAGCGCCCCCGGGCCACCTCGCGCGCACGCAGCGACGTCGGCATAAAGCCGTGACGTGGCAGCCACGTAGCGACCACGTGGTGCCAAGTGGCAGCCACGTGGAAGCCACGTCAACGCCACCCCCGCCTCCGCGCGCCCGCCTGCCACCTCACCCACCTCTCGGGTCCATGGACTCGGTCCACGACACCCGGGCCCCACCTGTCAGCCTCTGCCCGAATATATTAATCCTAGGGCTGACGTCATAATCTGTAATTTCCTTTAGAAAAATAATTCGTGCTGACGTCATAAATCCTTTTCGGTTTAAAAATAAATCCAGAAAATACCCCTTTTTCTTTTATTTTGAATTTAAACTTTGGAAGGCTATAACTTTTGCATTTTAACTCCAAATTGACCCATTCAAATTTCTAAATTTTTCTAAAATCATGATCTATCCATTTCTGGAATAATTTTGAATTTTTGAAATTTACTTAAATTTTGTTTGAATATATTTTGTAATTCTAAGATTTAAATTTAAATTAAAACTTCCAATTTCTTTATAAAAAATTTGTGAGTCAAGGATGGTTTATAAAAATTGTTTAAAAATGAAATTAGAAACTTATGTTTTGGACTTAGGCTAATGGTTAGGTGGTGGGTGCCGGCATACCTCGTGTTTGGTGACACCTGGTTGATTGTCGTGCATGTGGGTATGTGGTTGAGCCTAAGCCGGATTAAGGACCGTTTCTGTGATTCATTTTACGAAGTCACTTCGTACTACCACAAGTCCGGTATGGGACGGACCTGGCTAAGTAATTTGTGAAGTTCCAAACATAGTCTCGCTATAGGCTGAATGTGAGCGCGACGTAGGCTGTGGGAAGTCTCACATGGCACAAGAGGGGGCTCCAACTCGTGGATTCGAGTTGTGGTGAAACCTTAGTGGCGGCGTATCGCTTTGGTTATGGATCATTGTAACAGCCTTGTCATGATCTCTCGCCGCACACCAAAGGAAGTGTGTTAATCTAGTGGCAATATGGGATGATCGTGTCTTGTGGGTAAAGCTGTACAACCTCTGCAGAGTGTATAATCTATCTCGATAGCCGTGCCTACGGTTATGGGCAAGCTGGTAAAGTTTTTCATGGATTAGACTTTGGTTTTAAAATGATTTAAAAAGCTTATGGATAGATGGATGGAATCCATGACCGTGGGATACCCGTGCATAAGTTGGTGTATGGTCGAGCTCGCACTAACAAAATGAATCCATAAGAGATTTTCAAAAGCATATGGATAGATGGAATCCATGTGAAAACTTTTGAAAAGATGGACCAGGTGGGATACCTGTGACTAGGTTAGTGTTTGGTCGGAGCCTGCACTAACGATGTTATTTTGTTAAATTATTATTTCTATCTACAGATTAACAATTCAGCTTTTGCACTTATGCTATTGTATTTAAATTCAATACTGTTTTCGCACAAATAACCTTATTAAGCCTTCCTTTGTTATCCCTATGCATGCATTCACTCTGTTAAAACTCCTGGTGTAACTTGCGTAAGTACTTTATGTGCTTACCTTGGGAGTACTTTATGTGCTCACCTTGCTAAAATCTGTTGCCAGAGGATGATGTCAACAACTTCGGTGAGGATGGTGACGACTAGGCGCGTCTTACATCATTCGCTGTGGCGGTAGGATGGGTCTTTGCTTCATTGGTTTCTTCCGCTGCTTACATTTATTTTTGGTTTATGAACCATTGATGTAATCTTTGGCCATCAGGCCCATATTTAGTTAATGAATAAATGGCATTGTGCATGATATGAATCTTTGTTATCCACTGTGTGCACTAGCTTGATCCTGGACTAGTGCGATTTACACAGAGGATCCAGGAGTCGTTGCTCCGGGGTCCGACAGTCGTACTGTCAATGAGTACGTGCAAAAGTTCAAACAACTGGCCCGCTATGCGCCGGAAGATGTGGCTTCCGACGAGACCAAGCAGGAAAGGTTCATGGAGGGCCTGAATGACAACATATCAGTACAGCTGATATCGGGTGACTATACTGACTTCCACCAGCTAGTCAGTAAGGCCATCCGCCAGGAGGGCAAGCACATGGAAATGGAATCGCGGAAGAAAAGAATGGCGGACCAGAGGAACAGCTCTGGAGGTTCTTTCAAGAGTCGCACCACTCCTCCGCACTCAAACAAGTTCGACCCTGTGGCAACTTCAAGAACCATCAAGCGTGTTCAAGTCCTCAACCACCGCCCGCGTCTGTGCCAACCGCCAAATAGCCTCCAAAGCAACCGTACCCCAACAACGGTGGCCATGTGCGTAAGAGCAGTCCGCCAACCGACGGATTAACTCGCTACTATCGCAGGGAACTGTGGCACTTTGCCAAGGCGTGCCCCAAGAAGATTCAAGCGGCGGCGACTTTAGGAGCCTCCGAAGTCGTAACCAGGCAGCAAAGCCGCGGACCTTCGCCAAGGAGAGTGAACCACGTGGCGGTGAAGAAGCTCAGCCGCACCGACGTCGTGGCTTGTGTATGTTCCTTGTCAACTCAGCATCAAAGATCGCTTCTTTTCGATTCCGAGCATCACATTCATTTGTATCAAAACTTTTGTGGATAAGCATGGGTTGGGCGTGGTAACCCTTAGCAACCCTATGATAGTTCACTCCTGGACTAGAGATGAGGGCGGTGACTCGTGCCCCAAAGTGGAGTTGCTCATAGACGGAACCCGATTCCTAGCCGATCTTTTGGTTTTGGAATCGCAAGGATTAGATGTCATTCTCGGGATGAACTAGTTAGCCAAGAATCGAGGACAGATCGATTGCGCTACGAGATCCATCACCCTCACCAATGACCAAGGCATAGAAGTGATCTTCTCTCCTCAAATCCCAAAGGCAGAAGAATGTGCCCTTTTCCATCTTCAAGTCTTGGAGGAAGTGCCGATAGCACGGGAATACCCAGATGTTGTTCCCGAGGAACTGCCAGGAATGCCACCGGATAGGGAAATCGAGTTTGTGATTGACCTAGTCCCAGGCACCGCCCCGATTTCGAAGATACCATATCGGATGCCTGCTAACGAGTTAGCAGAATTGAAGAATCAACTCAAGGAATTAGAAGACAAGGGGTACATCCGACCCAGTTCGTCACCTTGGGGAGCACCCGTCCTGTTCGTCAAGAAAAAGGATGAGAGTTTGAGGCTATGTGTGGACTACAGAGCACTCAACGACGTCACCATCAAGAATAAATACCCCCTCCCAAGGATCGATGACTGCTCGATCGCTTGAAAGGAGCCAGATCTTCTCCAAGATTGATCTCGCGATCGATACCATCAATCGAAGATCCGTGAAGAAGACATTCCCAAAACTGCCTTCTCCACTAGATATGGACATTATGAGTTCACGGTTATGTCATTTGGGCTGACCAATGCACCAGCCTACTTCATGAGTATGATGAACAGTGTATTCATGAAATACTTGGACAAGTTTGTAGTAATTTTCATCGACGACATCCTCATCTACTCCAAGAATGAAGAAGAGCATGAGCAGCATCTCCGAATAACGTTGGAAAAGCTTCGAGAGCATCAATTCTTTGCCAAGTTCAGCAAATGTGAATTCTGGCTAAAAGAGGTTGCCTTCCTCGGACATATCGTGACAATGGAAGGAATCATTGAGATCCTTCCAAGGTAGAAGCGAGAATGGAGTGGAAGCCACCAAAGTCCGTAATGTAAGTCGAGCTTTCTTGGACTTACGGGTTATTACCGTCGGTTCATAGCAGGGTTCTCCGAGACAGCCAAGCCAATGACCTAGTTGCTGAAAAAGGAAAAGAAGTTCGAATGGACGAAGGCTTGTGAGCAGAGTTTTCAAACCCTTAAGAAAAGATTGGTTTCAGCACCCGTGCTTGTTTTGCCGGACGTACATAAAAGCTTCGAGGTTTTCTCAGGCGCCTCGCCTAGGCTTAGGTCGTGTCTCGATGCAAGAAGGCAAAGTGGTAGCCTCACGCATCCCGCCAACTCAAGCCTCATGAGTGCAATTATCCTACTCATGACTTAGAGTTAGCCGCAGAGTGCACGCCTTAAAAATCGGGCGCCACTATCTTATCGGTGCCAGAACTGCTGTGAAGTATACACGACCATAAGAGTTTGAAGTATATCTTCACCTGTGCGAACTCAACCCGAGGCAAAGATGGTTGGAGTTGATAAAGGACTACGACATCGGTATACATTACCACCCCGAAAAGCGAATGTTGTAGCCGATGCCTTGAGCAGAAGTCTTATGCAAACATGGTGATATCGAAGAAGACCGGACCCGACTTCGGAGGGAGTCGCCTGCCTAAGTCTAAACCCGATGGGACCAAACATCCTCACCACCCTCGAGATACAACCTGGCTTGCCTGATCAAATTACGGAAGCTCAGAAGGTTGACGAGGATATCCAGGAAATCAGAAAGAATATGAGAAGGGGCAAGGCCCCAGGGTTCAGTGAAGATGAACATGGTACTGTTTGGTTCGAGAACCGCATCTGTGTGCCGAATAATCAGGAAATCAAAACCCTGATTCTGAAAGAGGCCCATGACACCCCATACTCAATCCACCCAGGTCGTACCAAGATGTACCAGGACCTAAGGGAAAAGTATTGGTGGGTTAGTATGAAGAGAGAAATAGCAGAGTTTATTGAAGCCTACGATACCTGTCAACGAGTGAAAGCCGAACATCAGAGGCCAGCTGGACTTTTGCAACCACTGCCAATACCGGAATGGAAGTGGGAAGAAATCGTCATGGATTTCATAACCAGACTCCCAAGAACACAATCGGGTTATGATTCAATCTGGGTGATCATAGACCGATTAACTAAAGTGGCTCACTTTATACCAGTCAAGACCACTTACTCTGGGAGTAAATTAGCCGAGCTATACATGTCCCGGATTGTGTGCCTGTATGGCGTTCCCAAGAAAATAGTGTCAGATCGAGGAAGTCAGTTCACTTCTCGATTCTGGCAAAAGCTGCATGAAGAGTTAGGGAGTAAGCTCAGTTTCAGTACCGCTTACCACCCCCAAACAGATGGTCAAACAGAGAGAGTTAATCAAGTGCTTGAGGATATGCTGAAAGCTTGTACTCTGGACTTTGGAAACAGCTGGGACCGATCATTGCCCTATGCAGAGTTCTCTTACAATAATAGCTACCAAGCCAGTCTGCAGATGGCACCTTTCGAAGCCTTGTATGGACGAAAGTGTAGGACACCCTTGCTGTGGGATCAGCAAGGAGAACCTCAAGAAGCTGGACCGAACCTGCTACAAGATGCAGAAGATAAGGTTAAGAAGATCAGAGACCGACTGAAGATAGCCCAATCTCGACAAAGAGTTATGCGGACAACCGTCGCCGAGATTTGACCTTTGAGGTCGGGGACTACGTCTATCTTCGAGTATCCCCACTCAGAGGTGTAAAAAGGTTTCAAGTTAGAGGGAAACTAGCACCACGATATGTAGGCCCTTTCAAGATTCTGGACCGAAGAGGTGCAGTCGCATATCAGTTAGACTTGCCGCCAAGCATGTCAGGGGTGCACAATGTCTTTCATGTCTCACAGTTAAAGAAGTGCCTCCGAGTACCCACAGAGCAAGCCGCACTAGAAACCTTGGACCTCCAGGAGGACCTCACCTACCAGGAGCAACCAATCAAGATTCTCGAGACAGCAGAACGTCAGACCAGAAGGAAGACCATCAGATTCTGCAAAGTTCAGTAGAGCAACCACACCAAGACGGCCACCGGGAGCGAGAAGAAGATTTAAAGACCAACCATCCCCATCTCTTTTGCTAGCCAGTGCAAATCTCGAGGGCGAGATTTCCTTTAAGGGGGGGTAGGTTTGTAACATCCCAAAATTTTATCCCTTTATTTAAAATTAAATCTGGAATTTATTTGATTTTCTGTAGTTATGTCAAAGTCCTGATTTGAGAAAAATTATAAACTTTAATTTATAAAAGTCAAAAATGAATTTATTGCATTACTGAAAGTTAAAACAAATGTATTTCAGCTTCCTAAAGTCAAATATGAGGTTATATTAATTTTTTTTCCAGATTTTAGAAAGAATTAAAACCTTCCCTTTTAAAATCAAATTGTGCCTTTGCAAATTATACTTGTTAAAATGAGTGGAAAATATTTTTATTAAATCTAGAATAGCTCCAGATAGTTCTCTGAATTTTTCTGGATTTTTCAAAATTTATTTGGTATTTTTCTGAGTTTTCTAAAGCTTAATAGCATTTCTGGAAAATCAAAAAGAAAGAAAATCCTAAAACCCTCCTCGGGCTGACAAGTGTCACCCATCTGAGCCCTCCGCCCTTCGATTCCCCTCACCGTCCGATCAAACTTAAACCCTCTCCCCGCTCTTCCTCTCTCGCGCGCGGCGACGCAGCGTCGTGCATCGGACCGCCCACTCCCATGCCGGATTTAATCCTCGCCGCCGCACCAACTTACCGCTTCACCGCTCCCTCCGCCTCCTGCCGCCACGTGGTTCGACGGGACCGTTCTTCGTAAAGGAATACGCGTAGGCTACGGAAGCGTAAAACAAAACTTTTCTACCGCGCACCCAAGAACATCATGCTAAGGAAGGATCATGGATCGTTACCACTTAGACGCAGCGCAAGAAGAAGAGTTGAAACCGATCCAATCACGCGTGTCGAGGTAGTAGTGGAAGTAGCCGATCGTCCCAACAGATCGCTCTCCACGCACGCCGATCAACATCGCAACGAGCAGCGCCTCCACCGGTATCCACACGCCCGAGGTCGAACGCGGATCGCGAGTGTACTAGCACTCGTGAGCAGCTAGGGTTTGGCTCGGAGGTGGCGGCTAGGGTTTTGCTAGATGTTAACAGGACGAATCCCCTCACCCCTCTCCTCCATATATATAGACCTCCTCACGTGGGCCTTGCGGACCGAGGCCCATTAGGAGTCTATTCGGATCTTTATCCGAATTGAGCCCATATCCGAATCATATTCGAATCGTTGTTCCAACCCGTTAAGCGTGCGACCACAGGTTCACGTATACTTGGTCGTGACCCGAAACGCCTTTCCGGTCACCACGTTAATAGCGCCTCTAGTAAGACATATTAACCCCAAAGTATATGTAAAGATCATATCGGCTAAACATGTAATGTTCTCTCATGTACGAATCCCTTTGCCTCACGATATAGATTGAGCTCAAGGCGAGACCTGTGTCATCCTCTTAATAGCTCAATCACTCTCTCGATTCCGTGATGGATTATAAACTTGTGATTGACTCCTCAATCACCTTGGCATGGCCATGCACTTTCATAATCCATTACATCGAGGCCCAGATATCTCTCCCATAAGGAGGAGCAAATTCTATCTTGATCATTCACATCCCACTACATGTTTCATGGCAAACCCGAAGACTACTTTTATGACTACCCAGTTACGGAGTAGTGTTTAGTAGTCCCAAAATAAGCTACTACTCGTGTTGGGAACCATGATGATCTCAAGTCTAAGGATTCTACATAAACACTACTCGAGACCAACTGATGACACATGGAATCTCTGCAGTGGTCTCAGGGCAGTCTATTCAACATATGTTCACTAACACATGTCCATATTATTGATTTGGTATCACCATACCATGATCCATGAGACATGATCATCAATCAATACATATGCTGATCTTTGTCTTTGAATCATATTTGTTCCTCATATGATATATGATCAGAGATCATTTAGAAATAGCAACATTTTAGTATTTAAGAGTCTCATGAATAAGTCACATACTCATTGATCAATAATGATGATGTCTATTCCAAGAAACAAAGTAATGTATCATAAACATAGTATGTGATATATACAACATCTCCATGTTGCCTCTAGGGCATATCACTAACACGTCGTTGTCGGATTCTATCCCGGTCGTCCGCGTTCACTTAACCCTCCGCCCGAAACCCCAACGGCTCAGATCAAGTCTCCCTTGCCGGATGGGATCTCAGCCGCACCTCCTCACTTACCCCCTTCGCGCATCACCCGATGACCCCGATTCCCCCCTCTTGCCACGCATCGCTAATCGAACCACCGCCCGATTTCTTTCCCATTTTTCTCTCTCGCTGACCGGTGGGCCCTCCATGTCAGCTCCGTCTTCCCCGCCCCCTTTCCTTTCTTCCTCGCGCGATCTCCGCCCGCTGCCACCATTGAAGCCGCGAACCGAAGCTTTTAAAGCTTCGGTTTCCTTCCGAATTGATGCCCCGCGCCGACAGCAAATAGCCATTGCACCTCCACCGCATCCATTGCGGGCATAATCGCGCGTAATTGCGGCTGTTACCACCGTCGCGTTAAACCTCTAAGCCGCTGCAACTCCGACGAGATGGGCGCGACCGTTACTCCCCTCCCCAGGCTATAAAAAGGCCTCCCCGGGCACCCTCTACCCACACGGCCTCCCCTGCACTCCTCAATCCCAGCGATCAAGCCCCGACGGTCTCCCTGCGCCCGAATGTAATAGCCCAGCTGTTTATTTCAAAATATTTGATTTACAGGCCAGCTGTTTATTTCAAAATATTTGATTTAATATAAAATAAAATATTTACTTTTGGTTTCTTAAGTTTAAAAAAAATTAAATTAAATTGCCGATTTTTGGCTTAAAGAAAAGGTTATTCTTATGAAAAGAAATTTAAAAAATATATATAAGTAAAAATATATTAAATATTAAATAAGTTTGTTTAAAATAAAAATCAAAGTTAATTGGTTTCTTAGAATTTTAAAATTTTTCGCTGACCTAAATTTCTGCTTTAAAGAAAAGAGCGTTTCTGTTAGGACAAAAAATTATTTTATAAAGAAAAATATCTAAATTTTAGTTGAAAATATTTTTGTAAGTTCAAAATAGCTTTAGAAACTTCTATGAATTTTTCTATGATTTTTAGCCTTTATTTGTTATTTATTGTATTATTTAAAGCTAGAAAAAGAAAAACATTTTTAAAAATTAAAATAAAGTTCAAAAAATTCCGAAATAATTTTTTTTAATCTTTTCAGGTTCCAAGGATCTTTAGAAAATTTTTTTGGAATTTTTCCGAATTTTTTTCTTCTTTTTCTTTTTCCTCTTTTTTCTTTTTCCTTTCTTCTTCTTTCTCCAGAGGAACGCTTGTATGCTTCGCATGAGCCGCCATGAAAGTTTTGTGAAGCTTCTTCAATCCTTCATAACTTTTGATTCCCTCAACCGTTTTCTGCGAAATCAATTGCAATCAATTTCTCTCATCAAGCTCTTTCATTCCCCCAACGTTTCCCCCTCATTCATGAGCCGTTTCACGAGAATTTAACCCATGCCATTCATGGATATGGTCTTTTGATCTCCCTCCTCGGACCTCCTCAACCCCTATAAAAGGAGCCCGTGAGCCTCTCCTCATCCTCACTCAACCCCAAAATCTCAAGTCCCCACTCCTCTCGCTTGGTCGCAATCGAGTTTTATTTTTGTGTACCAAGCGCCGTTCTCCGCCTTTTGTGCCTCGTCCGGTGGAGCGCCGCGCATTTGACCACACCATCAGCCGCCTCGTCGCGTTCTACGCGGTGCTCATCTCGCCGCGGAACTTCGCCGAGCACCGCCGCCACCGTGGCCAAATCGGTCCGCGTTCGTCGCGTCACCACCGCCGACCGCATGCCCGACCAAAACCAAGGTGAGCATCACGATCCCCACGCCTACTCTTCGATTCGCCGCAAGTCTCGCATGTTAATTCCTTTCCGTTTGCCCGGAACGCCGATGTCAGCCTGTAGGCCGCATAAAATCTTGTCCACCGTGTTTCGCTTGTCCGTTGGCCGAGCCGTCTGCGGCGTTGAGTTCATCTCGACGCGTTCTACGCCGTGCTCCCCTCCGTTTGTCCAAAAACTATCCGCAACTATTTGCGCCCGACACCTCGCCATTGCCGCAAATGGCACTGCGCGTCCCCGTCTGTCCGGGAATGCTTTCAGCAATCCATTCGCGTCAAAACGTGCCAAACTATCCCAGGAGGCTACGTTTCAGATGGTTTTGGATTCGCCTGACCGAGCACAAAGATATTGAATTTTTCATGTTTCGGTACCGTCGTCGTTCAAACGACGATTGCGTCGCCTCCAGTGAGTTTCGGCTTAGCCGATATTTTTTTCTAGACTCACCTTATCGCGTTCTACACCGTGGTTACCTTACTTCATCATGTTCTTTGCCCAAAAATTATTCTTCTCTTCACACCCTATGCCGTTGTCGTTGTCCGCGTCGTCACCATGCTCCGTTTGACGTGCCGCCAATTCCTACATGTGCCTCGGGTTATTAGCAACCCATTGGCTTCACCTCCCATGCCTTTTCTCACCAACGACACGGCCAAAAATAGTGAACAGGGCTGCTGCCCGTTACTGTTCATGCGGGAATATTCCTTCGGAATATTCCTGATTTTTCTTTTTCTAGAATTTTCTGATTCGACAATCTTCCAATCGCTCGTTCTCCTCCGTCCGAACTCCGAATCAGGTGATTCGAGTTTCTAAATTCATCTAAATTCATAATCTATTTTTCAGTATATATTTCATAATTTTTGGATTTTCTCGACCGTCCTTGGTTGAATCTCTTCACCGCCGGAACACTACCGCCACCGCCGCCCGAGTTACGCCATCGCTCCAACTCGCCACCGACCACCTTCGAACCACTTCTGGTATTGCACGAGAGCACCAATGCAATCCTCGCAATCCCCTCTCTTTTCTTCACCTCACCACCCCTCCGCCAAGCAATCCCCTCGCCGGAGTGTCTCTTCCGCCGACGCCGACGCCACCACCGCCAACATCTTCGACAGGACCGCGCGCACCTCCTTCACCCTTTTTCCCGAGCCAGAGCATGACTGGAGTACCCCGCCACCGGTAACCTTAATCAGGCTTGTGCGAACCTTCAACACCCCTTCTCCGAGCAAGCCGTTATCGGAGAGTCTCCGCCGTCAATAATTTGTACCCCGCCTCCGCTACGCCCTCGCCGCCAGCCAACTCTATGCAGCCTGAACCTTGCGCCAAGGTAAAATCGACTCATACTCTTCTCCTCTTTGTACACCTCCTCGGATTCGCGCCGTGGATCGCTCGGATCTTGTCTCGTGAAGTCGTTCGACTTCTCCCAGCCATCCGATTCTTAGACTCCGACGCCCGAAGACCCTTAAGACTCCACTATCCGGAGGCTCTTTAGACTCTGCCATCCGGAGGCTCTTTAGACTTTGCCATCCGGAGACTCTTTAGACTCCGCTGTTCGGAGGCTTCTTAGACTCCGACTACTCGGAGCCGTCGACTTCGACCTTCGGAGACTTCGACTCCAGCCTTCGACCTTCGACCTCAAAGACTTCAACTTCGGCCTTCGATCTTGGAGCCTTCGACTTCGACCTCCGTCTTCAAGCCGACCATGGTTCTTTGACCATTTTAACCTCCGCACCCTCCAACCTCTCTGAACCCTTCGATCTCTCCAACCACTCGAAGCCGTTCGAGCTCTCCAAGTTGTTCGACTCTTTTGACCACTCTGCATAAATTCAATTTTTTCGACCACTCTACAGTTCTGAGCGGGTCTTCGACCGAGTCTTCACCATACTTAGAGTCTCTGTCTTCGACCTTGACCTCCGCAACTTTAACAGTTGATTCGACTATGGTCTTGACCATGTCTTCGACTACACCTTCGATCATGACTTCGACCCTACACAAATATTGTAGCTTCCAACCACTTTTCCTTCATAAAGAAAAGAATTCCAATAATTCCTTTTATTCATTTCTTTGGAATTCAAACTTCCAGAAGTCGTCCTCCTTCGCCCTAACTTTTTTTGGACCAATTCAAATTCCAAAATTCATATTCTATCTCCCGGCATTTATTTTATAAAATTTGGATTTTATTTGGATTTTATTTGAGTTTAGTTTGTTCTTACTTTTCGTGTAGACTACGACTATTTCGAGAGTATAACTTCAAATAACCTCGGCAAACTTCAAAGAAAGGCAAGTTACACCTTTGACCATGTTGAACCTAATATTTCAAATTTAATTATATTGTTTTATCAGATATGCATGCGCATTTCTATTCAAATTTAATTTAAATTCAGTTTAAACTTTAGTTATGCCCATGATCCTTTGATTATAGCCCATTTGAATCTCGAATTCATATACCTTGTCACCCTAGCTGAAAACTAGTTAGTACTATAGTATTGACTAGAAAATTTTATAGAGATGCTTAGGCTGGCTTAGTATAATTTTAGGTGGGATCAATCTTTCATATGAAATGTCAGACATTGGAAATGAATTTTTGACTTCGGTGAGTCAAGGATGGTTTATGAAAATAGTTTAAAAATAAAAATGGAAACTTATGTTTTGGACTTAGGCTATTGGTTAGGTGGTAGGGTGCCGGCATGCCTCGTGTTTGGTGACACCTGGTTGATTGTCGTGCATGTGGGTATGTGGATTGAGCCTAAGTCAAATTAAGGACCGGTCTGTGAGCTACTGTTGCAAAGCCACATTGTACTACCACAAGTCTGGTATGGGACAGATCTGGCTAAGTAATTTGTGAAGTTCTAAGTGTAGTCTCGCTATAGGATGAATGTGAGCGCGGCGTAGGCTGTGGGAAGTCTCACATGGCACAAGAGGGGGCTCCAACTCGTGGATTCGAGTTGTGGTGAAACCTTAGTGGCGGCGTGACTGTTTTGGCTATGGATCATTGTAACGGCCTTGTCATGATCTCCCTCGCCACACACCAAAGGAAGTGTGTTAATCTAGTGGCAATGTGGGATGATCGTGTCTTGTGGGTAAAGTCTGCATAACCTCTGCAGAGTGTATAATCTATCCTCGATAGCCGTGCCTACTGCTATGGGCAAGCTAAGTAAAGTTTTTCATGGATTAGACTTTGGTTTTTAAAATGGTTTCTGAAAAAGGCTTATGGATTGATGGATGGAATGCATGACCAGGTGGGATACCTGTGAATAAGTTGGTGTTTGGTTGGAGCCTGCACTAACAAAATGAATCCATAAGAGATTTTGAAAAGCATATGGATAGATGGAATCCATGTGAAACCTTTTGAAAAGATGGACCAGGTGGGATACCTGTGACTAGGTTAGTGTTTGGTCGTAGCCTGCACTAACGATATTATTTTGTAAATTATTATTTCTAGCTACTGTATAAAATTCAGTTTTTCCACTTGTGTTATTGTATTTAAATTCAATACTGTTTTTCGCACAAATAACCTTATTAAGCCTTCTTTTGTTATCCCTATGCATGCATTCACTCTGTTAAAACTCCTGGTGTAACTTGCGTAAGTACTTTATATGCTTACCTTGGGAGTACTTTATGTGCTCACCTTGCTAAAATCTGTTGCCAGATGATGACGTCAACAACTTCGGTGAGGATGGTGACGACTAGGCCGCGCCTTACGACTCATTCGCCTTGTGGGCAAGGGGATGATGGGTCCCGCTTCATTGGTTTTCTTCCGCTGCTTATATTTAATTTTGGTTTATGAACCATTGATGTAAACTTTGGCCATCAGGCCCATATTTAGTAATGAATAAATGTCATTGTGCATGATATGAATCTTTGTTATTCACTATGTGCACTAGCTTGATCCTGGACTAGTGCGATTTACACAGAGGGACTTGGAGTTGTTGTTCCGGGTCCCGACACCGAATCCCCTCCGCGGCTTCAAGCGACTCCGGCGAGCAATCGCCGCGGCCGAGCCCTCGCCTCGCCGACGCCTCCCGACCTTGCTTTGGTGCCCAGCGATCCTCGCGACCACTCCCGAAGCCGCTGCGCCACCGAAGCTGCTCCGCCGCCGTGAACCCTCCTCCGACCACCGCCCCTCTCCGCCGATCTTCCGTTCCGGTCATCCCCGAGCGTCGCAGAAGGTACCCGAGTGCTCCTCGCGTCCCCCTCTTAATTTTGGTACCACCAGGCAGCGCCGCCGCTCACCGGAGCGCCGACGACCATTGGTCCCCGTGAGCCACCGCGGCCGCCGCCCATCGGCGCCGGCCGAGGTGGCGCAGCGTGGCCGCCACCGGGCGCCACGCCGCCACCTGCGCGCCCGCGCCACTCGCAAGACGCAGCCACGTCGGCATAAAGCCATGACGTGGCAGCCACGTAGCGACCACGTGGTGCCAAGTGGCAGCCACGTGGAAGCCACGTCAGCGCCACCCCCGCCTCCGCGCGCCCGCCTACCACCTCACCCACCTCTCGGGTCCATGGACTCGGTCCATGACACCGGGCCCCACCTGTCACCCGTCCGAATATATTAATCCTAGGGCTGACGTCATAATCTGTAATTTCCTTTAGAAAAATAATTCGTGCTGACGTCATAAATCCTTTTCGGTTTAAAAATAAATCCAGAAAATACCCATTTTTCTTTTATTTTGAATTTAAACTTTGGAAGGCTATAACTTTTGCATTTTAACTCCAAATTGACCCATTCAAATTTCTAAATTTTTCTAAAATCATGATCTATCCATTTCTAGAATAATTTTGAATTTTTGAAATTTATTTAAATTTTGTTTGAATATATTTTGTAATTCCAAGATTTAAATTTAAAATAAAACTTCCAATTTCTTTTAAAAGCCTCAATTCCTTTTCAAGAATTGTGGACCCATATCCAAAATTCAAAATTCTGTCTTCCAGTATTTTATAATTTTAGGAAGTTATTTGGATTTCATTTGAATTTTGTTTTGAATTTTCCTTGAATTGGCTCTTTACGTTAGATTTCGACAATTCCGGAGACGCTGAGTTCGACGATTCACCGCAGGGCTTCGATCAAGGCAAGTTACACCATTGACCATGTTGAACCTAATATTTGAAATTATTTATATTGTTTTACTGTATATGCATGCGTATCTTTACTCAAATATAATTCAAATTTGTTTTAAATTTAGTTATACCCATAATCCTTTGATCATAGCCCAATTTGAATCCCGAATTCCTATACCTTGCCACCCTAGCTGAAAACTAGTTAGTACCATAGTATTGACTAGAAATTTTATAGAATGCTTAGCATGGCTTAGTATAATTTTAGGTGGGATTAATGTCTTTCACAGGAAATGACGATTTAAAATTGAGTTCTTGACTTCGGTGAGTCAAGGATGGTTTATAAAAATTGTTTAAAAATGAAATTAGAAACTTATGTTTTGGACTTAGGCTAATGGTTAGGTGGTGGGTACCGGCATGCGTCGTGTTTGGTGACACCTGGTTGATTGTCGTGTACGGGGGAATGGGGATGGGCCTAAACCAACATAAGGACCATTTCTGTGATTCATTTTATGAAGTCACTTCGTACTACCACAAGTCCGGTATGGGACGGACCTGGCTAAGTAATTTGTGAAGTTCCAAACATAGTCTCGCTATAGGCTGAATGTGAGCGCGTAGGTCGTGGGAAGTCTCACATGGCACCAGAGGGGGCCCCAACTCGTGGATTCGAGTTGTGGTGAAACCTTAGTGGCGGCGTGATTATTTTGGCGATGGATCATCAGAACAGCCTTGTCATGAACTCTCCGCCGCACACCTAAGGCAGTGTGTTGATCGCGTGGCTCAAGTGAGAGGGAATGTCTTGTGGGTAAAGTTGTACACCTCTGCAGAGTTTAAATCTATCCTGGGTAGCCGTGTCCACGGTCGTGAACATGCTGAGTAAAGTTGTCACAGATTAGACTTGGATTTTATAAACTTGGTTTTTGAGCAAACAAACAGCAGCCTTGGTTCTGGTCCGGGTGGATTCCCGTGGATAGGTTAGTGTGGGCTGGAGCCTACACTAACGATAATACTTGTTAAAAACAATGTTTCATATACTATATTAAAATTCAGCTTTTCGTATTTACGTTATTGTATTTAAATTCAAGTATTGCTTTCCGCACATTGCCCTATTAAGCTTTCCTTTGAAATCCCTTATGCATGCATCAACTCTGTTATAATTCCTGGTGTAACTTGCGTAAGCACTTACTTGCTTACCTTGGGAGTACTTCTGTACTCACCTTGCTAAATCTGTTGCCGACTTGAGGCGACTACGACGGTGAGGACTACTTCAATAGTAGGACGCGCCTTCTGATCATTCGCCTGTGGAGGCTGGATGGGTCAGTCGCCACCTTTGCTATCTTTCCGCTGTTTTTGTTTATTTTGTTGGCCTGGTGCCCTTATTGTAAGACTTGGCCTTAAGGCTGTATTTTTCGTTTAATAATATCTCGTGGTTATTTTTGCATGATATACATTGCTGTTAAACCTGTGTGCACTAGCTTTTCCTGGGATAGTGCGATTTATACAGAGGGGCTCGGAGTTGTTGTTCCGGGTCTCGACAGGGCGGCACTTCGGCCGCGAGATTCTCAACCAGGCCTTCCACGGCCAGCATAGCTTCCCATGCCGTCGCCGAGGCCTCCCCCAGCGCCTGATCTCGTTCTCGCAGAGGTGCACAAAGACGGCCCTTCTCTTCTTCCAGCACGGCAACCTGTTGGAGCAGGCCATCCCGCTCCTCCGACGCCTCCTGCTGAGCCTGGGCCGCAAGCTCCGCTACATAACCAATAACCCCCGCGCGGTACGCTTCCAAGCCCCGCAGCGGCGCCCTAGCCGCATGTGCCTCCTCCGACGCAGCGAGCCTTCTCGCGGCGCGCTGCATCTCGCCTTCTAAGGCCTCCTGCTTCGGATACGCGCCCGCAGCACCGGCTAAGGTCGAAGGTCTGCGCAACACAATAATCAGTACAGCGTCAAAGAGCTTCGCACTACCATAGGTCGCAGGCTTACCCTCATTTCGGAGACCTCCAACACTCTGTCTAGTAGCCCTGCCGCCGCACGCCGCGCGCGCGTTGGTCCAAGCCGGCGACGCAGATCGCCCGCCGCTCGCCGCAAAGCCGCCAAGACTCGGGTCCGGGAAAAAGTCCGCCAAACTGCATGCGGCACCGGCAGCGACGGCGTCCCGCCATCGACGCGTCCTTCCCAAGTAGACGCCCTCACACGCCGTGGGACGCCGCGACGCCGTGGGGCGCCACGCTGCGAGACAGCGTTGCCGCAAGGGGTCGTGGAAGTCAGCCCTCTCAACGATCTGAGGGCACCGCCAATGTATCGCTACCTCCGCCGCCCAAGTCCGCCGATCCTCGCATCCTCCACCTCCTCGCCGGCACAAAGAACCTCTCGTGCCGGAGCTTAGTTCCACTAAGCTTTCGCCCCGGCGATGCGTGTATCCGAGCACGCCGCGGGATCTCCAGCATTCTGCGTCCACGTCGGGTCCCACAGGGCTCCGACTTTGCCCGCAACAGCGAAGCCCCGGAGAGGTGATTGTACGCGGGGCCTCTTCGCTTGCGGGGAATAGCAGGTCGGCCCCGCATTAGAAGAGCTCGCAGAAGGCCTCACCACGACGGAAGCACGCCCCGCCCCCACATCCTTCGCGGGCGACAACTCTGTCTCAACGACGGCGGCCCGCAAAGCAGTGTCCATGCACGCCTCCGAATTGGCGTGCTCCACCAAGTTGGGGCCCGGGCCGCGCGGGCCCTCCTCCCCATGGGACCGCAAGGGGGTGGGCTCGGGACTCGAACAGGGCGCTCGGGCACCCTCACGCCCAAAGCTTCGCATATGCGGTTCAACCGCCCAAGCCCTGCCTCTGCGGTCGCAGCCACGCGCAGTGCGTGTTCCCTGGCCGTATAAGGCCCGAGAACTGCGCCCACCGTGCACTCCGCGTCCTCCAGAGACACCCCTGCGAGTGGCCAAGGGGGAAGTTAACACAACATGCTCAGTACCCCGCATAAAAAGCCGAGCCCCAACACTTACAGCGGTCGATGGGTCTCGGCAGCGTGCACACACCCGGGCGTATGTTGTCACGTCGAAGCTTCCCAGGAGCAAGGCGCCACCCGTCAGCAAGGGGTGCCGCGCCATACATGACAAGCTCCTCCATGAGGTCGCGCACATTGAAGCGGGCGGTGATCCCCACAAGCCTCCGCGCTATCCGCTCGTCTTCAGCGCCTAGCGGGGTGTCGGGCGCGGGGTTGGCCACAACTGGCCACCCCGAACACTCAAGGCCGCTACCACTCGCCACGCGATGGTAGAACTAAAGGAATACGCGTAGGCTACGGAAGCAGAAAACAAAACTTTTCTACCGCGCACCCAAGAACATCATGCTAAGGAAGGATCATGGATCGTTACCACTTAGACGCGCAGCGCAGCGGAAGATGAATTGGAAACCGATCTAATCACGCGCGTCGAGGTAGTAGTGGAAGTAGCCGATCGTCCCAACAGATCGTCTCCTCCACGCACGCCGATCAAGATCGCAATGAGCAGCGCCTCCACCGTATCCACACGTCCCGGCCGAACGCCGATCGCGAGTGTACTAGCACTCGTGAGCGCTAGGGTTTGGCTCGGGAGGTGACGGCTAGGGTTTTGCTAGATGTTAACAGGACGAATCCTCAGCCCCTCGCCTCCATATATAGACCTCCTCACGTGGGCATTGCGGACCAAGGCCCATTAGGAGTCTATTCGGATCTTTATCCGAATTGAGCCCATATCCAAATGATATTCGAATCGGTGTTCCAACCCGTTAAGCGTGCGACCAGAGGTTCACGTATACTTGGTCGTGATCCGAAACGCCTTTCCGGTCACCACGTTAATAGCGGCCTCTAGTAAGACATATTAACCCCAAAGTATATGTAAAGATCATATCGGTGAACTGTAATGTTCTCTCATGTACGAATCCCTTTGCCTCACGATATAGATTGAGCTCAAGGCGAGACTCGTGTCATCCTCTTAATAGCTCAATCACTCTCTCGATTCCGTGATGGATTATAAACTTGTGATTGACTCCTCAATCACCTTGGCATGGCCATGCACTTTCATAATCCATTACATCGAGGGCCCAGAGATATCTCTCCCATAAGGAGGGGCAAATTCTATCTTGATCATTCACATCCCACTACATGTTTCATGGCAAACCCGAAGACTACTTTTATGACTACCCGCCACGGAGTAGTGTTTAGTAGTCCCAAAATAAGCTACTACTCATGTTGGGAACCATGATGATCTCAAGTCTAAGGATTCTACATAAACACTACTCGAGACCAACTGATGACACATGGAATCTTGCAGTTGTCTCATGGCAGGTCTATCCAACATATGTTCACTAATACATGTCCATATTATTGATTTGGTATCACCATACCATGATCCATGAAACATGATCATCAATCAATACATATGCTGATCTTTGTTTTTGAATCATATTTGTTCCTCATATGATATATGGTCAGGGATCATTTAGAAATAACAACATTTTAGTATTTAAGAGTCTCATGAATAAGTCACATACTCATTGATCAATAATGATGATGTCTATTCCAAGGAACAAAGTAATGTATCATAAACATAGTATGTGATATATACAACATCTCCATGTTGCCTCTAGGGCATATCACTAATGAGCTCTCCCACTTGCACTAGAGTCAACCATGTAGGTATCTAATACCCATTGCCCTAGTGTGAGCCTCATGCTTTGGTGGGAAGCGGCTTTGTCAACGGATCTACAATGTTCAAATCCGCTTGTACTTTGCATATCTTCACATCGCCTCTCTCCACTATCTCGCGGATGAGATGAAATCGCCGTAAATGTGCTTGGACTTCAGTGCGATCTAGGCTCCTTGGCTTATGCAATGGCCCCACTATTGTCACAAGAGAGGTCCATTGGGCCGAGGCACTAGCCATCACACCAAGCTCGAAATAAATTTCTTGATCCAAACAACCTCTTTGGCGCCTTCGAGTTGCTATGTACTCGGCTTCGTTGTAGAATCAGCAACCGCTCATCGCTTGGAACTCTTCCACTTACCGCACCGCCATTCAGCAGTAACACAAATCCAGATTGCGATCTAAAATCATCTTTGTCGGTTTGGAAGCTAGCATCGGTGTAACCATTTACAACGAGCTCTTCCTCACCTCCATAGACAAGGAACACATCTTTAGTTCTTCTCAAGTACTTCAAGATGTTCTTTACGGCAATCCAGCTGACTTTCACCGATCTCGATGGTATCTACTCGTAGCACTTAAAGCATACGAAACATCCGGGCGTGTACAAAGCATGGCATACATAATGGACCCAATAGCCAAGCATATGGAATCGCATTCATTTTATCCCGCTCATCGGTGTACTAGGACACCGATTCTTGCTAAGATTTATACCATGTGACATAGGTAGAAAACCTTTCTTGGAATCATGCATATTGAACCTTTTCAACACCTTATCAATGTACGATCTTGGCTTAATCCAATTAGCCTTTTGATCTATCTCTATAGATCTTGATGCCTAGAATATATGCTGCCTCTCCTAAGTCTTTCATAGAGAAACTATTTTTAATGAAGACTTAACAGATTCGAGCAAAGGAATGTCATTTCCGATCGCAATATGTCATCCACATATAAGACCGTAAATACGAGTGCGCTCCCACTAGCCTTTTGTAAACACAAGGCTCTTCTTCGTTCTTGATGAAACCAAACCCTTTGATTACTTCATCAAAACGAATGTTCCAACTCCGAGATGCCTGCTTTAATCCATAAATGGATCTTTGGAGCTTGCATATCTTTTCAACTGATTGTGGATCGACAAAACCCGTGGGCTGTGTCATGTACACATCCTCACTCAGATTTCCATTAAGGAAAGCTGTTTTGACATCCATTTGCCATATTTCATAGTCAAAATATGCAGCAATCGCTAGAATGATCCGAATAAACTTTAGCATTGCGACGGGCAAAAAAGTTTCATCATAATCAATACCTTGAATTTGTTTGAAACCTTTGGCCACCAATCGCGCTTTATAGATGTGAACATTTCCATCTATGTCTATCTTTTTCTTGAAAACCCATTTGCATTCAATGGTTTTAACACTATCAGGTGGATCAACCAAGTTCCAAACTTGATTACTGTGCATGGATTCAATTTCGGATCTCATGGCTTCAAGCCATTTCTCAGAGTCTGGTCCCACCATCGCTTCTTCATAGGTCTTAGGCTCATCGTTGTCTAACAACAATATGTCCCGTTGTTGAGTAGTCAAGAACATGTACCTTTCAGGTGCACGACGTGACCTTTCTGACCTACGTGGTGCTGGTGTGTCCACAACAGGTTCTTCAATAGTTTGTTCATCCTGTTGTGGTTCTGTAGGAGCTGAAACGTTATCAGGTGTTTCTTGAATTTCTTCAAGTTGCACTGTGCTCCCACTATCCCTTCTTGAGAGAAACTCTTTCTCTAAGAAGACACAATGCCGGACGACAAACACTTTGTCTTCTCCTTGATTATAAAAGTAATATCCTTTTGTTTCCTTAGGATACCCGATAAAGAAGCATTTATCAGATTTAGGAGTGAGCTTATCAGATTGTAAACGTTTTACATAAGCCTCACATCCCCAAATCTTAAGAAAAGATAAGCTAGGACGTTGTCCCGTCCACATCTCATATGGTGTCTTTTCTCTCGATTTTGATGGAACCTCATTTAGTGTGAACGCAATTGTTTCAAAAGCGCACTTCAAAAAGACAACGGAAGATCACTTTGGCTCATCATGGAGCGCACCATATCTAATAAGGTGCGATTTCTCCGTTCAGATACCCCATTCCATTGAGGTGTTCCTGGCGGAGTCAATTGTCGAACAATTCCACAATCCTTTAGATGATTGCCAAACTCGTGGCTCAAATACTCGCCTCCACGATCAGATCGTAGAAACTTGATTGTCTTGCCTAAATGATTTTGCACTTCATTTTGGAATTCCTTGAACTTTTCAAAGGATTCGACTTATGCTTCATCGTAGATATACCCATATCTACTAAAGTCATCGATAAAAGTTATGAAGTCACGAAAACCACCTCTGGATGTTAAGCTCATTGGTCCACATACATCAGTATGTATGAGTGCCAATAAGTCATTTGCCCGTTCACCTTGACCGGTGAAAGGTGCCTTTGTCATCTTGCCAAGTAAACAAGATTCGCATGTCTCTAATGATTCAAAATCAAATTAGTGCGAGAATACCATCTCTATGGAGCTTCGCATGCGTTTCTCATTTATGTGACCTAAGCGACGATGCCAAATAAACGTGGGATTCAAATCATTCTGACGTTGCCTCTTTGCATTAATGTTATAGACCGTGACCCTTCAAGAGTAAGAACGTATAACCCATTCACCAATGGAGTATGACAATAGAACATATCTTTGAAATAAAGAGAACAACCATTGTCCATAGATTTAAAGTCATAACCTTCTCGCTTGCAAACATGAAGCGTAAATAATGTTCTTTGAAAGAGATGGAACACAATAACAATTATTCAATTCCAAAACTAATCCTGAAGGTAAAGATAATGGCATGGTGCCAACAGCTACCGCAAAGAACTTTTGCTCCATTGCCAACGCGAAGATCCACTTCGCTCCTCCTCAAACTTCTACTTCTTATTAGCCCTGCAACGATTTGCAAATGTGAGCAACCGATCCGTATCAAATACCCAAGAATTAGTGGAAGAAGTAGCAAGATTGATTTCTATAACATTTATACCGGAGTGGAAGTCACACTTCCTTCTTTTCTCAAGATCCTCCAAGTACTTTGGGCGCTTTTTTCCAATGTCCCGATTGCTTACAGAGAAACAATCGCATCGGGATGAGCATCGCCCTTCTTGTCTTTCTTGGCCTTAGAACCGCTCGCGATCGTATCGAGCTTTCTTTCTTTTGACCGCTTCTCTTGACATAGGGCTTGCCCTTGCCTTTCTCGCATCATCATCACATGATTGCTGCTTTTCTTAATGCTATCCTCGCAGATTTTAGCATCCCATGCAACTCACCGTGGTCTTGTCCAGTTGTTCATGTTAAAGTTCATTATGAATGGCTCAAAGCTCGGGAGCGATCGAGAATCACATCAATAGCCAACTCTTGGCTAAGGGAAAATCAAGCTTTCCGGACTCTCAATGTAGCCAATCATCTTAATCACATGAGGGTCGACGGATTCCTTCGCAAGCCTACACGCAAATAAGGACTTTGAAGTATTGAACCTCTCACCTTTGCTTAGTTCTCAAACATACCACGAGCCCCACAATGATATTGTAGGCATCTGTGTTCTCATATTGCTTCAAGCTCGGAGGACATTGTGGCAAGCATGAGACAGCTCACATCAAGGCAATCATTCGTTTGCTTCTCATAAGCTCTCCGTGCAGCCACGTAGAGCATTATCAAGCAAGTCTTCGGGTAAGGAGACTCAAGGACATACTCCTTGCGCTCTTGCTTGAGAACAATTCTCAAGTTGCGATACCAATCCAAAAGTTTGTTCCATTGAGTTTTTCTTTCTCAAGAACAGATCGCAAATTAAAAGTACTTGGATGCGTATTAGTGACATGATCTACAACACAAGAATATGCAAAGTTTAGCACTATGTTTATGTTCATCTTTTATTAAACTATTTAGCAAAAGACTCCCACTATGAGTTTTGCAACAAAACTCTCTCTAAGTTACATAGTGGGTAAAGATCCTCATTTCACTAATTCCTAGTGAGCTTTGGCATCACGGCTAGAAAACTAGTAACATGGGTAAGCAACACCTTGCTAATCACATCCATATGTGACTCTACTTTGGGTGACATCAGTATGCCTCGGCCCCAATCTATGCCCCAAGGTCCAAAACTATTTTGATAACCTTGTTAAGTAAACCAAATACTTCCGCATGTAGATGTCCGACATCTACCCCAAATGATGATGATAACCGATGGCACTCTACTTTGGTAGACCTACCATACGGTGATCATTATCTTTTGGTGCAGCATATGGAAGGGCATTAACACCTAATTTTAAGAGGGATTCTATCCTACCAAAGCAACATATCACATATATCATTGCATAAGAATAAGATAGATAACATCATAGATAAACACATTTAACTGTGAAGTAGTATGGCCCAAAAATGGTGATATCTATCTCCAAGTAGGTGTAGACGATCTCCATCCTCCACATCACTCCTTTAGGCCACCATGCTTAAAAGCTTGTAACCTCAAAACTAGGCTACTACCTATAATAGCTAGAAATTGAAGATTACAAAGATAGATTCAAGCATTAAGGTCGACACGCAGGTCGTTAAATACAATATATACAGCTATCAATAGCTGAAATAATCATGACACGCAGGCCATGAACGAATGTTACATGCATCACATACATCTCATACATTCAAATAAGTTATAGGGCCATACTATTCACACCATTCCCTGCAAAAACAAGTTAGACGTAGAATCGCATTCTACCTAACGATGTGAACCCACGACGCTATACAAGGGGGGGATACACACGGGGGGATACCTCACAGAATTACATAGATCGCATCTATAAAATCGCTATGAAAATCTTATCGAGCCGATCAAATCAACCCAAATTCGAGCCATTCAAAATGTCTCAATTTTCATTAGATCAATCATATTGATCATCGCGATCGGTATACTTGAGGAGATCACAACACAAGACCTCGATCTGTTGGCTCGATCTACTGATTGTGCGCGCAGTTAGCCCCGATGGTGATTCCAGCCGGTAGGGGCAAGTCGCGCGTACATCAAAGAAGGAGCACGAACTAATCTTTTTGGCCTTATGATGCTATCAACTCATACCTATTTCAACCCCTTATGACCGATTGATCTCATCAACCCGTGCTACCTGATTTAGACTGTAATAGATCCAATCTACTACTATCACATATCAACATATGCGCTAATCCAGATTGCAAACTAAGCAAGATGGCTCTGATACCACTAAAGGAATACGCGTAGGCTACGGAAGCAGAAAACAAAACTTTTCTACCGTGCACCCAAGAACATCATGCTAAGGAAGGATCATGGATCGTTACCACTTAGACGCGCAGCGCAGCGGAAGATGAATTGGAAACCGATCCAATCACGCGCGTCGAGGTAGTAGTGGAAGTAGCCGATCGTCCCAACAGATCATCTCTCCACGCACGCCGATCAAGATCGCAACGAGCAGCGCCTCCACCGGTATCCACACGTCCGGGGCTGAACGCCGATCGCGAGTGTACTAGCACTCGTGAGCGCTAGGGTTTGGATCGGAGGTGGCGGCTAGGGTTTTACTAGATGTTAACAGGACGAATCCCTCACCCCTCGCCTCCATATATATAGACCTCCTCACGTGGGCCTTGCGGACCAAGGCCCATTAGGAGTCTATTCGGATCTTTATCCGAATTGAGCCCATATCCAAATCATATTCGAATCGGTGTTCCAACCGTTAAGCGTGTGACCAGAGGTTCACGTATACTTGGTCGTGACCGAAACGCCTTTCCGGTCACCACATTAATAGCGGCCTCTAGTAAGACATATTAACCCCAAAGTATATGTAAAGATCATATCACTGAACTCGTAATGTTCTCTCATGTACGAATCCCTTTGCCTCACGATATAGATTGAGCTCAAGGCGAGACCTGTGTCATCCTCTTAATAGCTCAATCACTCTCTCGATTCCGTGATGGATTATAAACTTGTGATTGACTCCTCAATCACCTTGGCATGGCCATGCACTTTCATAATCCATTACATCGAGGGGCCCAGAGATATCTCTCCCATAAGGAGGGGCAAATTCTATCTTGATCATTCACATCCCAATACATGTTTTATGGCAAATCCGAAGACTACTTTTATGACTACCCAGTTACGGAGTAGTGTTTAGTAGTCCCAAAATAAGCTACAACTCATGTTGGGAACCATGATGATCTCAAGTCTAAGGATTCTACATAAACACTACTCGAGACCAACTGATGACACATGGAATCTCTGCAGTGTCTCATGGCAGGTCTATCCAACATATGTTCACTAACACATGTCCATATTATTGATTTGGTATCACCATACCATGATCCATGAGACATGATCATCAATCAATACATATGTTGATCTTTGTCTTTGAATCATATTTGTTCCTCATATGATATACGATCAGGGATCATTTAGAAATAGCAACATTTTAGTATTTAAGAGTCTCATGAATAAGTCACATACTCATTGATCAATAATGATGATGTCTATTCCAAGGAACAAAGTAATGTATCATAAACATAGTATATGATATATACAACATCTCCATGTTGCCTCTAGGGCATATCACTAACAAGAACCACCACCTCATCCAACCGGGCTCCCATTCTGCCTAGCCCGACCCCGCGGGAAAAATCTTCTCACAGCCCGCGCGCAAGATGAGGTCGACGCAACCGAAGTCGCACAGTGCTCTATCACCCCGCCCACTCGGTTCACACCGGGCGTCGTGGAGGATTGCGAACAACGAGGCGGTCGGCCAGCACGCCTCCGAACGCAAGGCCCAGCTATACGCCGCAAGGCGGGCTATCACAGTCGGCGTTATCTGCGCCAACTCAAGCCCGAAGGCCCGCAAGACGCCCCCGACAAGTTCGGCGGCCGGAATCCGCAACCCGGCATCAAGGAAGGCGACGAACACGATCGCCTCCGCCGTGTTGGGGCGCGGTTCGGTCTCGTCGCCCGCGGGCAGCCGTACTTCCCCACGGTCCAATAGCTTCCCCTCACGCAAAAGGCCGCAAATCGTCTCCTCCGTCACCAGCGTCGGGCCCAGGACGCGGGAGCGCGGACCACCCATCCTCCCCGCCGCCGCCCGCCGCTCGCCCACATCTGTCGAATCCCACTCCACGAGTGTGTACGCCACCTCGAGCGGCAACTCCCGCCTGAAGACGACGCCGACACCGGCTGGCTGGGCGCGCACCTCATCTTCCGCCATCATCCTCCTACCTCGTACCGTCCCGCGAAGAAGGGCGCAGCAAGAGATAAGAAAGTGGGGCGGGCAACAAGGACCTTGAAGCTCGGGCAGTACAAAGGAGGTGGTCTAACTCAGGGGTATTTAAAACCCCTTCACCTCCCACGATACCGCCGAACGTAAATACCGGAGACGAACCGCCCACCTTCCTGCAACCAGAACCGTCGCGTCACTTCCACCCACGCGCGCCAGGCCCGGTCAGGGCGCCCAACCCAACGGCCCTGACACCGCACGACACACCAATGGTGCCCTGCCGCGTGGCGCGTCCGGGGCCCAGGCAGCACAACCTCGCTCCTCCTTCGACGCCGACTTCGCCTTCGCGGGGCAGTGATCCGCCCCCGGCCTCGCCAAGCACACTGACCGGGGGGCTCCGCAACGACCCCCGCAACAGCAGGCCACTCGGGTGCGGTGTTACCAACAAAATGTCCGTAGGGCATACTGCTCACGCTCGGAGGCGATCTTGTTCTAATAAATAGGCGCCGGGAGCGATGAAGCCCTATTTATGAGAACAAGACCATCTTAGAGCGTGAAAGCGCGGGGTGCAGGTTTGGCAAGCACAGTGCTCCACCACGGGTATATATATGCGTACCGGCGGTCGCTCCATCGGGAAGCGCAACCGACGGAAGTCCAATCGGCGCGACTGCTGGGCGGAAGCTCAAAAGTTGAGGCGACGCGGCCGCCTGCGTACGGGGAGCCGCAATCGGCAGAAGACGTACGGGCGCGGCCGTTCATCGCATGACGTACGGGCACGGCCGTTCAGGCGCACGTGATGTCTGCACACGGCCCTGATCAAGGGATCTGAGTTACGCCCCCGGCATCGCCGACAACACAGCGGAGCGACCCGTTGTTGAGCCGAGCCGTCCGCACAACGCTTCGACTACATCGCGCCCGACGCATCGACCCCCTGCACCGCCGCAATGACTTAGCCTACGCTGACCTGTCGTGGCTCTTCCACACTGGCACCACACGGAGTCACACCACTCCGAGCCCGCGAAGTCTTCGCCTGGGGCGACTCGACTCCGCCATAGATAAGCCCTTCGCGCCCTTGCCGCACGATATACCTTTCCTCTTCATCGCAACCACTTTTGATACTCTAAATGTGTCCCATGCCTTTTAGTAGGCGCAGAGCGCGGAGAGCGCCGACGCAGCGGGTCAGTCGCTGGCACTCCGCACCAACCGGCGCAAGCTTAACCGTCCCAGCTCCCGTCTTCGCAGCGCACGTGCAACTACGCCCGCCACAATAGCCCCGCTGCGGACCCTCGGCTTTGACTCCGCCTCGTTCACGGTCATACAACGTCACAGGCCGCAGGGACGGAGGGGGCCAAAGGACTCGGCGGCATGGCTTCGGCCTGTGAAGCCCTTCACCATGAGAGGCTCCTGTCGTAGGGGTGGCCCCCACCTAAACCCAGCTAGCCTGTTAGCGAGTTATGAACCCGTGTACGATTACATGATAGTCTCGGGAAGGAACTCGAGTGTAAGGGGCATTTGTAAAGACACTCCTCGGGGATATATGCATGAGCATGACGAAGCCTCGAGGAGAAGAGTGGTCATTCGATCCCTAACTCCCCACTACTTCTTTCTCTGTTTGGTCTGTAGCCACAACAGCAGAGATAAAAGCATAGCACAAAACAGCAAATAACTGAAATATTGGACTAGAAAAAGGCTGAAAATGACAGTAGAAAACCTACTGGTTGTTGCAGTTTGAAAACAGCAACTGAGAGCCGCAAAAGGAGCTGCAGATCAGCTAGCCGAGACAAGATGCTCTCCCTGCAAACTGAGAACTGAGACACACCGCTGCATACAGGGATTACTGCTGACCAAACAACAAAAAAGGTGCAAGCTGAAATTCAGATGTGGCCAAAACCTGCAGCACTCATACAAACTGTCGAGAGGGACTCACTGCCCACATATTGCAGCTGGGCTAACACCTTCAGGCTGTAGGCTAAATACTGAACGTGTTGAGATTGAAAGGAAATACTGTAGAAGAGAAAAGCAGTTCGGCTAGCAAGAAAACTACAGAGGAAGAGCAGCAGCCGAATGCCCCCTTTTGCTTTCTTTTTCAGCAGAACCAAACAGCACACAGTAAATATCCAAGCACCAGAAAAACTGAAATTGCAAACAGGTTGATTTCTCTTTTCAGGTTAGATCAAAAGAAATAAGAGCTCAATAGCAAGGGGAACTCAAGTGACAAGAGAAATCATCCACGGAGCAAGGAAATGAAACTTGAGCAGAAATCTGAAACTTGCACTGAGAGGAGAATTGAATTCCTGATTTCTTGCCATACTTAATTCTTTTGCTCAAGAGACTTTGAAATCAGCTAAGAGATGATCTCAGAATAAAGGAACCACAGCTCAAAATAATCTTTAGATGCCACACACTTGAGCACAACATTGCTTTGGCTTCTAACCCTAGTTTTTCCAAACAGGGCAAGTGAGCTGCAGATGAATACACATTGATTTTCTGATTTGCTCTAAGAGATGGCTTGGTCAAATGACCTTGGGACTAATTTCCTCCACAGAGCAAATAGGATTCATATCCTCATCCAAAAGAACCAGCTCAAACACAATACGCAAGGGACAGAAAAAGAGTAGTCATCGGGCAAAAGAAACAATGCATAGCAAGGAAATCAACATGGCTCAAATTCAGACCTTCTCAAATGGATTCAATACCATGAGTGCTTACAGAGGAATGATTACAAGCACAAGTTCTACATCTCCACTCACAGAATGCTTTCACATATAGAGAGAACACATGCACTACTGCTTGCACAAAAAAAAACTCTCTCCAAGAACACACAGACCAACTCACTGCTCACTACATTTTCACACACTCAACGAGCAGCACACAAAAGAAGAGAGCTGATATCCAAGAACCCTAGAGCTCCCTTCTCACCTTAGCTCAGAGAGCATACACACAGCACTCCCCACTGAGCTGAAGAACTCACTACTTCCCCTAACCGAGCACCCTCTGCTCTGAGCATGTGCAGCCACCAGAGAGAAGTCCTCCTCTCCTACGCCTCCCTTTTTTCTCAGCTGCTCTCGAGGAGACCAAGGAAATCCCCTATTTCCTGCTGCAACCCAGATTACACCCCCTTCTTTTTCTCAGCCCGAAGCAAGACACAAACAAAGAGGGGGCTAAAAACTGTTGCACCTTCTTGACCCCACATGCAGTCCACAGCAAACATCAAGAGAAAGGCTAGCTCTTCTCTCCTCTCTCTCCAACCTTTTGGACTTGTCCCAAATGGAAAAACTGGCTGCAACGCCAGCTCCTGCACTACCCAACCAATTTGACATCGGGAAGGAAGTAAGGATCGTTGTCCTCTCACTTAACTCCACAGGAAACACCGCTTCCAATTTGCAGCCTTGCATATTTCACCAAAATGCCACTCCTGCAGCTTCCTGGAAGCTTCCTATCAACGCACAACCGCACCCGGCATCCTGACTGTCTGGACCTCGACTCCTCCCTGAGTCTAGTCCCGGTCCGCTCGTCATCGCTCGTCGTGTTCATCATGGGCAGTTCCGGTTCCTCGTCTCCCAGCTCGCAACCACCTCAGCAGCCTCGATCATCTTCGGCATCTTTGACCGTCTGGACCTCAACACCTCCTGTGCCTAGTCCCGATCCTCCTTGCCTCACCATGACCTAACTCTGAAGTCCTGAAGTTACACAGACAAGCAAACCATCAGATAGCACTGCACGAAACAGCATAATCAACATTAGCACAAGTGAAAGGTACTCAACCCTAGAATACCCAAAATAAACTCAAACTCACTAAACCAACCGTCAATTACTCATCACAAACATGGTGATACCTCCACATGGTCTCTCAATCTCCTCCTTGATGAGTATATTTACAAACACAGAAAAAAAGCATAAGATTGAGTTTGTTTGAAAGTCATACATGGTCTAAGAGAAAGAAAATGATGCTAATGACCATGTTGACACAAGGAGCAAAAGAAAGAGCAAGTTTTCCTCAAACGCTCCCAAAGCTCCCAAAAAGTAGCTTTTTCTCCAATATTCTCCCCCTTTTGGCAATAGAGTCATCAAGATACAAAAGAGAGAATATAGCATGGTGTGGTTGAATCTTATGCAATGCAAAGCAATGAGAGCCATGAAGATTATCCAAAAAGACCATTAAGTATTACACCAAGTCATAATAGATATGAAAGCTATCAAGATCATGACAAAATATGCATAATCAAGCCAAGCCACATAAGTAACAATCTGAAGATTAGATGAATTTCTTAGCACGCCAAGCCACTCAATAGTATAGTCTAGCTAGAGGTATCCAAAGATGATGCAAGCCATATCAATAATCTAAGTGGAACCAAGAAGCTAGAATTGAGTCATTTTAGAGTGCTACAAGTTCAAGAATGAATCATTTGTACAAGTACTTGGTTCTTGTGGTAGTTAAGCAAATTTTAGCACAATTCACATGTTTGCATTTGAAACTCATGTTTTTGGTGATGTGCTAGATCTCAAGCCTTATGTGACCATTCCAAGCGAGAAGCTTAAGGATATGATCTTGGTCATCCAAAACTCCTCCTGAGTTCATGCCTAGTGCAATGGCAAACAGTCTCATGAGAAAGAATTGGTGAGATCAGTTCTTTCGCACATAAAAGAGATCTTTTTGCTGTAAATAATTGTACTAACTCATGCTTCATCAAGAAACTAGCATAGCTCAATCTAAAGCTCAATTAAAGATTCAAAACTCTACTTAGCCTATTTGACATGGCATGAATCATAAAAGGATAACTAAAGATAGACTAGTCTCAAGAGCTAACATGACATATCTTAATTCAAGTTGTGCAATTTTAATTAACTTGTCAATGGCAAAGGCTTGACGACACATGTAAAGTCATGATAAATCTAGCAATTAAGCATAATCATAGCAATATGTAATGCATTATAACCATGTCATATATGGATAATAGTCAAGGCTCCATGAAGTTATATTACAATGCAGAATGTTGAAATGAAATGCAGGAAATCCAGCATCTCAACATGTGGAGCACTCTTTAGTTCAAGTTGAGTTATGTCAATATTAAGCTCCAGAAGCTCCCAAATGAACTCTCCCTGAACTAAAGATGTAAAACAAGAAGCTGGCAAAGAAATCAGAAAAGGTAGTCCTTAGAGCATAGACAAAGTATAGAGGATACTAAGACTCAGACTGACTCTCATCTACCCCATATGATACTAGGACTACCAGCTGCCCAACTAACACACTAAGGAGCAAACACGTTCCCTGTCTACCCAAGGGTGGCCCAACCCTTTCTAGAACCTGTAAGAAGTGAGTGAGCTCAACCTAGTGAGAAGAGAGACAACTAATAAACAGCATCCTAGAACCACAAGATGAGAGGAAGGAGTCTAAGCATCTAGACAAGAGAATCACTCTAATCTATGCTAGAAAGACTAACTCGAATGCACCTAAATGCAATGCAATAGAAAGGAGCAAGAGCATAATATACAAGATAAAACAGTATAGCACAAAGCTCCCCCTCACTACAGTCCATAAGGACAAACCACCCCAAGCTCTCCCCGCAAGGCTGAAAACCTAGAGCTATCCAAAGGCTTGGTAAAGATATCAGCCAACTGGTGGTCACTCTGCACAAACTGGAGCACTATGTCAACCTTCTCCACATGGTCTCTAAGGAAGTGATATCGAATATAAATATGCTTGGTCCGAGAGTGTTGCACTGGGTTCTTAGTAATGTTAATAGCAGAAGTGTTATCACAAAAGAGTGGAACACTCTCTATAACTAACCCAAAGTCCCGCAGGGTCGAAGCCATCCAAAGTATCTGACTGCAGCAACTGGCGGCAGCAACATACTCGGCCTCTGCGGTAGACTGTGCAACACCGAACTACTTCCTAGACGACCAAGAAACAAGATAGATGCCAATGAATTGGCAGGTGCCAGATGTGCTCCTCCTATCTATCCTACAGCCAGCAAAGTCTGCGTCCGAGAAGGCTCTAAGGGAAAGACAGGATGAGGAAGAGTACCAGATACCATAGTCAATGGTAGCTTGAAGGTACAGTCCTACTGCTAGCTATTTGGTTCACGTCGCTAGGCATCTCTACCTTACCCTTGGACTTCTCCCCAACATCAGCACACACATTACACGCAGATGGTTTCTTCTCTAGAAGGTTCTTAGTTAGCTTCACACATTTTTCATCCAATGCAATTAAATCAAATTTTAGTTTTTCACAGTTATTGCATGGTGAGCTAATAGGGTCCTTAGAAGTATATTGAGCCAATTTGTTATTATTGTCAATCATCTCTTGAAACTGTTTGGAAACAGATTCAAGCTCAGCAGTCAACTTGGGACAGTTTACACATGAAGCAATGGGCTCAAGTAGAAAAGCTTGTAATTCAGCAATTTTATGATCTGTCCTTTTTAGGTTCAATTTCAAATTATTACAACTTTCACAAGTCTCGGGCAGATCGAGAAGCATGGTATAAAGACCTTTAAACGCATTGTCCTTATCCTCACATGAGATGCATGCAATAGTCTCAATAGTAGTAGATGAAAGAGAGGCTACCCTACTCATCTCTAGTTCAGCCAAGAGACTAATATTCTCCATCTTAATCATGTCAAGCTCAGAGGACAGACTATCATGAGAGATCCTTAATTTCTCCATGTCTCCAAACAAAGCACAGCATGTATCACATTCGTCACGGGAGGGAGCAGATATAAGTGAAGTAAGCTCCCGTGACAGTCTATCTACTTCCTTCTCCAACTCGCTACACTTAGCTCTAGATCTAGCATGAAATTTACCTAGCTTAAGAAAAGCATCATTAAGCTGGTCGTAGGAGGGGTATACCTCGTCGGAGTCGGAGTAGAGATCGCTGTCGCTCATGTCGCCCTCAAGGGCCATGAAGCACATGCCGGTGAAGTCGTCGCCATCCTTGGGTTCTTGATCGTCCTTCCCATCGTCGTCACTCCACCCCTCCACCTCGCTGAGGTCAAGGTCGTCGAAGGCAGTGAGGACGCGGTGGAAGAGCTTCTTGGCTTTGCCAAGGTTGCGGAACTTCTTCTTACCTTGGGCATAAGCTGGGGGTTTCTTGTTGTGGTTCATGTTGGTTTAGTCGTTCTTGCTCACACCGCCGTAGTCACTCTTGCCCTTCTCTAGCTTGGGGCAGTTTGCCCGAATGTGGTTGGGGCCACCATACTCGAAGCAGATCACGGGCCCTCCTCTCTTTCTGTCCCTCACTCTCTTGTATGCATGGGAGAATTTTCTGGCTAGGAGGGCTAACTGGTCTTCTGGTAGTTGCTCTAATTGATCATCGGTTACATCACAAAGAGCAGCAAGAGAGAATCCAGAAATCAAGTCCGAAGAAGATCCAGAAGCTGGACTGGGATCAGTGACTAAAGCCATCGACTGCGACTTCGACATACGAGAGACTATGTCAATCTCGTGAGTCTTGAGGCATGAGTACAGCGCATCAAGAGTCGTGTCCTTGATGGTAGTCACTTTCATCTCCCAAACACGTAAATCCAAAGCCAAAAGCATTTGACGAGCGTTATCCGAGTAGGGGTATGTGAGACCGATCGCTCGGAGGTTGCTCAAGATCTTATGAAATCTCCCAAAGCACTCATCCAGAGACTCTCCAGCGAGCATCTCAAATTTGTTATAATCTCGCTTGTACTGGTCCTATCGTACCGTCTTAATTTGGGTCGTGCCCTCATGGTATGCATTGAGGGTCGTCCAAATATCGAAGGCCGACGAAAGATGTGAGATGTGATCAAACTCGTTTCGACTCAGTCCTTGGATGATGATGTTCCTTGCCTTAGCATTCGCCTCAACATCGGGCATGTTTGTCGCATTGATGTTTTCATTGGCAGGAACAGCAAAGTGGGTTTTGACCTTTCACCAAACAGCATAGCTCTGAGCCTGAATGTAGGACTCTATCCGACTCTTCCAGAAGGGATAGTCGATCCCATCGAAGATCGGGGGCTTGGTGGAATACTTGTCTGTCACCATGGCTCACAGACCGGTTAAGATCTATCGAAAAGAGCTAACCGGCTCTGATACCAATTGTAGGATTGGAAATGGCAACAGAGGGGGGTGAAAGGTGCCTTCAAAAATCGCCCCAAGTATTCACACGATAACCGACATTTCATTCTAGAAAGAAAACCAACAAAGCAGGAGAGAATTGAGAGGCCAATGTCATTTTCATAAAGATTCGGAGAGATGACTGATTACAAAGAGTTTTGCTACAAGATTTTCAAATCATTTTCACACCTAAGAGAACATACATAGGAGAACTATAACTGCACTTCTCCATTTCAGCTCAAATTACTGCTCAACTGAACCAAGGCAAGCACTACAGTTTCTACTACTCCCAGACCACAGGCAAGAACTCAAATTGCTGCTTCACACAACTACAAACTAAAAGAGAACCACAGACTACAAACAAGGAGCAACTTAACTGCTGCAGTTCAAAGGAAATCAATAGTCTGCACTCGCAAAGAACTAACCGAGCAACAACAAAACAGCACCAAAAGAGGTATACATGCAGGCAACACACTGGTGCTTATCTTTTCCCATCCGACACCTTTCTGCGCACAAACAAACAGCAAGAATTGAAGGTCTTTGATGATTTTTTGCTGCTTGAACCTGCTGCAGAAACTGCACAAAAATTGCAGCTTCTGCTGCTGAAAACTGCTGAACTAAAGAGGTGCACAATCTTCTGAAAACTGCACCCAAAATGCTGATTTTCTGCTGCTATTTTCAGGCAAGATATGCTGAAATTTGTATCAAATAGCTGACCCAAATAGTGCAGATTGGCAGAGATAAAAGCACAGCACAAAACAGCAAATAACTGAAACATTGGACTAGAAAAAGGCTGAAAATGACAGTAGAAAAACTGCCGGTTGTTGCAGTTTGAAAACAGCAACTGAGAGCCACAAAAGGAGCTGTAGATCAGCTAGCTGAGACAAGATGCTCTCCCTGCAAACTGAGAACTGAGACACACCGCTGCATACAGGGATTACTGCTGACCAAACAACAAAAAAGGTGCAAGCTGAAATTCAGATGTGGCCGAAACCTGCAGCACTCATACAAACTGCGAGAGGGACTCACTGCCCACATAATGCAGCTGGGCTAACACCTTCAGGCTGTAGGCTAAATACTGAACGTGTTGAGATTGAAAGGAAATACTGTAGAAGAGAAAAGACGTTCGGCAGAAAGAGCACCAGCTGAATGCCCCCTTTTGCTTTCTTTTTCAGCAGAACCGAACAGCACACAGTAAATATCCAAACGCCAGAAAAAAACTGAAATTGCAAAAAGATTGATTTCTCTTTTCAGGTTAGATCAAAAGAAATAAGAGCTCAATAGCAAGGGGAATTCAGGTAACAAGAGAAATCATCCACAGAGCAAGGAAATGAAACTTTAGCAGAAATCTGAAACTTGCACTGAGAGGAGAATTGAATTCCTGATTTTTGGCCATACTTAATTCTTTTGCTCAACAGACTTTGAAATCAGCTAAGAGATGATCTCATAATAAAGGAACCACAGCTCAAAATAATCTTTAGATGCCACACACTTGAGCACAACATTGCTCTGGCTTCTAACCCTAGTTTTTGCAAACAGGGGAAGTGAGCTGCAGATGAATACACATTGATTTTCTGATTTGCTCTTAGAGATGGCTTGGTCAAATGACCTTGGGACTAATTTCCTCCACAGAGCAAATAGGATTCATCTCCTCATCCAAAAGAACGAGCTCAAACACAGTACGCAAGGGAGAGAAAAAGAGTAGTCCCCGGACAAAAGAAACAATGCATAGCAAGGAAATCAACATGGCTCAAATTCAGACCTTCTCAAATGGATTCAATACCATGAGTGCTTACAGAGGAATGATTACAAGCACAAGTTCTACATCTCCACTCACAAAATGCTTTCACATATAGAGAGAACACATGCACTACTGCTTGCACAAAAAAAACTCTCTCCAAGAACGCACAGACCAACTCACTGCTCACTACATTTTCACACACTCAACGAGCACCACACAAAAGAAGAGAGCTGATATCCAAGAACCCTAGAGCTCCCTGCTCACCTCAGCTCACAAAGCATACACACACGCACTCCCCACTGAGCTGAAGAACTCACTACTTCCCCTAACCGAGCACCCTCTGCTCTGAGCATGCGCAGCCACCAGAGAGAAATCCTCCTCTCCTGCGCCTCCCTTTTTTCTCAGCTACTCTCGAGGAGACCAAGGAAATCCCCTGTTTCCTGCTGCAACCCAGATTACACCCCTTTCTTTTTCTCAGCCCGAAGCAAGACACAGACAAAGAGGGGGCTAAAAACTGCTGCACCTTCTTGACCCCACATGCAGTCCACAGCAAACATCAAGAGAAAGGCTTGCTCTTCTCTCCTCTCTCTCCAACCTTTTGGACTAGTCCCAAATGGAAAAACTGGCTGCAACGCCAGCTGCTGCACTACCCAACCAATTTGACATCGAGAAGGAAGTAAGGATCGTTGTCCTTTCACTTAACTCCACAGGAAACACCGCTTCCAATTTGCAGCCTTGCACATTTCACCGAATTGCCACTCCTGCAGCTTCTTGGAAGCTTCCTATCAACACATAATCGCACCCGGCATCCTGACTGTCTGGACCTCGACTCCTCCCTGAGTCTAGTCCCGGTTCGCTCGTCATCGCCCGTTGTGTTCATCACGGGCAGTTCTGGTTCCTCGTCTCCCGGCTCGCAACCACCTCAGCAGCCTCGATCATCTTCGGCATCTTTGACCGTCTAGACCTCAACACCTCCTATGCCTAGTCCCGGTCCTCCTCGCCTCACCATGACCTAGCTCCGAAATCCTGCAGTTACACAGACAAGCAAACCATCATATAGCACCGCACGAAACAGCATAATCAACATTAGGATAAGTGAAAGGTACTCAACCCTAGAATACCCAAAACAAACTCAAACTCACTAAAGCAACCGTCAATTACTCATCACAAACATGGGGATACCTCCACATGGTCTCTCATAGGGGTACTGGATATCCATGACATCGAAGGTGGCTTCCCTGCTCGCCATGTTGTCATCCTGGCCGAAGGAGACCTGCAAACATATTTGGCCCAGCGCCAGTAGCGGCTGACCTCCGAAGCCCTGTAGCGGAATTCTTGAGGGGCCGAGGTGGCTTCAGGGGATCGCCATCTGGTCGAAGGCCTGTGCGAACAATACGTTCGCGGAACTGCCCCCATAGACCAGGACACACCGGACGTCGCACCCGGCAATCGCGACCTGGATGACTAGGGGACCTTGATGAGGGAACTCCACGCCTTCGGTGTCGGCGGGCGTGAAGGTGATCGCATGCTGCGCCCAATCTTGCGGTGCATGAGCCGGGCACACCGCCACGTGGTGTAGCCTCCGTACGTAGGCCTTGGGCTGTCGCTCAGAGGTGAACTCCAAGGAGGAGCCTCCGGAGATTACGTTAATGACCCTACACGGAGTGCCCTCAAGGGCATGGATCCGCAGAGGGCTCTCCTAGGGGCTGTTGCTCCTAATCCCGAATCCTTAGGGGACCGTCCAGTGGCTGCTGAACGTGCGCCACGACGGGTGGGCAAGTCTCGAGATCCCTATCTCTGGCGACGCTTTGTCGAACTGCCGCGATGGTGGTGCAGGAGCGGGTGTCATGAGTGCCTTGGCCATGCACCTCGCACCACTGTGGGCGGTGTTGGTCGCCATACTCCACACGGGCCCAACCGTCGTGGCCCCAGCCTCAGCCTCGCCCCCGACCTTGTCGAACTCTGGTCCCGCAGTTGGCGGGGGCGTTGTCTTCCGAGCCGCCCTCGATGTCGAAGACATAACGGGGTCGCCGGGACGTCTGACGGCCGCGCTGAGGCTTGTCAGCTAGCTCGTCCTTGTGCTGGGAGGCGTCCTTCAACGACTCCTGCCTACGCTTGCTCCGCGAGGAACTAGCTTTCAACGGGTCGGTGTTCATCACGAGGCCCTCCGCTGGATTGGCATCGGCCCCGTTGTCCTGGCGTCGCCTCGCGACTTCTTCCACCCGGGCATACTCCTCCATCTTGTCAAAGAGCTTCGCGACTGTCTTGATTGGCTTCCGCGCGTTGTACTCGGTTAGCGGCCCCGGGCGGAGACCCTGTACCGCCGCGTTGATGATTGTTGTCTCGTTGACATCTTTGACCTGGCAGCGGACCTTCGCAAAGCGTTTGAAGTACTCGAGGAGCGTTTCCGATGGTTTTTGCTTGATTGCGAATAGCTGATCCGTGTCAACACGCTCGATGTAGTTCCCTTGAAAGTTGTTGTAGAGGTGGTCGCGAACCTGCTCCCATGCGTATATGGAGTTCGGCTCTATGGTGAAGAACCATGAGAGCGCCACTCCCTGCAATGCAAGCGGGAGCCCCTTCGCCTTGGTGGTATCGTCTCCGCCTACCGCCTCGATGGCGGTCTCGTACATGCGCACGAATTCTCGAGGATCCGTGTCGCCCTTGTACGACGTGACAGAGCTGGGGAATTTAAAGTCCTCCGACCACGCTGTCTGCTGTAGGCCCGCCGATAGCGGGGACTCCGGGTCCATGCGCCGCAGCGAAGCGCGACTGGATGTTGGGACGTCCCGGCTGTCCGCGCGCTCGAGCGTGGGCTCCGGTGCGGCCACCGGCGGGGTCGGCTGACTCCTAGCCTCTTGCATGCTCCAGATGGCCCCTCGGAGATCCGTCAACTCCTGCTGGAGCGTGCCAAGGGCTGCCAGTAGAGCGTTCTCCACTACGGGCGTAGATGGGGGAATGGGCGCGTCCGGTGGCACGGTCGAGGTAGCCGCAACCACCGCTTGTGTCCTTAGGTTACTCATCACGTCAACACGGTGGACTCCGGCGCCGACGGCGGGGTCCCTGTCGCCAATGAGGCCACTTGGTGCTCGTGCACCGGATGTAGGGACGGTAGTCGCACCTCGATGGGCGTCGGGGCTACTGCTCCCTAGCACCCGGCCGGTATCGTCGGGGCTGATTGTCGCACCTGTGGCGGTGTGGGGTGTGACGCGTAGGGTGGGGTCGGCCGTCGCGTCGGTGGCGGTGGGGTCGACGGTCGTGTCGGTGGTGGCGGGGTCGATGGTCGCGTCGGTGGTGGTGGGGTCGATGGTCGCGCGATGAGCGTCGTTATTTTCAACTCCGACCGCCGATGCCGAAGCCCTGGTGTTGACGCGAGGCCTCGCCACGACCCCCTTCTTCTATTCGCCGCCGATGATGAAGCTTTCTTCGGTGCCATCCTTCTCAAGATCTTGGGGCTTGCTCTCGTCCCTCCCCACGGACGACGACAACTGTTGTGGCTACAGACCAAATAGAGAGAGAGGTGTATGGTAGTGGAGAGTTAGGTAAGCAAATGTCCTCTTGGCCCGGTGCCAAGGGCTGATCGTAATATATATGTTTCCTCGTGAGGAGTGTCTTTACAATCGTAACCCTACACCGAAGCCTCCGATTGAGGGCAACTACGTCCTTAGTACATGGTTTATATCTTTTCCAACAGGCTAGCTGGGTTTAGGTGGGGGCCACCCCTACAACAGTCGTACTTTGAGATTTATCGATATTTGAGATTTCCCTTTATTTTAGCGTGTATATGATTGTGATCATATATATGTTTGACTGTCTGCACTAGCGTGATTCTGGACTAGTGCAATTTACACAGAGAGTCCGAATTTACATATTCGGGTCTCGACAACTAACATGTGATTTGACCTATAATCTTGGATAACTTGTAGTTGTAGTGCTTCTTTTGCTGGGTGGTTTACAGTTGCATTTTACATCTTATCTCGGGCTGAGATTCCTTTTTTTTTCCGGTCTTTCCAGCTGTCATGCTTACTGTTGTCAGATTTAAATTGTATTTTTCTTGTGCTTCATAAAACCTGTACAAATATCTGTGACCATTCTTCATAAACTCTGTAGAACTAAGAAATAAACTGCCTTACCAAGCAATTCTTCCCAAATAATCATTGCTCATATAGCAAGTTGGCACCAAAGATGGGCAAATGCAGATAATCTATCAGAATTTTTCTCAGACTTCACTAATAAACTATAGACTGCAGGCTATACAGGTAATACAACCCTAGAAAGTGTGATACTAATTTTCCTTGTCTTTCACTTCCAGACATTCTTCGCTGTGTTTGAACTTGAGCTCACCAAATTATATGAACCGAACTAGCTAACTACTCGGGGAAAAGCTCTTCCTTGACAGCAGGTGCAATCCACTGGATCTGGATGTGAGTGATCTCCCAGAGCTCGTCTCCATCCCTCTGCACCAGCACCTCCTTGTCCTTCATCTCCATGATCATCCGCTTCAGCATCTGTGGCACTAGCTCCTGCATCACCCCGGCGCCGCCGCCAGCCGGCAGGTCAGACTTGATGCACGTGTCCATCCGCCGCAGCACGCCGAGCCAGAACGTCCGGAAGCCGGGCCCCTGCGCCAGCGTCCCCAGGAACATCACAAACACATTAGCCAGCAGCTCTGTCGCCGCGGCGAGCGTGCCCTCCATGCTCCGCGTCTCGCGCTCCGCGCCCTCTCGTCGGGAGTACTCCAGCGTCTTCTCGTGCAGGTCGTCGACCATCGCGAAGATGACGAGGTTGAAGCACGCCAGGCAGCCCGTGGGGCCAAAGTCCAGGTCTCCCGCTGCGGCTAGCGAGAAGCCCCGGCCGAGCTCTGCCACGGCCTGGTTGCGGATCTCCTCCCGCCGCACCAGGCTCGTCTTGCGCAGTGCCTCCGCCAGCTTGATGAACATGTTGGTCGCCAGGTTGCCCATGCGCGACGCGTCCTCGATCGACGACGAGCTGCTGCTGCTATTGCAGTTGCTCCCCGGATCAGAGTACCCAGATTTGTGCCACTGTATCAGCCAGTTCACAGAGTCCGCCATCAGCTCGAGGATCTTGGTGCTAATCTCGAGGGGGCTTATCTTGAGCGCGGCGAACCCGAACGCCGCCTCGATGCAGGCGGCGTAGTTGAACCGCGTGATGTGCGCGCCGTCGCTCATCAGCTTGATGAGCGCGGCAACAGACTGGTCGAAAGTCTCTGGGTGGCGGCCGGTGACCGTAAGTAGGTGCAGCACTGTCTTCCACCCGATCGGCGTCTGCACGTTCCCGGCGTGCTCCATGAGCAGCTTGACGATGCACTCCGAGATGCCCTCGCAGCATGTGTCGAGGATCTCCTTGTCGAGCTTCCACATCAGGTTGATCGACTTGAAGATGTGCTCCTCGGAGAGGCGGTCGGCGTGCGGCTGTCCGGAGAATAGCCTCACGGCGATCTTGAAGAGCGCAACGACCGCCTTCTCGGCGAAGGGGCAGGGCGAGAAGAGCGGCAGCTGGGACACGGCAGCGAAACACTCGTGCAACTGCGGCCAGAACGACGTGAAGCGCTGAAGGTTCGCTGACGAGACGAGCAATATGAGATCCCAACAGAAGCCGACGGTCTCCTCCTCCTCCACCGGAGTGCTGAATTTCTGCCCCTTGCCTCCAGCGGCAAAGATGAGCGCCCGGCCGAGGTTCTGCACCGACTCGTCAGGCAGCTTGGCGCTCTCTGTGAAGATGCTCCCGATCCGACATTGCTGAATAATCTTGAGATTGTTCTCGAACTCGCTGCCGACAGAGAGAAGCGACTCGCCGCCACTGTCAAGCGACAGGAACTGCGAGAAACGACCGATCATGCCAGACACATGCCGGCTCGTCCCGGCGCCATGGTGTGACGAGGGGAAAATGACGCCGGAATCCGACTTGGAGTCATGACCTGAACGTTCCGAGCTGCTGCACACGCTGCTGTCCGATTCGATCACTAACTGGGGAAGCAACTTGAGCCGCTTGAGCTTGAGCAGGCAGTCGGCAATGTTCTTCCATGCACCGCGCACCGACTCGCCGAACCGGTTAGCGACGGTGAAGAGTGCCAAGGTCGCCATCCTTGGCTTGAGCTCGTTGCTGAAAGTGAACATCGTCTCCTCCGTGGTGGCGTAGGGGTTCAACAGAGTTGTGAACTTGCAGAGGCAACAGAGGAGCTCGTCGAGGACATCCTCCAGGCCGTAGCGCGTGATGCGCGCCACGGAGATCAACCCCTCGACACACTGATTCAGGATATCCTCGTCATCTGTGTTGTCGAATATGGCAGCCAACGTCGCGACCGTCTGCCCGGAGACAGCGATGAACACCTCCCGGCTGAGCTTGTGCTTGAAGTCGCAAGGCGTGAATTGCTCGATGACGCGTGACCGGTTGACGAGGTTTGCCCAACGGCTAGAGGTCATCTCGACAGTCGTGCCACCCTGGCTGAACACCGTGATGGCGTTCGTCGATATCGAGTGGAAAAGCTCGGACAGGTACTCCCTGGGCAGGTCCTTGCCGGCGTTGATGGCGCGGTTGTTCCTGATGAAGTCCTCCTCCGTCATCTTCTTCTTGACCTGAGGGTTGTGCAGGTCGGTGTTGAGCATGATGAGAGAGTAGCACAGGATGAACGCTGCGTCCTTGGTCACGAAGACCTCCGACGTCTGCTGCTCGAAGAATCGCTCCGAGAAGGCCTCGAGGATGCGCTGTATCTTCTGCGACTCCCCGGGCAGGCGGAACGTCTCGAGGTAGGTGCGGAGCGCGGTGTCGAGGATGGCGCCGGTGAAGTCGAACGTCTCGGTGAACTCCTTGAGCACCTTGAGGTTGAACTCGTCCGGGTCACCGAGGAACTCCCCGATCTTGTTCTTGTCAAGGCCCGGAGAGTAGCGCAGGAAGTAGGCCATGCTCTTCGGCTCCGGCGGGGTGGGCACCAGGTGGCAGAGCTTGAGGAACTCGATGCCCTTCTTCTGGTCGCGGTTGTAGTGGTTCGCAGCTATGGCCACCTTCTTCTTCTTGAGCTTGCGCTTGCGAACGAAGTCGACCCACGTCTCGCTGCCATGGTCGTCGCCGGCGTCCCACCGCTCCACCCAGAACAGCCGGTACTCCGAGATGTCAACGTTGTACGTGTCGTGGTCGGGGGCCTTCTCGACCTCGATGTTGTCGGCGATGGTGGTGATCAAGTTGACGAGGCCCTCGAACGCCTGGAGCTGAACGGTCGTCATCGGATTCGACGCCGGGAAAGCTGTCTTGCACAGCAGCTTGCCGACTTCTTCGAAGACATTGCGCAAGAGCGGGTCGCAGTCGTAGTTCACGTACATCTCGATGACAAATGTTGGCTGCCGGCAGAAGCTAATGAGCCCCTCGATGGCCACCTCCTGCAGCTGCAGCCCGCTCCCGCCGGTGCCGACGCGCAGTAGCACATACATGAAGAACGCTTCAAGCTGGAGCTTGAGGAATCTAGAGCAATGGCATTTGGGGTACATTAGTTTCGTACATGGTCAATTGAATCTAGAGCAATGGCAATTGGTGTACATTAGTTGAAACATTTGCTTGAATTTTTGGGACTTTTTTGAAACCTTTTGAATCTTGTTCAAATTTGTAAAAGTTGTCGAAATATATTTGAAATTTCTGCTAAAACCTTCTTGAAACTTCTGCCTTTTAAGCCTGAAACTTCTAAGAAACTTATTACATTATTGAAACTTACATAAAACTTGATGTAGTGTATTGAAACTATATGAAACTTTATTATACCATTAGAAGTGCTTCCAACGTATGCTAGGCTAGCATTGAGAGCTGCTCCAATATATAAAGGCGTTGCATGCTTACCGTCGCAAGAAGTGGTATAGGTTGAGAGCTGTGCTGCAGATTATTGAGAGGACCAGAGGGCTGGAGTCGGTGGCGTAGTGGATCAAGTGGTAGAAGAGGTCATCTTGGATGAGGCGCAAGAGCCTAGGGTGCTTTCCGATGGCCTCGCCGCCAAGCTCGATGGCCGAGTTGATGAGCACGAGGGAGAAAAGCTCCACGTCCTCCTCGGAGGTGAATGCGCCGTGCCCTTCGGGGGACATGACCATGTCGGGGGCGTTGAGCAACAGCGAGCAGAGGAAGTTGAAGATGTCGACCATGCACTGCGCGCCGAAGCCGGCTCCCGAGGTGACGGACATGTCGTCGATGTCCGTGCCGTGGTCGGGCGACACGCTGATGTCTGGCAAGCGGGAGAAGATGGCCTGCAGGATCTCGTGCATGCAGTGCCGCGCCGTGCGCTGGAGGAGCTCGCTGCCCCGGCTGCTGGCGGCGTGCTGCACCACCTGGAAGCACGTGTTGACAGCCGTGCACACGGCGTGGTCTGACAGGAGCGGCGCCGCACGGGCACGGAGGAGCGCGGCCAGCACCTGCAGCACGCGGAGGAGCACGGACTCCTCGGCGCCGGCGTGGGCAATGCGCTCTATGCGGCAGTTGGTGACCGCAGTCAAGATGGCTTGTATCGCGTCTCGGGCGCCCGGCGAGCACTCGTCGAACACATCGATGCGCAGGATCTTCAGCACGGACGACAGCGCGACTCCGGTGGCTGCCGGAGGGACCTCCTCGCTCTGCACGACATCAAGAAACGGCGAGAGGTACATGGACGGGTCGGAGCAGCGCCACGCTCCGAGGCGGGGTTGGAAGAGGAGGGCGCGGAGGTTCTTGAGGGATTGGATGAGGCTAGCAAATGTGGCCTCCTCGGCGGCGGCAACCGCCGGAGGGAGGTAAGAGTAGGGGTCCTGGCGGCGGCGGATGACTGCGAGGAGTGCGGCCACCTCGGTGTTGAGCATGCAAGAGATGCCGAGGTCCTTGAGCCGGGGGTCACGCCGAGGCCCGCGGGGCACGATGTAGGTGGGCGGGCCATCTTCGTCGTCGACGGAGACCGCCGTCCTGGCCATTGCCGGTCGACGACTATTCGATGCTCGAAGATGAAGGGAAGGATTAATTGGTCAGAACTCAGAAGAAGATGATGGTACTTGTAGTGCGCGAAGCTCTCGGTTAAAAGGAGGACACGAATATGGTGGATGAATGTGAGGAGCGGTGGGAGTTTGCCCCATCGCCCATGGCCATTGTTGCCATGTGGTCAGTGACTTCGTACTAATTTTAGGTTGCTGCTTCCTTTTTGTCCTTTGTGAAATGATTATGCTATTGCCGGATGTAGATAAGACTGGTTTAGATTTGTTTACGGGGCTTGAAAAGTGTAGGTTTGCCAAAAATAGCATTGGTCATTACTCTCTGAACATCTGGTAAGCCAATCTTTATGCAGAAAGCCAACGCGTTGTCGTTCTGAACCAGGTCTATGTTATACAGGAGTTCCCTGACAAATGCTACTTCCTCTGCTTGCACCTTCAGAGATCCAAGGTACTGGGGGGGAAAGTATGTTCCAAGTTGAGAAAATGTAGGAAATATTTTTACATGCATCATCATCAAGGGTAGGTTCCTGAACAAAACTGGGGAAAATTGTCTGAAAGATGCGTACGTACCTGAACAAAATTGGAGAATATAGTGTTCCCATCTGCATTGTTGGGCTGGACGGTATGCTGCAGATGGCTGTGGCTTATGCGGATGACCTGGGTGAGCCTCTCTTGCTCCGGATGGTGAACGGCTGTGGGATGTTGAAGATCACCCCGATCTCCCCTGCCATGCCGTGTGGCCCTATTCTCATCACAAACTAAACGGGCATAAGAATTGATCAGAATTGTAATTGACTGAAAGATGTCACTTTTGTACAGAGGCCAGTTGGGGGAAAAAGAACAGTAGAACAGTGATAGTCATGTCATGGTGCAAGTGAAAAACTATTCAGTAGTTATAGCCTTATCAAGATTGGGTTGCAATTTACTGTACAAAGAAATTACAATTACTTAAAGTTCACTTTGTTTTTTTGGGGGGTTTCGATGGGTTACCTTCTCTGTGCCATTCTCAGCGGTTGTCAATACGTCCTGGTATGTAGAAAAGAAAAAAAAGATAAAGGATACTGTTAGAGCAAGAACAGGAAGCAAAACGAAAAATTATTACAAGACTGCTAATAGAAGACCGGGTGTGAACTCTGAAGTCTGAATATGTAATTACCACTTCGCTGGACATAATGATGTAGCAGTCCGTCGGGAGTTCGTTCTCTAGGACAATGTCCACCAGGGGGGGGGATATTCTGTCTTTATCTGTTAGATCATGTGGTTAGGTCTAGACTATTTTAGATGATGAATATTGACAACGTTGGTTATGATATTATTTATAGTGTGTTGCGCGTGTACGGATTGACGTTGGTCAAGTTCGGACGAACTTATGCCAGAAAAATATTCTTTGGATTTTGTATGTGCAGGTTGAAGCATGGAGACGATCGTGATCGATGACGAGGAGAGAACCGGGACTGGGATGGGAAGATCCGAGGTCAGGCGGTCGAGAGAGTCACGAGATGATCTAGCTCAAATTTGGGCACGTGAAGATTAAAGGTGGATAATGCGTGAAGAAGATACAGGAGGTGCGGTCCTGGAGACTTCGACACATGATAAGCTAAAAAAAATCAAAAGCATAAAAATAATTTAAAACCCTATATTATGAAGGGTTTTGAGTCTCTTGAAAAGTAGTGGGCCGAAAATCTTGGTTGAGGTAAAAAAGCTCAGGATGAGTTGTATTATGGTTAATGACGTATTTGACTAGGTTGAGAAATTTTAGAAAGGCTAACGGTGGCTACGAGAGTATATAAGCAAAACTGAAAAGTTCTATACAACCAAGAGAACGAAGGAGGAGCGATTAGATAATTATGCATGCGACTATTTGGTTCGTACGGTGATTCTTTGGAAGAAATAAAAGGCCGGCGGCAGCTATTTTCTAGTGCTGTGATTTAAAAAAGCGTGCAGCGAGGCAAGGCGAAACTACTGCTTCTGAGATTTGGGTGTCTGATCCAAGTCAAAGGTTGACGAGGATGTCGCTTCTACCGAAATACTGCTGCTCCATGATGTTCCTATGAAGACAGTGCATATCAAGTTTGTGCTCCAAAAGCACTACGCGTTCGGCTAGAAGTTCCTCGTCGTTGGCGACGACCTGACGCTTGGCCTTTGGGATCTGACCAAGGCAACCACTTTGGATTGGTCAGAAGACCATGTTTGGACGGTGAAGAAGGATTTACCAGCAAACTGTTTAGAAACCCTCGCTGGCGACCAGTCCAAGTGATTTCTCTGCTTAGAACAAGAACGAATTAATCACAGAATCACAGAAGAATAGATTGAATACACAAAGAGAGATAGAGAGAACTTCTGGTCTTTCTTTATTGCTTCAATTCATTGGGGTACAAAATCAGCCATATAGTTCTCTATTTATAGGAGGGGGTGAGGTGCCCACTACAGATAAGGACACGTTTAAACGAGAGAGGATCCGTTTAAACGGGAGTCCTTATCCTAGTTTCCTAATACTCCCCCTTGGGCACTCATCTAATATACTGATGCCTCATTAAAACTCCATAAAAACCCAGTGGAAAAATTTGAAGAAAGAGTACATTATGCATGTTATGCTACGATGCATGAATTGCCTCATTAAAAACCTTGACCGAGAAACTTCAAGAAAACTCGTCAAGGGAAAAAGAGTACAATTCACCCAACTTCATTCAATCTTCAGGACTTTTATTCTTTGGATACTTGATCTTCAGGATCAAGATTCACTAATGGGCTTAAGAGAATTCTCCCCCTGAATTCTGCACTTCTCTAAGTCTCATCATACCAATCCCTCGCACGCACCTTTCAAAGCTAGATGCGGGGAGGGACTTTGTGAATAAATCTGCTAGATTTTCACAAGACTTAGTATGTAGTACTTTAATCTTGTCCATCTTTTACAATTAATGAGCATAGAAGAATTTGGGGTTGATATGCTTTGTGAGATGACTCTTCACATAGCCCGTTTGTACTTGTGCAACGCAAGCGGCATTATCTTCATAGATAATTATGGGGGTCTGCACAATGTTCATCCCACATGACTGCTGGATGTGATGAACCATTCGATGTAACCAAGCGCATTCACGTGCGGCTTCATACAGCGCTATTATTTCTGAGTGGTTCGTCGAGGTAACTACAAGGCTTTGCTTAGACGATTTCTAGGAAATTGCAGTTCCACCACACAGGAATGCATAGCCTGTTTGTGACTTTGCGGTATGCGGGTCAGACAGGTACCCGGCATCTGCATAGCCAATTAAGTTCAGATCTTGATTCTTTCTGTAGAACAATCCAAAGTCCTTGCTTTCTTGGAGGTATCGGAAGATGTCATTTATGCCCTGCCATACCTTTTGGTGGGCTCTGCACTGTACCTTGCCAACAGGTTCACGGCAAATGCGATGTCCGATCTAGTGCAGTTTGCTAAGTACACGAGTACTCCTACTGCACTCAAGTATGGGAATTCCGGTCCCAGGACTTCCTCCCCCTCTTCCCTAGGTCGGAAAGAATCTTTTTCTTGCTGTAAAGATCTCCCGATCATCAGTACTTTTGATGGGAATGTTTTCTCAAAACCAAATCTTTATAGCACCTTCTAGGTGTAGGTCGACTGGTGTACCAAGACTCCTTCAGGGACATGCTCAAGCTGCAGGCCTAGGCAAAACTTGGTCTTACCTAAATCTTTCATTTCAAATTCTGACTCCAAGTAGGAGCTTGCTTGTTTTATATCTTCTACTGTCCCGATGATATTCAGATTATCTACGTACACTGGGATTATCGTATAAACACACAAGGACATTCTTCATTGTTCGTGTAGCCTTTCTTGCAGAGAAAGTCGTCTAAGCGATTATACGACATTTTGCCAGATTGTTTCAGTCCATACAGGGACTTTCTAAGTTTCACACTATACAGATTTCTATTTGCTCTGTCTTGGTTCGGGAGAGGAATTCCTTCAAGGACTTTCATATAAATCTCTGAAACCAAGTTACCATAAAGGTATGCAGTCACAACATCTATCAGTTTCCTTTCTAAATTCAAGTTTACTGCCATTGAGATCAAGTATCTAAAGGTAATTCCACTCATGACTGAGGAGTAGGTTTCTTCATAATCAACTCCAGGACGTTGAGTGAAACCTTGTGCTACTAGCCTTGCTTTGTATCTTACTACTTCATTTCTTTCATTCCTCTTTTGAACAAATACCTACTTGTGTCCTACAGGGTGCACATGGGGAGGTGTGCGGCATACGGGCCCAAACACTTCTCTTTTGTTCAGAGATAGCAATTGAGTTGCTATTGCCTTCTTCCAATCTTCTCTATCTGATCTTTTCTTACATTTAGCGAGTGATGCAGGCTCGAAATCAAGATCAATGATTGTCGTAATTTTATTTACGAAGTAGATATCAACACTGGCTGTTGTCCTGTTCAGTGACTATCCTGTGTGCACATAATTTATAACTATTTCTTTATGAGTTGCTTCTTCTAGAGCTTCACCTTGCGCATCGCTTCCTTGAATTGCGGTGGCAAGTTCCTTTAGTTTTTCGGCTCCGATGTGTGCGCACACATCCATGCCGATGGGGATATTCAAATCCGGTATATCCTTTTCAACAGGTGTCATACTTGTGCTAGGTTTCAACTGGCTCCCCTTCTCATTCTGGGGGACTTCGGTATTCGGCTGTGATAAGTCCTTCTTATCCTTTTTCGTCGGGCATCCCCGGTTACTTAGGATTCGAGGAGCCAGAATTCTCGTCCTTTTATTCTGAGGCCTCTGGACAAGATTAGGGATACCTTCAATTTTCATTGGTATTTCAACCCTCTCCGGTGCATTGCGTGCAAGCACATGCGACTTAGTCACGCTCTTCAAATCACTAAAGTGATCATGCAGTTGATTTGCTAATGCTTGCAAATCGATGATCTTCTGGACCACTTGTTCAGCTTTACTAGTGCGTGGGTCATGTGCAGGAATTCCCGTGGCTGCCCATGTAATTTCTCGACATTTTTCATCAAGGGGTTGATTTCCTCGCCCTAATGTCGGAAAATTATACTCATCAAAAATGCATTCAGCAAAGCAGACACAATGCAAATCTCCCGACATGGGTTCCAAATACCTGATTATGGATGCAGTCTCATAACCAACGTATTGTAACACCCCAGGACCCACTTTACCCTGGAATGCCACTAAACCACTCTACAGCTAGCCAAAATTTCAAGATAATTTATTCCGGCAATAATTTCTATACATGAAGCAATAAGCGGAAGCATAAACAACGAAGAGAACAAAGATATCGGTATCAAGTTCAATAATTGAAGCAACCTCTCGCAGATTAATCAACGAATTGTTCACAAGTTCATCATTCTTAAATAAAATAATCATCCACGAATTTGCTAAGCATTTGACTAGAATTCTATCGACTTTATTACAGCATGAATCGATGAACCAAGTGCATTATTGTGGTGCCGCTCTACCCATCCCATTAATGCTCAAGAATCACCTGTAGGGGGGAAACAAGGGTGAGATAAAAATCTCAGCAAGTAAACTGTTTAATAGGCTATTCAGACTACTAACAAATATACAACATCATTAAAGTATCCACATGTCCATATTCACAATGTGCATCCACATTCATTATCAAGCTAATTAAACTACAATGATATTAAGCATCAATATCCATTTTCCATAATGACCATAATTATAGCCTCAACCATATCTACTACCAACAATGATAAAATATTAGCAAATAAATATTGATTAACTACTTCATATCATCCACCACTACCACTACCAACGATAATAAAGCATTAACATGTTTTACCTCACTAACTTTATTATTTCACGCATCCACAACTGCTATCAACAATTACCACAAGAGAAAAGAATCTCATGCCACAAACACAACCCCTACCATACCAGAAAGGATGAACCCCTTTCCACGGCCACAGCCACATTCCTCATACCATAAGTGGCCCTCATGAGCCAATTCCACCATACAACTATGAAGTTGTAGTTGTTTGTAAAATAACTTCTCCATAATATATTGCATAAGTATGCAAATGATCTTTCCACAAATGCAATGTATATGCATGCTATGCTCCACTGCACCTTTACCCAACAAGGTAAAAGTGTGCATCGTGCTACGGCAATGCACGATGCTGTACCGGTACAGTCGCGGCTATAAGCGGCGGCATCCATAATGCAATGTCATGATATGTTATGAATGATACGATAATAATAAACCACAAGAATTTAACCACGAAGGTCAACCACATAACCAACATTCAGTTCACCAAAATCAAAATCAATCGATCTATAGTGAATCTTACCACATAGACCACAATATATTCATCAAGATTGCTACCACCACAACCACAAGTATTCACTAAGAATACTACCACCAAGATCACAAAAATACCAACTTCAAGGGCATCAATATGATACTCATAAATTTAACAATGAGGAAATATCTTCATATCCACCATGCATTTACTTTCATATACCACAATTAGCTCATTACGCAAATTACCACAATACTACCAAAACTCATCCAAACATGACAATTGATTAATATCTTACTACCATATTTCTACTCAGAAAACATGCACATCCGCTACGTTTACTTGCCTCTACTAGTGAAGCGACGAAATCACGCGCGTTCAGAAGCAAAACCGCCTATCCAAAAGGTACCTCTCAGCACACATTACAACAATGAAAATGTGATTCTTGAAGACAAGATATCGCTAAGCCCCAAAATCCCACAACATCATTTCCCGCGTAACGGTTCTACAATCTTCCCATTGCAGGGCACTGCTTAACATTTTCCTATCTTTAAAAATATAAAACTAATCACAGCAAACGATATCTATCTAAATTCCTCACTTAAATACCTTCACTTTTTATGTAGATCATATATTTTTATCTTGTCATTAACAAGGTGATATCTAATGCACAAAATAGAGGACGTCATCTGTTCTGAAAGTCTGGACAGCCGACTTGTAACGCGTCCCCAGAACAGATCAAGTCTCTAACAATTCTGGTTCTTTTACAGAAGCTAGATTACTGAATTCCCTACCTTTTTCTCAATAATGACCAAAAATTTAAAAATCATCTTCTACCCGTAATTCCTATCTGAACAGCGGTCTATCCTTGTCTGTACCCTGACGGACAGCGAGATTCCAGACCCTAGTACGTCTAAATTGCGTAGCCAAAAAAATATGAAACAAATACAGTAGATGTGTATCGTCGTCCTCTACAGTTTTGCTTTTGGGGAGACCCTCGAGAAAAATCGTCTTTGGTGTCTAAACCGCACAAATAGTAACACCGCGCGATTGGATCTACAGACAGTCAACCGGGATTCTCTAATCGGAAGTTTCTAAAATGCTAATCCCTACAAAACTTGGACCAAGAACCCTATATTTAGTAGAAAATAGAGGGATTGGGGTGAGGGAGAGTTACGTAGGAGAATTCCTCAAGATCACTCTTCTTCTTCTTCTTCTTCTTCTTCTTCTTCTTCTTCTTCTTCTTCTTCTTCTTTTCTCCTCTTTTCTTCCCTCCTTCTCCCTTCTCTTCCTCCCTTTCTTCCCTTCTTCCTTTTCTTCCTTTCTTTTCAGCCATGGCAGCCTTGGGGAGAGAGAGAGGGCAGGGAGGACGTCCAAGAAGGGGTGGGGGCGGCCAAGGGGGTGGGAGGGGGCTTGGCTAGGGTTTGGGGAAAGAAAAAGGGGTAGCTTAGGCCCCCTTTGGGCTGGTTGGCCCAAATTGACTAGGCCCTCCTCTAGGAAGCCCAAATTCTATATTTTTTTAATGAATTAAATTCATTCTTTTATTTTGGACAATTTCTCAAATTAATTTCCGCCTCCCGCGATTCACCGAAAAAACGAAAAACTCCCCATTTTTTAAAAAACCAACGCCGAAATCGACGATCAGGATATTACATTCTCCCCACCTAAAAAGGATTCGTCCTCGAATCTAACTTCTCAACCCACGAGACAAAGAACAATCAAGGAAAGAACAACCAAAGGATAGAGGATCCCAAGGATAGAATATCCCAAGGAAACAACAAATACGGGTACTCTTCCGCCTCGCAAAGCTCGGGCTCTTCTTAAGTATCCGGTCTTCATGCTTCCACGTCGCCTCCCGCTCGGCCTGATTCATCTAGAGGGCCTTCACATACCTGGTGGTCAGCTCCGACGAGTCCACGAAACACGCTGATCGACGCCGAGCACCCGTAGCCCTTTGGTCGGCTCTAAGCGGCCAACAGGTCCTGCCGTTCTCACCAGAATTCCCCGCCGCAACTATTAAATCTCTTATTAAATATAATCGAGATGATACATTTTACCCCTTCAAAAGAATTTGACCGAAAATTCCACTCACATCATTCTACTCGAAGCACAAACATTATCTTTTACAAATAGAACCCAACAAAGGAAGAATAAAGGATTCTTAAACAACATACCAGCAACCAGCTTTCCTTCAAAGGACCACGATCTAATTCAAAGGATTCACCACAAAATATATTTCACTCTCCAAGTAGACAATTGGAGAAACCACACCACATAAGCCAAGAGTGAAAATCACTCGAAAGTCCAAAACAATCATTTTCTTTTCCCAACTGGAAAAGACTACGCATCAACAATAAACAACTCAATTTGCAGATGACCTCTGCCAAAACACACAGCATAAACAAGAATCAAGCGAGCATTTTACTACTCGAGATATCATTAATGTCCCAATCCATTCCCTTTCAAAATTTTAACTTTCTTGAACAAAGTATTTCGAACTCATCGCCCAACACACCCTCTCATTTAACTCAAGTCGGCTACCTCAACAATAAGCCCAAACTGAGTACATCATCTACACCATTGCAGATAGACTCTACTGCCCTCGCAAATCATACTCTAGCCAAGACTTTCCTAACGCACCTTAGTACCTTAAGGATAACAACTCCGAATTCATATCACACCCACACATACTTATTTACTGCACCTCAAGGATGCTATCTCGATCATCACACTATTTGGATTCCACTTTGATCCACTATTCCCACACCGAGACACTGGACCTCTAAGATTCTAGTATAACAAAAGGTAAAGCTCCGACTCAGCTTTCAAGACTCCTACAACAACTCCCCGTATAAGATAGGGAAAACTTCGGGTGAAAACCCTACTATACCACAATTAACATACACTTAATTCTTAACATCAACAAATCACTTGGCTCCAAGACAAACATTCTATTTAAAACATATCCTTTCCAAGGATTATTCTACGAAAACAATATATCATCTAATGGGTCTCAAACATCGTAATGTTTGAGGGTCCCAAAAAAAATGTCTACTAGACCACCACTAACCAATTGCTATCACGCAACAAAAGGCTTCGCAACCTACAACAATTACCATGTTCTTAGAAAAAGAGGTAAGAAGAAATAAATTCCAGCATACAGAAAATCGCTATCATTCACAGTAGCCAACAGACCAAGAGAAAAAATAAATAGCAATAAGGTTGGAAAACACAAGATGAGATCATCTGTACCTCAAATACTTCTAGTACAACTTTTTCTTTCAATAAGAAATAATTTTCCTTTGATAACAGCATCTCGCCAATTCCAACAAAGGATGCTTGAAGACCACAACACAAGGTTCAGATAAAACCAATAAAAGCATTCATCACACCACTTTGCTCAAAAATAATTTTCAGCTACCACATAAGTCTTAAAGTCCGAAAAGAAGACCCCAACCGCGAAACCCAAATCCTTAAATTCAATTAGTAACATGAAACTAACAAATTCCTTCATTTGTAAAGCATTCAACATATAAGCACAACTATATGCAATTAATTGTATTAACAACAAGATAAAATATTCTTTGCAAGAATCATTATATCCTCTTATTCCATATTTTTCCAAAAGGAGAACCATAAATATCTTCATCATGTTCTTATTATCTAAATAAGATTTCAACTACTTAATCTAGAAAAAACCTAGTGCATAAGCCACCATATTAAAACAAAGCTCTTTAACAAGATGATATTAGAACATGACATCCTCGCAAACATGCTAGTATAAATCTTTTATTAGATTTCATACATTTAACTCTTACCAATGCTCAAGTTCTAATTTAGCACAAATTGATTGCACTCCAGTCATTACTGTCAATAATTGATTATTATTCTTCATCATCGTATCATTAATGATCCTATCTCTGTTTTGCAATCGCAAAATAATTATGAGCACAGATTCAATATTCCACTTAATGTTTAGAAATTAGAATAAAATAAATTTAAACCTCAATAATACCAGCTTAATAAGATAAGATTCCACAAGTCAATACATCAATCTTCATCTATTTCTTTATGCATGTTTCAACATTTTAGCATGGCAAAAGTTACATGAATTTAGCAGTTATACATGCTCATCAGATAAGTAAAGAGAGGACATATTAAAGATTAATATTACTAAATCAATATTCCAACACCTCTTTACTTAACCATACTGAATGATCAGATCAATTACTTAAAAACGAATATCCAATTTACATAACAAGTTGAAAATTTAAACAATCACAATAATCAAACCAATCCTATTTTCTTTCATATTCCTCAATAATTGCATAAGTTCTAAACATGCATAGACAAATTCTTAGCCACAATTCTTCAAGAAACTATAACAGGACAATATCATATTAATCAACCTCACTTCTAAGGATATTGGTAGAAATTAATTATGTACCACGCTAGCATCTAACTTGATAATTCACAACTTATCAATTACTTACATAATTGCCACCTCCTACTCAGACACAACAAAACATCACAAAGGGTTTTTAACACTTCCTTTTAGAAAAGAGAGGATTCAAACTTCAATACCCAAAATAACTCAAAAGAAATGCATAGAGCCAAGACTTCTATAAGTTAACGAACTTCCAACATAAAACTTTGATTTCTTTTCAAAATATCAACGAATTAGTGAGTCACATTTTCTAGTAAGAAAGATGGGACAACATGAAAAACCCAATCTCATCAATTAACAGCGCTCACAAGCAGCAAAAGCAACTCATCAATCAGAAGAAATAATATTTTATCTCAAGAACAATTAGAGGCCTATTGGCACCCAACAATTGCATTGAACCACTAACCCGAGAGAAAACTCATTAACCACAATAGGCCAAGAATTGGTAAAATCAACTCCAAGGGAATAACACCTTTTTTAAGAAACTCACCCTCGACATCTACAACTAAGTTACCTGAGGTAACTACACAACTATCCCCATACCACGAATGGTGGTATAAAATATCAATGCCCAAGGCAATAACTACAACCTCTATCTCTTATCAAAAGCTATCCTCACTCATAGCAGTCATAGAAGCAAATCATAATCATGCAAGATCATATCATAACATAAATCATCAATACAACATGTCAAAAACATAAATGCAATGCTTGACCCATCCCATCCTACAGTGCACCAGTGTGTCAATTTAATAATTTAATTACCACAGAACTAACGCCTGCTCTGATACCAACTGTAACACCCCAGGACCCACTTTACCTTGGAATGCCACTAAACCACACTACAGCTAGCCAAAATTTCAAGATAATTTATTCCGGCAATAATTTCTATACATGAAGCAATAAGCGGAAGCATAAACAACGAAGAGAACAAAGATATCGGTATCAAGTTCAATAATTGAAGCAACCTCTAGCAGATTAATCAATGAATTGTTCACAAGTTCATCATTCTTAAATAAAATAATCATCCACGAATTTGCTAAGCATTTGGCTAGAATTCCATCGACTTTATTACAGCATGAATCGATGAACCAAGTGCATTATTGTGGTGCCGCTCTACCCATCCCATGAATGCTCAAGAATCACCTGTAGGGGGGAAACAAGGGTGAGATAAAAATCTCAGCAAGCAAACTGTTTAACAGGCTATACAGACTACTAACAAATATACAACATCATTAAAGTATCCACATGTCCATATCCACAATATGCATCCACATTCATTATTGAGCTAATTAAACTACAATGATATTAAGCATCAATATCCATTTTCCATAATGACCATAATTATAGCCTCAACCATATCTACTACCAACAATGATAAAATATTAGCAAATAAATATTGATTAACTACTTCATATCATCCACCACTACCACTACCAACGATAATAAAGCATTAACATGTTTTACCTCACTAACTTTATTATTTCACGCATCCACAACTGCTATCAACAATTACCACAAGAGAAAAGAATCTCATGCCACAAACATAAGGGATGAACCCCTTTCCACGGCCACAGCCACATTCCTCATACCACAAGTGGCCCTCATGAGCCAATTCCACCATACAACTATGAAGTTGTAGTTCTTTGTAAAATAACTTCTCCGTAATATATTGCATAAGTATGCAAATGATCTTTCCACAAATGCAATGCATATGCATGCTATGCTCCACTGCACCTTTACCCAATAAGGTAAAAGTGTGCATCGTGCTACGGCAATACACGATGCTGTACCGGTATGGTCACGGCTATAAGCGGTGGCATCCATAATGCAATGCCATGACATGTTATGAATGATATGATAATAATAAACCACAAGAATTTAACCACGAAGGTCAACCACATAACCAACATTCAATTCACCAAAATCAAAATCGATCGATCTATAGTGAATCTTACCACATAGACCATAATATATTCATCAAGATTGCTACCACCACAACCACAAGTATTCACTAAGAATACTACCACTAAGATCACAAAAATACCAACTTCAAGGGCATCAATATGATACTCATAAATTTAACAACGAGGAAATATCTTCATATCCACCATGCATTTACTTTCATATACCACAATTAGCTCATTACGCAAATTACCACAATACTACCAAAACTCATCCAAACATGGCAATTGATTAATATCTTGCTACCACATTTTTACTCAGAAACACATGTAATCATGGCATATCATTTATCATTATGAAAAATCATGCATATTGCAAGTAGTAAGAATAACGGGTTAAACGGTAGCACATCCGCTACGTTTACTTGCCTCTATCGGCGAAGCGACGAAATCACGCGTGTTCAGAAGCAAAACTGCCTGTCCAAAAAGGTACCTCTCAGCACACATTACAACAATGAAACCGTGACTCTCGAAGACAAGATATCGCTAAGCCCCAAAATCCCACAATATACTTCCCCGCGTAACGGTTCTACAATCTTCCCATTGCAGCGGCACTGCTTAACATTTTTCTATCTTTAAAAATATAAAACTAATCACAGCAAAAGATATATATCTGGATTCCTCACTTAAATACCTACACTTTTCATGTAGATCATATATTTTTATCTTGTCATTAACAAGGTGATATCTAATGCACAAAACAGAGGACGTCATCTGTTCTGAAAGTCTGGACAGCCGACTTGTAACGCGTCCCCAGAACAGATCTAGAAAACCAATCTATTAAGTGCTTTGATGATTACCTTCGTTCACCGGAGCGTAGTCGTGTTGATAACGTGTTGAGAAACCCTCGCTGGCGACCAGTCCGAGCAATTTCTCATCTTAGAACAAGAACGAATCAATCATAGAATCACAGAGATAGAGAGAACTCCTGGTCTTTCTTTATTGCTTCAATTCATTGGGGTACAAAATCAGCCATAACTCTCTATTTATAGGAGGGGGTGAGGTGCCCACTACGGATAAGGACACGTTTAAACAAGAGAGGATCCGTTTAAACAGGAGTCCTTATCTTGGTTTCCTAATACAAACAAGTTGATTCCCCTCTGATTAAGTTTCGAGATGGTGGCTATCGTCTAGTACTACTCCCGTCCCTCTCTAGTAATTGGGTGAGGCTATCTCTTCAGATGAAGCTACTTTTCCTTGTTTTGTTATGCATGGTCGTGAGTGTTTTTGGTGATTAAGAAGATAATTAGTTAAGGCTAATTGTTTTTTTTGCGTTATGTGACTTGTGGTCCATATATGCATAAGGTGAGAAGAAGTTTGAATGCATGCATGCAAAGCTCTCTTTCGATTGGATTAAATAGTTGTTGGCTGGTTGCTTACGAGTAGTTAATTCTTCACTAGCTCTTACGAGTAGTTAATTCTTCACTAGCTACAGTACCAAAAGAAAATAATAATTATTATTATTATTGTTTTTTTGTTTTGTTTTGTTCTGTGGTTTTTATGCATAGGTTAAAAATCAGGAAATAGTGAATTTTAGAAAAAGCTTCCGCTACGCATTACAATTACTCACCCTTCTCCTCTGATTGCCATCGACGATCCTACAAGTGGTATCAGAGCAAGATTGCAATGTCATCAGATCGGGATCGCCACCTTTTTTCGATGGATCCGATTATCTTTATTGGAAAACACGTATGGAGGTCTTTCTGCAAGCACAAGGTAATGTAATTTGGCAAAAAGTTGAAAATCCATATAGTGTGCCTTCTGTTGTCATTATTGATAATACTGCTGATGTTGAAACGAATGCTAAGACTAGAAATATTTTGTTGCAAGGTCTTAGTAGAAACGAATTTGTTAGAATTACTCATATTAAATCTACAAATAAAATTTGAACTACTCTAACTGATTATCATGAAGGTTCTAAATCTGTTAAAGGTGTTCGTCAGAATCAATTCAAAAAGGAGTATTCTAAATTTGAGATGAAACTAAGAGAATCAGTAAATGCACTTTTGACCACTTTAATAAAATTATTAGTGATTTGCAATCTATTGATATCACATACTTTGATTCTAATAATACAAGCCAAATTTTAAATGCTTTGGATATGTCTATTTGGAATGTATTAGTCACTACTATTAATCATTCTGTTAATATAGAAACACTCACTTTGAATGATTTTTATTCCAAGATGAAAACTCATGAGATTGATGTTTTGGCTAGAATAAATAAGAATAATTCATTGGGCTTAATCACTAACCAAGCTGATAGTTCTTCTAGTTCCTCTATTGTTTCTTTGTCTACATTGTGCTCTATTTCAGATAAACAATTAGAGTAGATTCCAGAAGAGCAGCTTGTACTTCTCTCCAACAGGGTGACCAAGGCAATTAGCAATATTAGATCAAGACAGAGAGGACGTCCAATCAGGTGCTATGAATATGGTGAGCAAAACCACATCAAGATGAATTGCCCGAAACTGAGAAGAAAGGAGGTCAAGGATGACAAGGCACCAACTCGTCGCTCCCAAGTCAAGATTGATTCAAACAAGAAGCGCAATTATCGTAGGGCGGTTAACAAGATAATTTCAGCACTTGATGAGATTGTTTGAGTGATGATGATTCTCAAAGCAACGATGAGGGTAATGACAAGAAGGCAAAGGAGGTCGACTTCACAGGGATGTGTTTTATGGCCAACAGTGAGGAGCTCAACGTTGATGATCTTTATAGTGATCCTGATGAGGTAAAACCTTCTTATACTGATTTATCTCATGCTGTGTTTAGATTGACAGAGGAACTCAAAAAGTATAAAAAGAAAATTAAGAATCATGATTTTGTTGTTGAGAGTTTAAATTCTAAAATCAATAAACTTAGAGCTTCTATTCCTGATGATGAATCTTATGAGTCTTGCATGCAGCATCCACAGAGAAGAGAAAATTTCGTAGTCCCACTTGTTGGCATGAACTAATTCTGTGTGAAATGGTGCCATCAGTGAAGTTTTCTTATGTAGATGATCTTGATAAGACTAGTCCAGAAGTAGCTGATTGTGATGTCCTTCTCCAATCTGCAAGAATAAGGTACATACGCTTGTGATTTAGCATGTCATCCATTATTAATATAAGTGTTGTCATACACATGGATTTGAGGTAGAAGGCTTAATTAATGGAGCCAGTCTAATTTGTTTGAGCTTACCTCAACTAAGATTAGGGAAAATCGATAAGTTTTCGATCACCACGGTAAAATATCGTGTGTCACTTTTATATTATTTTTTACTCTCTTTAACTCTGATATATTCAGTTTATTGTGCAAATTAATTGTGTTAGAGTCGTTTGTAGTTATTGTTCTTAAGGTGCCTTAGGCTTACTAGAGTTATGTAGGTTTAAATTGTGCTTTAAAATTGTTACATTATCATTACCTTGTAAAAATTTTATTACCTCCTATTCATCGCTCTCTAGTCAGTTATCCTTGATCTTACAAGTGATATCAGAGCTTAGACTCTCATTTATTAGATTTAACCGTCTAGAGAGAAAAGGATGGCTAGTAAGGGAATTGCAATAGGAAAGGCACCTCTCTTTGATGGCTCAAATTATTCATATTAAAAAATTAGAATGTCAATTTATCTTAAGGCCATGTGTTTGAGCATATGGAAAAATGTAAATGAGAGTTATGTCATACCTCTTGATCCACTACACCCTACGGATCAAGAGGGGCATAACGCTCATTTGGACACTCAATCCATGAACACTTTATTTCGCGCTTTAAATATCGATGAGTTCAATAGAGTGAGCAATTTAGAAACCTCACAATATTTGGACTACTCTCTCCGAAATACATGAAGGGACATCCACGGTTAAAGAAACTAAATTGTAACCGCGAAGTCGTCGAAGTACTCTCCTTCTGGAACCTCCTGCTGGTGAAACTCCTCTTCCTCAACTGAGCAACATTGGGCATAAAGCCGTGAGTATATTGGTACTCAGCAAGTCGTTTGTAACAAATGAATGCAATATAGTATGCAGGGCATACCAAAGGATGGCTGAAAGGTTAATTTGCATAAATGACAGTTGAAATACAAGTAATAGATTGAAGGCAAACTTTAAGTAAAACAATAATTAAGTAAATAATCAAAGGAATTGACATGCCACTTACGGACCTCCCATCCACAAGCTAACCAACCGCTTATGGACCTCCCATCCATAAGCTAAACCAACAGTGAACACCTATCCACTTCTATTCACAAGTTTTCAGAAATAACTACCCCTCGTGTGAAATCACCGAGCATTGTCCATGACCGAGGACGCGGCTATTCGAATAGTTTTACACTCTGCAGAGGTTGCACAACTGTACCCACACGATGTGATTAGCCTCGCGCTAAGGAAATCACAACAAGGCCTTTACAAAGTTTAGTTACAACTTAATCCGCCCACTAGGGTTTCGCATCACACACCCCCTTGCGCCACATGGAAATCAGCAACCATGTTCATCTCAATGGCAAGATTAAAGTTGAAACATCCCAAATTAGTCGGTCAGGTCCGTCCCATACCAGACATGTGGTTTGCACGGTAAAGCTCAGATCAATGGCGCACAAAGTTAAGTCCTTAACAATACCCAGGCGAGACTACCTCATCCCTTGAAGTGCTCCAACACTTCCCCCCTTTACTGCACGATCACTCGCCCGAGTGCAAAACCAAGTTTGTATAACCATCACTGATGACGCACCAACGTCATGGCACAAATTTTAGTAAACGTGGCACCAACCACTGTTCCATATCTCATTAGGTCAAATTGATAATTCACATGTGATGATAACCCTGATCGTAAAAATAAGCATGACAAATATCCTAACATCACTAGTATGTTTTCCAACCTAAGGTGACAAGGGTATCATGATGTTCAAAGTTATCATGGAGGGATAAATTCAAAAGGGACGATAACTACCAATTACAACGGTTGAATAAAAATAGCGATGCAATGTACTTTAAAATAAAATAATTAAATAATATATTGCAAACTAGGTTCAACATGATCAAAGGACACGACTTGCCTTGGTTATGCTTAGCGAGGTACTCCTAGTCTTCGGGCGCGAAACTTGCTCCTCCGGAATCCGAATCAAGCGAGAGAGAAAACGATTGAAACCAAAGAAACACATAAAATGACAAGGAAATGAACTTCAAAATTCACAAAACCAGAACCAACAGCTAGAGATCGATTTTAGATGAATTTAGAAAAAAGAACGGGGTCAATCGGAGCTAGGACGGAGGAGAACGGGCTCTCGGAAAATAAACCCTAAAGATAATTCGGAAAAATTCGAAAAACGCACTGTGCTGTGAACCCAGTCCACGGAATTACCGGTCCACCGTGAACCCGGCGCACAGAACAGTACACGCGGAGAGAGGGGGTGCTGACGCGGCTCGACGGGGCTGACGTGGCGCTTGCTGGTGCCGCCACGTGGCACGGGGTGAGCGGGCCGGAGGGAAGGGAGGCGCGGGATTGCTGCCGCGTGGAGGGAAGGAGATCGGGCGGCGGGGAAATGGCCCGGGGTTTCTATTTCTTTTTCCTTTTTCCAGAAACCCAAATAAAATACAAATAGCTCTAGAAAATGGCAAATAAATCCCAAAAATTCACCAAGAATACCAGAAAATTCCTTGAAGCCTGAAGAATCCAAATAAAATATTTTCAACTTATGTTAATATTTATTTTACTCAGATTAAATCATTTTAAAATTCAAAAAATCATTTAAAGCTTAATTTAATTACAGAAAATTCCACAAAATTTCTTGTGACTTAAGGAACTTAATTAAACTATTTTCAGCTAATGTTGAAGTATAATTTTATCATATTAAATTCTTTTAAGCTTGATTTTAAATTCAGGAAAAAATCCAGGAATTTATTTTCAAATTCAAAGTTTTAAAAATCCCTAAAAATCAGGATGTTACACCGCGCGAAGCGTCGCGCGGGGGTGCGCGGGGTGCGCGGGCGCGGGAATCGGGGGTCGGGGCGACGCGCGCGGGCGTCGGCGAGGGAGACGGGGAGGCGACGTGGGCGAAGGAAGGCATCGAGGCTCACTGGCGGGAAGGCGGGGTCTCCAGCGACGGCGGAGACGCGGCACGGGCGGCGGCGCGCGGCGCGGGAACGGGCGAGGAGCGGCGGCGGCGGAGTTCGAGTGTCGGCACGCGAACCGAGGGATGAACGCAGGTTTTATCACGCAAACCGAGGCATCCGGATCGGGGACGGCGCGGGCGAGGAACGGGCGAGGTTCGGACGACTAGGATAGGGACGCGTGGCCGCATCCGACGGCGAGGACGCGAGGGACGCGGGCGCGATTAGGGTTATGGTTTGTGATCGCAGCGCGGGGACGGACGGCGGGGATTACGCGGCGCGGGATCGGGCGGCTGAGGAACTCAAATAAAATCCCAGGAGCTCTAGAAAATAGCAAATAAATCCCAAAAATTCATCAAAAATACTAGAAAATTCCTTGAGACCTGAGGAACTCAAATAAAATATTTTCAACTAATGTTAATGTTTATTTTAATCAAATTAAATCATTTTAAAAATTCAAAATTCATTTGGAGCTTAATTTAATTTCAGAAAATTCTAGAAAATTTCTTGTAACTTAAGGAACTTAATTAAACTATTTTCAGCTAATGTTGAAGTATAATTTAATCATATTAAATTCTTTTAAATTTTTGAAAATTCATTTAAGCTTGGTTTTAAATTCAGGAAAATCCCAGAAATTTATTTTTAAATTCAAAGTTTTAAAACATGTAATGGAAAAACCAAAATGTAATGGAAAAATATTAGTAAAGGAACCACCACTACTGATTTTAACCAATAAAATGAACTCATGTCTAGCATTATTAATTTGAAACGGGCATCAATGAGGAAAATAAATCCATGACTAAGACTCCACATAATTATTATAGCGTTAATCATAAGATGGTGTGAAATTGTGTTGTGCCACTCTACCCTTCCCATGCATGCTCAAGATCACCTGGAAGGGGGGAAACAAGAGTGAGATAAAAATCTCAGCAAGCAAACTGTTTAACAAACTAATTAAACTACAACAGTTTAAGCATCAACATTTATTTTTCACATTGACCATAATTATAGACTTAACTACGGCAATGTACGATGCGTACCGGTATGATCGCGGCTATGTGCGGCAACATCCACGACGCAAATGACATGTCATGATATGAATGATGTAATAAACATGATTCATTAGAATTTAACCACAAAGATCAGCAACATATTCATCATAAATACCACCTCATAATCCACATATGATTCAATAAGGTCATTATCACATAATCCATATTCGGTTCACCAAGATCAAAATCAATCTATTCAAAGGGAATACTACCTCATAGACCACAATACGTTCATTAAGAGTACTACCACCTAGACCACAATATATTCATTAAGAGTACTACCACCTAGACCATGATGTCCTCGTAAGGAATACTACCCCACAACCATATTTGTTTCAATAAGAAATATACCACATAACCATAATTAATCCATCAAGTGCATAAACAATTGATTCTTAAAATGCTACCACATAGACCACATTAAAGAAAACATGTAACACTGGTATAGCATCTCAAATTAAGAAAATTAACTATTGTGAAAGTAGTATGATTAACGAGCTAAACGGTAGCACATCCGCTACATTTACTTGCCTCTACCAATGAAGCGAGACGCTCACGCACGGTTAGGAGCGAAGCCACCTGTCCAAAATTACCTCTCAGCACAAGGCTACAGCAAGGAAGCATCTGTCCAAAATTACCTCTTAGCACACGGCTACAGCAAGGAATCCTCAACTTAAGAAAATAAAAACGCCGCTATTGCCCAAACCTGACATTACCCTCTCCGCTCAACCATCCTACGCCCAGCCCACTGCAGCAGCGCTGCTTGTTATTTTTGTATCTTTAAAACTACTAGGCCATTCACCACAAAAGAGATATTTATGGAAACTAAAGTGAAATACCAACAAATTTCTAGTAGACAACTTATTTTTATTTTGCTGACAAAAGGGTGTAATATATCACGCAAAACAGAGGACAGATTCTGTTTCGGTAATCTGGCCAGTATTCTTCTAACGAACCCAACCTTCTATAACATGCTGTAAAGTTCATGATTTTTATACATTAGCTAGATTATAAGATTTCCTGCAACTTTCATAATTGTGGCCAAAATTATAAAAATCATTCACCCCTCTGAAACTACACCCAAACAACAATCTATTTCAGACTACCCCTCTGCTACACAACGAAGTTCTCGACTCTGCTGCGCCCAAACCCCATAGCCAAAATATCTAAAACAAATTACAAAAGATAGGTTCTATCTTCCTCTACAACTTTCATGTTGGCGAGATCTGCATAAAAATTCATTTTGATACTCTAATCTATACAAACAGTCGCGCTACACGAATCAGCCTACGTGCAAGACAACAGAAAACCCTAATCGATTAATTTCTCTATTAGAACCCTACTAATCCCGTGCCAAGAACCCTAATTACACCTAAAATAGAGAGAATTGAGGTGGAAAAAATTACCTAGGTGATCCCTCAAGATCACCCCTCTTCTTTCTTCTTCTTCCTCTTTTCTTCCCTCCTTTTCCCTTCTCTTCTCTCCTTAATTAAAAATCAAGGGGGTGGAAGGGGGCTTGGCTAGGGTTTGGGGGAAGAAAAGGGGGTAGCTTGGCCCCTTTTGGACTGTCTGGCCCAAAGTGGCAAGCCCACCCCTCTAGGCATTCCAAAACTTGATTTTTAATTAATTAATTTCTTTCTTTCACTTTAGAGAATTCAACAATTTTATTCCTGCCTCCCGCGATCCACCGAAAACCGAGAAACTTCGTGATTCTGCTAAATACTTCCAATACTCTGCGTTTCCGCTAAATACTCCTAGGAACGCCGTAAAGACGTTCAAGGCATTACATTCTCCCCTCCTAAAAGGGATTCGTCCTCCAATCTAACTCATCAACCCACGAGACAAAAGAACAATCAAGGAAAGAGCAACCAAAGGATACAAAAACCACAAGTTCTCTCCTGCCTCAAAGAGTTTAGGTTCTTCCCCCACATCTGATCTTCAAGCTCCCACGACACTTCCCGCTCGAACTAATTCGTCCAAAGGGCCTTCACATACCTGGAGGCCCTCCTCCTCATGACCAGCTCTGACGAGTCCACGATACGCGTTGATCGACGCCAAACATCTGCATAACTCTTCTGCCAGCTCTAAGCAGCCAACAGGTTCTGCCATTTCCGCACAATTTCCCCGCGACAACTAATAAACCACCTTCTCAATCTATCCTCCTTCTTAACCCACTTTCCTCTATTAAATATAATTGGGATAATACATCCCACTCCTCCTAAAATAATTTGACCACACCTTCCACTCTTGTCATTCTACTCGAAGAACAAACAAAATCTTTTACAAATAGAATCCAACTGAACGCAAAGAATTCTCAAGCAACCCACTCGCAACCAACTTTCCTTCAAAAGACCATGATTCAAATCAAAGGATTCATAACGAAGCTTTTTCCACTCTCCAATTAGGCAATTGGAGAAAAAGCACCACATAGCCAAGAGTGAAAATCATTCGAAAGATCAAAACAATCATTTTTCTTTTCCCAACTGGAAAAGACTACGCATCAACATAAAACAACTCAATTTGCAGATGACCTCTGCCATAAACACACAATTTAAACAAGAATCAAGAGAGCATTTCACTACTCGAGATGACAATAATTTTCTAATCCATTTCTTTGAATAATTTAACTTCCTTGAACTAAGGATTTCTAAATCATCGCCCGACACACCAACTCATTTATCTTAAATTGACAACCTCTACAATGAGTTCAAACTAAGTACATTGTCTACACCCTTGTAGAAAGACTCACTACCCCCACAAAACATAATCTAGCCAAGACCTCGACCAATGGAATTATTTTGATAGATAATTCCTAATGAACCTCAATCCCTCAAGGATAACAACACGAAATTCTTATCACACCCAGACATACTCATTTACTGCACCTCAAGGATGCTATCCACAATCATCAAATTATTTGGAATCCACTCTGTTCCGCTATTCCTACACAGAAATACTGGGCCTCCAAGGTTCTAGCATAACAAATGTAAAGCCCAGACTCAACCTTCAAGACTACTACAACAAACTTCTCATATAGAGATAGGGAAATCATCAGGTGAAATCCCTGAAATTCCCATAATTCAAATATACTCAACTATTAACATCAACAAATCATTTAGCTCCATGACAAACATTCTATTTAAATCAAAACCTTTCCAAGGATTATTCCATGAAAATAATATATCATCTAACATACCTCAAACATCGTGACATTTAAGGTTTCCACAAAACATCTACTAGACCATCACTATCCAATTGCCGTCACACAACATAAAAGTTTCGCAACCCACATCGGTTACCCCTTTTCTTAAAAGAAGAGATAAGAAGAAATAAATTTCAGCACACAGGAAACCACTACCATTCTGAGCAGTCACACGACCAAGGGAAAAATAAATAGCAACAAGATTGAAAAACAAAAGATGAGACCACCTTGTAACAGCCCAACTGTTTATTTCAAAAATTAAGGAAAAAACATTTACTTTAATTTAAAATAAAAACATTTACTTTTGGTTGTTTAAGTTTTTTAAAAAAATTTAATTACCTGATTTTCGGCTTAAAAAAAGGGTTATGAAAAGGTGATTTAAGAAAATAATAAAAACAAAAAAATAAAATAAATAAGGTATTAAATAAGTTAGTTTAAAATAAAAATCAAAGTTATTTGGTTTCTTGAAATTTTAATGTTTTTAGCAAACTTAATTTTCTGCTAAAAAAAAGAAGAAAAGAGCATTTCTGTTAAATAAAAAAATATTTTATGGAGCAAAATATCAAAATTTCAGTTGAAAATTTTTATATAAGTTCAAAATAAATTTAGAAACTTCTATGAATTTTTCAAAGATTTTTAGCCTTTATTTGTTATTTATTGTATTATTTAAAGCTAGAAAAAGAAAAACATTTTTAAAAATTAAAATAATGTTCAAAAAATTCCGAAAATATTTTATTTATTCTTTTTAGGTTCCAAGGATTCTCCTCCCATTGATGAGCATTTTTGCGGGATTTAACCCATGCCATTCAAAGACATACCCCATTGATCTCCCTCCTCGGTCCACCCCTGCCCCTATAAAAGGGAGCCCCGTGAGCCTCTCCTCATCCTCACTCAACCCCGAAAATCTCAAGTCCCCACTCCCTCTCGTTTGGTCGCAATCGGAGTTTTATTTTTGTGTACCAAGCGTCGTTCTTCGGCCTTTTGTGCCTCGTCCGGTGGAGCGCCGCCGCGTTTGACCACACCGTTGGCTTCGCCTCGCCGCGTTCTACGCGGTGCTCACTCGCCGTCGCCGGAACTTCGCCGGAGCATCGTCGGCACCGTGGGCCAAATCGGGTCCGCGTTCGTCGCGTCGCCACCGGCCGACCGTGCATGCCCGACCAAAACCAAGGTGAGCATCACGATCCCCATGCTCTACTCTTCGATTCGCCGCAAATCTCGCGTGTTAATTCCTCTCCGTTTGCTCGGAACGCCGATGTCAGCCTGTAGGCTGCATAAAGTCTTGTCCACCGCGTTTCGCTAGTCCGTTGGCCGAGCCGTCTGCGGCGTTGAGTTCATCTCGACATGTTCTACGCCGTGCTCCCCTCCGTTTGTCCAAAAGCCTTCCCCAAATATTTACACCCGACACCATGTCATGGCCGTAAATGGCACTGCGCGTCCCCGCCTGTCCGGGAATGCTCTCAATGATCCGTCTGCGTCAAAACGTGCCAAACCATCCCAGGAGGCTACGTTTTAGACGGTTTTGGATTCGCCGCACCGAGCGCGAAGATATTGAGTTTTTCCTATTTCGGTACCGACGTCGTTCAAATGACGATTGCGTCGCCTCCGGTGAGTTTCGGCTTAGCCGATATTTTTTTCTAGACTCGCCTTACCGCGTTCTATGCCGTGGTTACCTTGCTTCTCCATGTTCTATTCCCGAAAATTATTCTTCTCTCCACACCCTATGTCATTTTCGCCGTAGACGTCGTCATCGTGCTCCGTTTGACGTGCCGCCAATTCCTACATGTGCCTCGGGTCCTTAGCAACCCATTAGCTTCACCTTCCATGCCTTTCCTCGCCAACGACACGGCCAAAAACAGTGAACAGGGCTGCTGCCTGTTACTGTTCACGCGGGAATATTCCTGATTTTTCTTTTTCTAGAATTTTCTGATTCGACAATCTTCCAATCGCTCGTTCTCCTTCGTCCGAACTCCGAATCAGGTGATTCAAGTTTGTAAATTCATCTAAATTCATAATCTATTTTTCAGTATATATTTCATAATTTTTGGATTTTCTCGACCGCTCTTGGTTGAGTCTCCTCACCGCCGGAACACTGTCGCCACCGCCGCCCGAGTTGCGCCACTGCTTCACCTCGCCGTCGACCACCTTCCAACCACTTCTGGTATTGCACGAGAGCACCAATGCACTCCTCGCAATCCCCTCTCTCTTTCCTTCAATCTCGGAACCTTCGACTTCAACCTCCGCCTTCAAACCGACCATGGTTGGTTGACCGTTTTAACCTCCGTACCCTCCAACCCATTCGATTCTTTCGATCACTCTGCATAAACTCCAATCCTTTCGACCACAATTGTTTTTCCGACTACAGTCACTCCCAACCACTGTCATCTCCGTCTACCTCCGACCATAGTCGCTTCCGACCACTGTCACTCTTCGCTCTAAGTCTCCGAGTACCTTCGCTTTTTCAGCAAGGAGTAGTTGGAAGAATACTCGGTAGTCGAAATCGTAGCCGACTCTGAGTACCTTCGCTTTCCACCACCGGCGTTCATTGTCGTCCCGACCACTCGACTCCGATTACCATTTGTTCTCGATTGTTATAGTGTTCTTCTACCACTATACAATTTTGAGTAAGTCTTCGACCGAATCTTAATCTTCGAATTCGACTGCACCCGTACTTGGAGTCTTTGTCTTCGGCTTAGACCTCCGCATCTTCAACCATTAATTCGACTATGGTCTTGACCATGTCTTCGACTACACCTTCGATCATGACTTCGACCCCACACAAATATTGTAGCTTCCAACCACTTTTCCTTCACAAAGAAAAGAATTCCAACAATTCCTTTTATTCAGTTCTTTGGAATTCAAACTACCAGAAGTCGTTCTCTTTCGTCCTAACTCCGATTGGACCCATCCAAATTTCTAAGTTCATATTCTACCTCCCAGCATATATTTATGATTGTTGGATTTTATTTGGATTTTGTTTGAGTTTGGTTTGTTCTGGTTTTTCACGTGTAGACTACGACTATTCCGGAGAGTATAACTTCAACGAACCCCAGCAAACTTCGAAGCAAGGTAAGTTACACCTTTGACCATGTTGAACCTAATATTTCAAATTTATTTATGTTGTTTTACTGTATATGCATGCGTACTTCTATCCAAAATTAATTTAAATTCAGTTTAAATGTTAGATATACCCATGATCCTTTGATTATAGCCCATTTGAAATCTCGAATTCCTATACCTTGGCACCCTAGCTAAAAACTAGTCAGTACTGTAGTATTGGCTAGAAATTTTTATAGCAATATTTAGCCTGGCTTAATATAACTTTAGGTGGTATCAATTCTTTCACATGAAATGACAAACTTTGGAAATGAACTCTTGACTTCGGTGAGTCAAGATTGGTTTATGAAAATGAGCTAAAAATAAAAATAGAAACTTATGTTTTGGACTTAGGCTAATGGTTAGGTGGTGGGTGCCGGCATGCCTCGTGTTTGATGACACCTGGTTGATTGTCGTGCACGGGGGTATGTGGTTGAGCCTAAGTCGGATTAAGGACCGTTTCTGTGATTCATTTTACGAAGTCACTTCGTACTACCACAAGTCCGGTATGGGACGGACCTGGCTAAGTAATTTGTGAAGTTCCAATTATAGTCTCGCTATAGGCTGAATGTGAGCGCGGCGTAGGCTGTGGGAAGTCTCACATGGCACCAGAGGGGGCTCCAACTCGTGGATTCGAGTTGTGGTGAAACCTTAGTGGCGGCGTGACCAAGTTGAAGGCTTAGCATTGTAAAGGCCTTGTTATGGTTTTCTCAGTCGCACGCCTATGGAAGCATGTAGTGTCCGATAACATGAGATAATCATATCTTGTGGGTAAAGCTGTACAACCTCTGCAGAGTGTATAATCTATCCTGGATAGCCGTGCCCACGGTTATGGGCAAGCTGAGTAAAGTTTTTCATGGATTAGACTTTGGTTTTTACAAATGGTTTCTGAAAAAGCCTTATGGATGGATGGATAGAATTCATGACCAGGTGGGATACCTGTGAATAAGTTGGTGTTTGGTCGGAGCCTGCACTAACAAAATGAATCCATAAGAGATTTTGAAAAGCATATGGATAGATGGAATCCATGTGAAACCTTTCGAAAAGATGGACCAGGTGGGATACCTGTGGCTAGGTTAGTGTTTGGTCGTAGCCTGCACTAACGATATTATTTTGTAAATTATTATTTCTATCTACTGTGTAAAATTCAGCTTTTGCACTTATGTTATTGTATTTAAATTCAGTACTGCTTTTCGCACAAATAACCTTAATAAGCCTTCCTTTGTTATCCCTATGCATGCATTCACTCTGTTAAAACTCCTGGTGTAACTTGCGTAAGTACTTTGTGTGCTTACCTTGGGAGTACTTTATGTGCTCACCTTGCTAAAATCTGTTGCCAGAGGATGACGTCAACAACTTCGGTGAGGATGGTGACGACTAGGCCGCGTCTTACGATCATTCGCTTTGTGGGCGTGCAGGATGGGCTCTTCGCTTCATTGGTTTTCTTCCGCTGTTTATATTTAATTTTGGTTTATGAACTATTGATGTAAACTTTGGCCATCAGGCCCATATTTAGTTAATGAATAAATGTCATTATGCATGATATGAATCTTTGTTATCCACTGTGTGCACTAGCTTGATCCTGGACTAGTGCGATTTACACAGAGGTTCCAGGAGTCGTTGCTCCGGGTCCCGACACACCTTCCCTCAACTACTTCTAGCACACTGTTTCTTTTAACAAGAAACAATTTTCTTTGATTACCGCATCCCACCAGTTGCAACAAAAAGAGGTTTGAAGACCACAACACATGATTTAGTAAAAAAACCAACAAAATCATTCAACAAGTCACTTTACTCAAAATAATTTCAACTACCACATAAGTTATGAGATCCAAAAGATCCCAACCGCAAATCTCAAAACCTTTAATTCAATTAGTATCATGGAACTATCAAATTTCTGTATTTGTAGAACATTCAACGTTATCATCACAACTACATACTGTCAATCATACTATCAACAAGATAAAGCACTCTTACCAAGAATCATCATATCCTCTTATCCCTTCATATTTGTTCCAAAAGGAACACCATAAATCACTTCATCATGTTCTTATTATCTAAATAAAATTCTAACTAAATCTAGGAAAAACCTAGTGCACAAGCCACAATATTGCAAACAAACTCTTTAACAAGATGATATTAGAACATGACAACCTCACAAAATATGCTAGTATAAATCTGTTATTAGATTTCATACATTTAACTCTTACTGATGCTCAACTCTAATTTAGCAAAAATTAATTGCACTCTAGCCATTACTGTCAATAATTGATTATTATTATTTTTGTCATCGTAGCATAATGATCCTATCTCTTTTTTGCAATCACAAAAATAATTATAAGCATAGATTCAATATTCTACCTTATGCTCAGAAATTAGAACGAAATAAATTTAAACTTCAATAATACCAGCTTTATAAGACAAGATTCCACAAGTCAATACATCAATCTTCATCTATTTCTTTATATATGTGTCAACAATTTAACATGACAAAAGTTACATGAATTTAGCAGTTGTACATGCTCATCAAGTATGTAAAGAGAGGACATATTAAAGATTGCTATTACTAAGGCAATATTCCGACACCTCCTTACTTAACCGTCTCGAATGGTCAGGTTAATTAGTTAAGACCAAATAATTAATCTACCCAACAAGTTGAAAATTTAAACAATTATAATAACCAAACCAATTATTTTTTTTTCACATTCCTCAATAACTACATGAGTTCCAAACATGTATCAACAAATTCTTAGCCACAATTCTTCAAGAAACTACAACAGGACAACATCATATTAATCAACTTCACTTCTAAGGATATTAGTAGAAATTAATTATACACCACGCTAGCATCTCAACTTGATATTTTATATCTTATCAATTAATTATATGATTGCCACCTCCTACTTAAACACAACAAAAGAACACAAAAGTGTTTTAACACTTTCTTTCAGACAAGAGAGGAGTTAAACTTCAACACTCGAGATAACCCAAAACAAATGCATAAAGCCACGGCTTTGCAAGTTAACGAACTTGCAACATAAAACTTTGATTTTTTTTTTCAAAATATCAAACGAATAAATGAGTTATGTTTTCAGAAAGATGGAAACAATAAGGAAAATACCAATCTCGCCAATTAACAACACTCACGAATAGCAAGAGCAAATCAACAATCAGGAAAACAATAATTATTGCAAGAACAATTAAAGGCCTATTGGCACCCAACAACTGCAATGAACCGCTAACTAAAGAGAAAATCATTAACTGGAATAGGCCAAAAATTGGCCAAAGACAACTCAAGGAATAACAACTTTTCTAAGAAACTCACCCACATCATCTGTAACTAAGTTACCCGAGGTAACTGCATCACTATCCCTTTACCACAATTGGGGGTAAAACCTGGCAATGCCCAAGGCAACAACTACGTCTTCTACATCTTATCAATGACTAGCCTCACTTGTACCAATCATAGAAATAAAACTTAAGCATACAAGATCATCACATAATATAAATCATCAATACAACATGTCGAAAGCATAAATGCAATGCTTGACCCATCACATCCTATTGTGCACTAGTGTATCAATTTTAATAATTTAATTACCACGGACCTAGCCTGGCTCTGATACCAACTGTAACACCCAAGGACCCACATTACCCTAGGATGCCACTAAACCACTCCACAACTAGCTCAGTTACAAGATACAATAAACTGGCAACCTCTTCTAAAACATAATAAGCCAAGCGGAAGCATAACAAAACCAAAATGTAATAGAAAAATATTAATAAATGAACCACCACTACTAATTTTCTCGGGTAACTTAGTTGTAGATGTCGTGGGTAAGTTTCTTAGAAAGGTGTTATCCTCCTTGAGTTCATTTTGGCTGATTCTTGGTTTATTGCGGTTAATGAATTTCTCTTGGGTTAGCGGTTCATTGCAGTTGTTGGGTGCCAATAGGCCTCCAATTGTTCTTGAGACCAAATATTGTTTCTTCCTGATTGATGGGTTGTTTTACTGCTCGTGAGCAGTGCTTTTGGAGAGACTAGTATTTTTTTGTGTTTGTTCCATCTTTCTTACTGGAAAATATGACTCTTTTATTCGTTTGATATTTTGAAAAAAATCAGAGGTTTATGTTGAAAGTTCGTTAACTGGTGGAATCCTTGGCTCTATGCATTTCTTTTGAGTTATTTCGACTAATGAAGTTTGATTCCTCTCTTTTCTGAAAGGTTGTGTTAAAACCATTTGTGGTGTTTAAGTAGGAGGTGGCAATCATATAAATCATTGATAAGTTGTGAATTATCAAGTTGAGATGTTAACGTGGTGCATAATTAATTTCAACCAACATCCTTAGAAGTGAAGTTGATTAATATGAAGTTGTCCTGTTGTAGTGCCTTGAAGAATTGTGGTTAAGAATTTACCGGTACATGTTTAGAACTTATGCAGTTATTGAGGAATATGAAAACAAATGGTTTGATTATTGAGCTTGTTTGAATTTCCAACTTATTGGGTAGATTGGATTGTTTGGTCTTAAGTAATTAATCTAACCATTTGGGATGGTTAAGTAAGAAGGTATTGAAATATTGCCTTTGTAATATTAACCTTTAATATGCCCTCTCTTTACGTACTTGATGAGCATGTACAACTGCTAAATTCATGTAACTTTTGCCATGCTAAATTGTTGAAACATGTATAAAGAAATGGATGAAGGTTGATGTACTGACTTGTGGAATCTTGTCTTATAAAGTTGGTATTATTGATATTTAAAGTTATTTTGTTCTAATTTCTGAACATAATGTGGAATATTGAATATGTGCTCATAATTGTTTTTGCGATTGCAAAACAGAGATAGGATCATTAATGCTACCATGATGAAAATTAATAATCAATGATTGACAGTAATAACTGGAGTGCAATCAATTTGTGCTAAACTAAAAGTTGAGCATCGGTAAGAGTTAAATGTATGAAATCAAATAAGAGATTTATACTAGCATGTTTTGTGAGGTTGTCATGTTCTAGTATTATCTTGTTAAAGAGTTTGTTTACAATATTGTGGCTTGTGCTCTAGGTTTTTCCTAGGTTAAGCAGTTGGAATCTTATTTAGATAATATAAACATGATGAAGTTATTTATGGTGTGCCTTTTGGAAAAATACGAAGGGATAAGAGGATATGATGATTCTTACAAAAAAATTTTTATCTTGTTGTTAATACAATTTGACAGTACGTAGTTGTGATTATAGTGTTGAATGTTCTAAATAAAGGAATTTGTTAGTTCCATGACACTATTTGAATTAAAGGATTTGAGATTTGCGGTTGAGATCTTTTTGGACCTTATGATTTGTGTGGTAGCCGAGGTCATGTTGAGTATAGCAACATGTTGAATGATTTTATTGGTTTGTATCTACACCTTGTGTTGTGGTCTTCAAGCATCTTTTGTTGGATTTGGTGGGATGCTGTAATCAAAGAAAAAAATTCTTGTTAAAAGAAATAGTGTACTAGAAGGTACAGATGATCTCATCATGTGTTTTTCCAACCTCATTGCTATTTATTTTTTGTCTTGATCTCATGGCTACTATAAATAATGGCGGTTTCTCTATGCTGGAATTTATTTCTTCTTACCCCTTCTTCTAATAACATGGTAATTGTTGTGGGTTGCGAAACATTTTTATTACGTGTTGGCAACTGGTTAGTGGTGGTCTAGTAGACATTTTTTTTGGGAGCTTTAAACATCACGATGTTTAAGACCCATTGGGTGATATATTGTTTTCGTGGAATAATCCTTGGAAGGCATTTGATTTAAATAGAATGTTTCTCTTGGAGCTAAATGATTTATTGGTGTTAATTCTCGTGTAGGTTTAAATTGCGGGGATTTTTTAGGGACTTCACTTGGGAATTTCTCTATCTTATACGAGAAGTTTGTTGTAGGATCTTGAAAGCTGAGTTTGGGCTTTACCTTTTGTTATGCTAGAATCTTAGATGCCTAGTATCTCTGTGTGGAAATAGCGGAACAGAGTGGTTTCTAAGTAGTTGGATGATTGTGGATAGCATACTCGAGGTGCAGCAAATGATTATGTGTGGGTGTGATATGAATTCCGAGTTGTTATCCTTAAGGGATTGAGGTGCGTTAGGAATTATTTGTCAAAATAATTTCGTTAGTCGAGCGTTGGGTTAGAGTATGATTTGCGGAGGCAGTAGAGTCTATCTATAATGGTGTAGATGATGTACTCAGTTTGAGTTTATTGTTGAGGTTGCCAACTTATGATAAATGCGTTGGTGTATTGGGCGATGATTTGAAAATTCTTGGTTCAAGGAAGTTAAATTATTAAAAGAAATGGATTGAGAAATTATTGTTATCTCGAGTAGTGAGATGCTCTCTTGATTCTTGTTTGTGCTGTGTGTTTTTTTGCAGAAGTCATCTGCAAATTGAATTGTTTCATGTTGAGGCGTAGTCTTTTCCAATTAGGAAAAGAAAATGATTGTTTTGGTCTGTCGAGTGATTTTCACTCTTGGTTTATGCGGTGTTGTTTCTCCAATGGTCTACTTGGAGAGTGGAAAAGGTTCTGTGGTGAATTCTTTGTTTTGGATCGTGGTCCTTTAAAGGAAAGCTGGTTGCTAGTGTATTGCTTGAGAAATCCTTTATTTTTTTAGTTGGATTCCGTTTGTAAAAGATTTTGGTTGTTATTCGAGTAGGATGTTGTGAGTGGAATTTGTGGTCAAATTCTTTAAAATAGGTATAATGTGTTATCCCGAGTATATTTAATAAGAGGAAGGCGTTTTAAGAAAGAGGATGGTTTTAGAAAGTGGTCTTATTTGTTATTGCGGGGAAGTTTGCCAAAATGGCAGGACCTGTTGGCCGCTCAGAGTCGGCAGAAGAGTTGCAGGTGCTCGGCGTCGACCGGCGCGTGTCGTGGGCTCGTTGGAGTTGGTCATGAGGAAGAGGGCTGCTAGGTATGTGGAAGCCCTCTTGACGAATCAGTCCGAGCAGGAGGTGGTGTGGGAGCTTGAAGTTCAAATGTAGAAGAAGAACCTGAGTTCTTCGAGGCGGGTGAGAACCCGTAGTTGTTGTTCCCTTGGGATGTTCTATTCTTTGGATGCTCTATCCTTTGGTTGTTCTTTCCTTGATTGTTCTTTTGTCTCGTGGGTTGAGGAGTTAGATTCGAGGACGAATCATTTTTAGGTGGGGAGAATGTAATACCCTGAACGTCTTTACGGCATCCCTGGGAATATTTAGCAGAATCGCGGAGTTTCCCGTTTCTTTCGGTGAAGCGCGGGAGGCGGAAATTAAATTGGGGAACTATCCAAAATAAAAAAATAAATTTAATTATTAAAGAATCAAGTTTTGGGCTGTCCGGAGGAGTGGACTAGCCAGCCCAAAGGGGGCCCGTACCCCCTAAACCCTAGCCACCTCCTTTAAATCCCTTGTGGGTGCCTCCCCCTCCTCTTTTCCCCTCCTAGCCGCCACACCCCCTCTTCCTGCGCCTCCCCTCTACCCAAGTGCTGTTAGTGATATGCCCTAGAGGCAACATGGAGATGTTATATATATCACATACTATGTTTATGATACATTACTTTGTTCCTTGGAATAGACATCATCATTATTAATCAATGAGTATGTGACTTATTCATGAGACTCTTAAATACTAAGATGTTGCTATTTCTAAATGATCCCTGATCGTATAGCAGCTTCTGAAGCTGCCAAAGAGGCTGTTTGGATCAAGAAATTTATTTCTGAGCTTGGTGTGATGGCTAGTGCCTCCATCCCAATGGACCTCTACTGTCACAATAGTGGGGCCATTGCACAAGCCAAGGAGCCTAGATCGCACCAGAAGTCCAAGCATATTTTACGGCGATTTCATCTCATCCGCGAGATAGTGGAGTGAGGCGATGTGAAGATATGCAAAGTACAAACGGATTTGAACATTGCAGATCCGTTGACAAAGCCGCTTCCCCAGCCAAAGCATGAGGCTCACACTAGGGCAATGGGTATTAGATACCTACATGGTTGACTCTAGTGCAAGTGGGAGACTGTTAGTGATATGCCCTAGAGGCAACATGGAGATGTTGTATATATCACATACTATGTTTATGATACATTACTTTGTTCCTTGGAATAGACATCATCATTATTGATCAATGAGTATGTGACTTATTCATGAGACTCTTAAATACTAAGATGTTGCTATTCCTAAATGATCCCTGATCGTATAACTTATGAGGAACAAATATGATTCAAAGACAAAGATCAGCATATGTATTGATTGATGATCATGTCTCATGGATCATGGTATGGTGATACCAAATCAATAATATGGACATGTGTTAGTGAACATATGTTGGATAGACTGCCATGAGACAACTGCAGAGATTCCATGTGTCATCGCTGGTCTCAAGTAGTGTTTATGTAGAGTCCTTAGACTTGAGATCATCATGGTTCCCAACATGAGTAGTAGCTTATTTTGGGACTACTAAACACTACTCCGTGAATCGGGTAGTCATAAAAGTAGTCTTCGGGTTTGCCATGAAATATGTAGTGGGATGTGAATGATCAAGATAGAATTTGCCCTCCTTATGGGAGAGATATCTCTGGCCCTCGATGTAATGGATTATGAAAGTGCATGGCCATGCCAAGGTGATTGAGGAGTCAATCACGAGTTTATAATCCATCACGAATCGAGAGAGTGATTGAGCTATTAAGAGGATGACACAGTCTCGCCTTGAGCTCAATCTATATCGTGAGGCAAAGGGATTCGTACATGAGAGAACATTACAGTTCAGCCGATATGATCTTTACATGTACTTTGGGGTTAATATGTCTTACTAGAGGCCGCTATTAACATGGTAACTGAAAGGCGTTTCGGGTCACGACCAAGTATACGTGAACCTGCTGTGGTCGCACGCTTAACGGGTTGGAACACTAATTCGAATATGATTCGGATATGGGCTCAATTCGGATAGAGATCCGAATAGACTCCTATTGGGTCTCGGTCCACGAGGCCCACGTGAGGAGGTCTATATATGGAGGCGAGGGTGGAGGGGATTCGTCCCGCTAACATCTAGCAAAACCCTAGCCGCCACCTCCCGAGCCAAACCCTAGCTGCTCACGAGTGCTAGTACACTCGCGATCGGCGCCCACCCGGGCGTGTGGATACCGGTGGAGGCGCCGCTCGTTGCGATGCTTGATCGGCGTGCGTGGAGGAGACGATCTGTTCGGGACGATCGGCTACTTCCACTACTACCTCGACGCGCAAGATTGGATCGGTTTCAATTCTTCTTCACTGCATTGCGCTGCGTCTAAGTGGTAACGATCCATGATCCTTCCTTAGCATGATGTTCTTGGGTGCGCGTAGAAAAGTTTTGTTTTCGCCCGGTAGCCTCGCGTATTCCAATAGTGGTATCGAGCCATCTTGCTTAGTTTGCATCTGGATCAGCGCATATATGTTGATATGCGATAGTAGTAGATTGGATCTATTACGCCTAAATAAGGTAGCACGGGTTGATGAGATCAATCGGTCATAAGGGGTTGAAATTGGTATGAGTTGATAGCATCACAAGGCCAAAAGATTAGTTCGTGCTCCTTTGATGTACGCGCGACTTGCCCCTACCTACCGGAATCACCATCGGGGCTAATCACGCGCACAATCGAGATCGAGTCAACAGATCGAGGTCTTGTGTTGTGGTCTCCTCAAGTATACCGATCGCGATGATCAATATGATTGATCTAATGAAAATTGAGACATTTTGAATGGCTCGGATTTGGGTTGATTTGATCGGCTCGATAAGATTTTCATAGCGATTTCATAGATGCGATCTATGTAATTCTGTGAGGTAGAATGCGATTCTACGTCTAACTTGTTTTTGCAGAGAATGATGTGAATAGTATGGCCCTATAGCTTATTTGAATGTATGAAATGTATGTGATGCATGTAACATTCGTTCATGGCCTGCGTGTCATGATTATTTCAGCTATTGTTAGCTGTATATATTGTATTTAACGACCTGCTTGTCGACCTTAATACTTGAATCTATCTTTGTAATCTTCGATTTCTAGCTATTATAGGTAGTAGCCTAGTTTTGAGGTTACAAGCTTTTAAGCATGGTGGCCTAAAGGAGTGATGTGGAGGATGGAGATCGTCTACACCTACTTGGAGATGGATATCACCATTTTTGGGCCATACTACTTCACGCTTAAATGTGTTTATCTATGATGTTATCTATCTTATTCTTATGCAATGATATATGTGATATGTTGCTTTGGTAGGATAGAATCCTCTTAAAATTAGGTGTTAATGCCCTTCCATATGTTGCAATTAAAGATAATGATCACCGCATGGTAGGTCTACCAAAGTAGAGTGCCATCGGTTATCATCATCATTTGGGGTAGATGTCGGACATCTACATGCGGAAGCATTTGGTTTACTTAACAAGGTTATCAAAATAGTTTTGGACCTTGGGGCATAGATTGGGGCCGAGGCATACTAATGTCACCCAAAGTAGAGTCACATAGGGATGTGATTAGCAAAGTGTTGCTTACCCATGTCACTAGTTTTCTAGCCGTGATGCCAAAGCTCACTAGGAATTAGTGAAATGAGGATCTTTACCCACTATGTAACTTAGAGGAGTTTTGTTGCAAAACTCATAGTGGGAGTCTTTTGCTAAATAGTTTAATAAAAGATGAACATAAACATAGTGCTAAACCTTGCATATTCTTGTGTTGTAGATCATGTCACTAACGCCGCATCCAAGATTTTTAATTTGCGATCTGTTCTTGAGAAAGAAAACTCAATGGAACAAACTTTTGGATTGGTATCGCAACTTGAGAATTGTTCTCAAGCAAGAGCGCAAGGAGTATGTCCTTGAGTCTCCTTATCCCGAAGACTTGCCTGATAATGCTACTATGGCTGCACGGAGAGCTTATGAGAAGCAAACGAATGATTGCCTTGATGTGAGTCTGTCTCATGCTTGCCACAATGTCCTCTCGAGCTTGAAGCAATATGAGAACACAGATGCCTACAATATCATTGTGGGGTTACGTGGTATGTTTGAGAACCAAGCAAGGGCCGAGAGGTTCAATACTTCAAAGTCCTTATTTGCGTGCGAGCTTGCGAGAAGGAATCCCACCACCCTCATGTGATTAAGATGATTGGCTACATTGAGAGTCTGGAAAAGCTTGGTTTTCCCCTTAGCCAAGAGTTGGCTACTGATGTGATTCTCCAGTCGCTTCCCCCGAGCTTTGAGCCATTCATAATGAACTTTCACATGAACAACTCGACAAGACCACGGCCGAGTTGCATGGGATGCTAAAATCTGCCGAGGAAAGCATTAAGAAAAGCAGCAATCATGTGATGATGATGCAGAAAGGCAAGGGCAAGCCCTATGTCAAGAGAATCGCGGTCAAAAGAAAGAAAGCTCCCGATGCGATCGCGAGCGCTTCTAAGGCCAAGAAAGACAAGAAGGGCGATGCTCATCTCGATGCGATTGTTACTATCGTAAGCAATCGTGACATTGGAAAAGGAACGCCCAAAGTACTTGGAGGATCTTGAGAAGAAGAAGGAAGTACGACTTCCACCTGGTATAAATGTTATAGAGATCAATCTTGCTACTTCATCAACTGATTCTTGGGTATTTGATACCGGATCGGTTGCTCACATTTGCAAATCGTTGCGGGGGCTAATAAGAAGTAGAAGTTTGAGGAGGAGCGAAGTGGATCTTCGCGTTGGCAATGGAGCAAAAGTTGCTGCGGTAGCTGCTGGCACCATGCCATTGTCTTTACCTTCGTGATTAGTTTTGGAATTGAATAATTGTTATTGTGTTCCATCTCTTTCAAAGAACATTATTTCGCTTCATGTTTGAAAGCGTAAGGTTATGACTTTAAATCTATGGACAATGGTTGTTCTCTTTATTTCAAAGATATGTTCTATTGTCATACTCCATTGGTGAATGGGTTATACGTTCTTACTCTTGAAGGGTCACCGGTCTATAACATTAATGCAAAGAGGCAACGTCCAATGATTTGAATCCCACGCTTATTTGGCATCGCCGCTAGGTCACATAAATGAGAAACGCATGCGAAGCTCCATAGAGATGGTATTCTGCACTCATTTGATTTTGAATCATTAGAGACATGCGAATCTTGTTTACTTGGCAAGATGACAAAGGCACCTTTCACCGGTCAAGGTGAACGGGCAAATGACTTATTGGCACTTGTACATACCGATGTATGTGGACCAATGAGCTTAACAAACAGAGGTGGTTTTCGTGATTTCATAACTTTTATCGATGACTTTAGTAGATATGGGTATATCTACCGATGAAGCATAAGTCCGAATCCTTTGAAAAGTTCAAAGAATTCCAAAATGAAGTGCAAAATCATTTAGGCAAGACAATCAAGTTTCTACGATCCGATCGTGGAGGCGAGTATTTGAGCCATGAGTTTGGCAATCATCTAAAGGATTGTGGAATTGTTCCACAATTGACTCCGCCAGAACACCTCAATGGAATGGGGTATCTCGAACGGAGAAATCGCACCTTATTAGATATGGTGCGCCCATGATGAGCCAAAGTGATCTTCCGTTGTCTTTTTGGGGTACGCTCTGAAAACACCCGCGTTCACACTAAACAGGTTCCATCAAAATCAGAGAAAAGACACCATATGAGATGTGGACAGACAACGCCCTAGCTTGTCTTTTCTTAAGATTTGGGGATGTGAGGCTTATGTAAAACGTTTACAATCTGATAAGCTCACTCCTAAATCTGATAAATGCTTCTTTATCGGGTATCCTAAGGAAACAAAAGGATATTACTTTTATAATCGAGGAGAAGGCAAAGTGTTTGTCGCCTGGCATGGTGTCTTCTTAGAGAAAGAGTTTCTCTCAAGAAGGGATAGTGGGAGCACAAAGTGCAACTTGAAGAAATTCAAGAAACACCGATAACGTTTCAGCTCCTACTGAACCACAACAGATGAACAAACCGTTGAAGAACTCGTTGTGGACACACCAGCACCACGTAGGTCGAAGGTCACGTCGTGCACCGAGAGGTACATGTTCTTGACTACTCAACAACGGGACATATTGTTGTTAGACAACGATGAGCCTAAGACCTATGAAGAAGCAATGGTGGGACCGGACTCGAGAAATGGCTTGAAGCCATGAGATCCAAATTGAATCCATGCACAGAATCAAGTTTGGAACTTGGTTGATCCACTGATGGTGTTAAAACCATTGAATGCAAATGGGTTTTCAAGAAAAGATAGACATAGATGGAAATGTTCACATCTATAAAGCGCGACAGGCCAAAGGTTTCAAACAAATTCAAGGTATTGATTATGATGAAACTTTTTCGCCTGCCGCAATGCTAAAGTCTATTCGATCATTCTAGCGATTGCTGCATATTTCGACTATGAAATATGGCAAATGGATGTCAAAACAGCTTTCCTTAATGGAAATCTGAGTGAGGATGTGTACATGACACAGCCCACGTGTTTTGTCGATCCGCAATCGCTTGGAAAGATATGCAAGCTCCAAAGATCCATTTATGGATTAAAGCAGCATCTCGGAGTTGGAACATTCGCTTTGATGAAGTAATCAAAGGGTTTGGTTTCATCAAGAACGAAGAAGAGCCTTGTGTTTACAAAAGGCTAGTGGGAGCGCACTCGATTTCGGTCTTATATGTGGATGACATATTACGATCGGAAATGACATTCCTTTGCTCGAATCATAAGTCTTCATTAAAAATAGTTTCTCTATGAAAGACTTAGGAGAGGCAGATATATTCTGGGCATCAAGATCTATAGAGATAGATCAAAAGGCTAATTGGATTAAGCCAAGATACGTACATTGACAAGGTGTTGAAAAGGTTCAATATGCATGATTCCAAGAAAGGTTTTCTACCTATGTCACATGGTATAAATCTTAGCAAGAATCGTGTCCTAGTACACCGATGAGCGGGATAAAATGAATGCGATTCCATATGCTTCGCTATTGGGTCCATTATGTATGCCATGCTTTGTATACGCCCGGATGTTTCAGATGCTTTAAGTGCTACGAGTAGATACCACGATCCAGTGAAAGTCACCGATTGCCGTAAAGAACATCTTAAAGTACTTGAGAAGAACTAAAGATGTGTTCCTTGTCTATGGAGGTGAGGAAGAGCTCGTTGTAAATGGTTACACCGATGCTAGCTTCCAAACCGACAAAGATGATTTTAGATCGCAACTGGATTTGTGTTCTCTCAATGGCGGTGCGGTAAGATGGAAGAGTTCCAAGCAGCAGACGGTTGCTGATTCTACAACGTAGCCGAGTACATAGCAGCTTCAAGGCGCCAAAGAGGCCGTTTGGATCAAGAAATTTATTTCGAGCTTGGTGTGATGGCTAGTGCCTCCAGCCCAATGGACCTCATCAGTGACAATAGTGGGGCCATTGCGCAAGCCAAAGAGCCTAGATCGCACTGAAGTCCAAGCACATTTTACGCGATTTCATCTCATCCGCGAGATAGTGGAGAGAGGCGATGTGAAGATATGCAAAGTACAAACGGATTTGAACATTGCAGATCCGTTGACAAAGCCGCTTCCCACCAAAGCATGAGGCTCACACTAGGCAATGGGTATTAGATACCTACATGGTTGACTCTAGTGCAAGTGGGAGACTCATAGTGATATGCCCTAGAGGCAACATGGAGATGTTATATATATCACATACTATGTTTATGATACATTACTTTGTTCCTTGGAATAGACATTATCATTATTGATCAATGAGTATGTGACTTATTCATGAGACTCTTAAATACTAAGATGTTGCTATTTCTAAATGATCCCCGATCGATATCATATGAGGAACAAATATGATTCAAAGACAAAGATCAGCATATGTATTGATTGATGATCATGTCTCATGGATCATGGTATGGTGATACCAAATCAATAATATGGACATGTGTTAGTGAACATATGTTGATAGACTGCCATGAGACACCGCAGAGATTCCATGTGTCATCAATTGGTCTCAAGTAGTGTTTATGTAGAGTCCTTAGACTTGAGATCATCATGGTTCCCAACATGAGTAGTAGCTTATTTTGGGACTACTAAACACTACTCCGTGAATCGGGTAGTCATAAAAGTAGTCTTCGGGTTTGCCATGAAACATGTAGTGGGATGTGAATGATCAAGATAGAATTTGCCCTCCTTATGGGAGAGATATCTCTGGCCCTCGATGTAATGGATTATGAAAGTGCATGGCCATGCCAAGGTGATTGAGGAGTCAATCACGAGTTTATAATCCATCACGGAATCGAGAGAGTGATTGAGCTATTAAGAGGATGACATAGGTCTCGCCTTGAGCTCAATCTATATCGTGAGGCAAAGGGATTCGTACATGAGAGAACATTACAGTTCAAATGATATGATCTTTACATATACTTTGGGGTTAATATGTCTTACTAGAGGCCGCTATTAACATGGTAATCGAAAGGCGTTTCCGGTCACGACCAAGTATACGTGAACCTGCTGTGGTCGCACGCTTAACGGGTTGGAACACTAATTCGAATATGATTCGGATATGGGCTCAATTCGGATAGAGATCCGAATAGACTCCTATTGGGTCTCGGTCCACGAGGCCCACGTGAGGAGGTCTATATATGGAGGCGAGGGCGGGGGATTCGTCCCGCTTAACATCTAGCAAAACCCTAGCCGCCACCTCCCGAGCCAAACCCTAGCTGCTCACGAGTGCTAGTACACTCGCGATCGGCGCCCAGCCCGGACGTGTGGATACCGGTGGAGGCGCTGCTCGTTGCAGTGCTGATCGGCGTGCGTGGAGGAGACGATCTGTTCGGGACGATCGGCTACTTCCACTACTACCTCGACGCGCAAGATTGGATCGGTTTCCAATTCTTCTTCATTGCACAAGCGCCTAAGTGGTAACGATCCATGATCCTTCCTTAGCATGATGTTCTTGGGTGCGCGGTAGAAAAGTTTTGTTTTCTGCTTCCGTAGCCTACGCGTATTCCAATAAGTGCTGCTGCAAGGAGAAGAAGGAAGAAGGGAAGAGGAAGGAGAGGAAGAGAGGGAAGGAGAAGAAGGGAAGGTGAAGGAGAGGAAGAAGAGGGTGATCCCAATCCCCTAGGTAACTCTCCCTCACCCCAATCCCTCTATTTTCTAATGAATTTAGGGTTCTTGGTCCATGTTTTGTGGGGATTAGAGCACTACTCTGTTGTTGGGAAGCATTTGAACCTGACTGTCCTGACTGATAGAACAGAGGATGTTCTGTGTTTTGAGCATTTAGTTACACCATGCTAAGAACAAAATAAAAATATGTGATTTACATGAAAAGTGTAGGTATTTAAGTGAGGAATCCAGATATATATATTTTGCTATGATTAATTTTATATTTTTAAAGATAGGAAAACATTAAGCAGTGCCACTGCAGCGGGAAAATTGTAGAACCGTTACGCGGGGAAGGATGTTGTGGGATTTTGGGGGCTTAGCGATATCTTTTTTTCCAGAGTCACATTTTTAATTGTTGTATTGTGTGCTGAGAGGTACCTTTTTGGATAGGCGGTTTTGCTTCTGAACGCACGTGATTTCGTCGCTTCGCCGGTAGAGGCAAGTAAACGTAGCGGATGTGCTACCGTTTAACCTGTTATTCTTACTACTTACAATATGCATGATTTTCGTAATGTCAAATGATATGCCATGGTTACATGTTTTCTAAGTAAGAATATGGTAGCAAGATATTAATCAATTTCCATGTTTGGATGAGTACTGGTAGTATTGTGGTAATTTGCTTAATGAGCCAATTGTGGTCTATGAAAGTAAATGCATGATGGATGTGATGATATTTTCTTGTTAAATTCATGAGGATCATATTGATGCCCTTGAACTTCGTATTATTGTGGTCTTGGTGGTAGTATTCTTAGTGAATACTTGTGGTTGTGGTGGTAGCAATCTTGATGTATATATTGTGGTCAATGTGGTAGGATTTACTATGGATCGATTGATTATGATCTTGGTGAACCGGATGTGGGTTATGTGGTTGACCTTCGTGGTTAAATTCTTGTGGTTTATGATTATCATATCATTCATAACATGTCATGACATTGCATTGTGGATGTCGCCGCTTATAGCCGCGACCGTACCGGTACAGCATCGTGCATTTGCCGTAGCACAGTGCACACTTTTACCTTGTTGGGTAAAGGTGCAGTGGAGCATAGCATGCATATGCACTGCAATGTGGAAAGATCATTTGCATACTAATGCAATATATTGTGGTGAAGTTATTTTTACAAACAATTGCAACTTCATAGTTGTGATGTGGAATTTACTCATGAGAGTCACTTGTGGTACGAGGAAAATGGCTGTGGTCGTGGATTGGGGTTCATCCCTTGAGGTATGGTAGGGGTTGTGATTGTAGCATGATATTCTTTTCTCTTGTAGTAATTGTTGATAGCAGTTGTGGATGCGAGAAATAATAAAGTTAGTGAGGTAAAACATGTTAATGCTTTATTGTCATTGGTAGTGGTAGTGGTGGATGGTATGACGTAGTTAATCAAGATTCATTTGCTAATATTTTACTATTGTTGGTAGTAAATATGGTTGAGGCTATAATTATGGTCATTGTGGGAAATGGATATTGATGCTTAATATCATTGTAGTTTAATTAGCTTGTTATTGAATGTGGATGCACATTGTGGATATGGACATGTGGATACTTTAATGATGATGTATATTTGTAGTCTGAATAGCATGTTTAACAGTTTGCTTGCTGAGATTTGTATCTCACCCTTGTTTTCCCCCCTATAGGTGATTCTTGAGCATTCATGGGATGGGTAGAGCGGCACCATAATAGTGCACTTAGTTCATCAATTCATGATGTAATAAAGTCGATGGAAATATAGCCAAATACCTAGCTATCTATGGATGATTGTTTTAGTTAATAATGATGAACATGTGATCTATTCTTTGATTAATCTTTAGAGGTTGTTTCAATTATTGCACATGTTATCGTTATCTTTATTCTCTTAGTTGATTATGCTTCCGCTTAATGCTTCATGTCTAGAAATTGTTGCCGGAATAAATTATCTTGAAATTTTTGGGTCAGCTGTAGAGTGGTTTAGTGGCATTCCAAGGTAATGTGGGTCCTGGGGTGTTACACTACCAATATAAGGGTTTGAATAAAAATAGCGATGCAATGTAATTTAAAATAAAATAATTAAATAATATATTACAAACTGGGTTCAACATGATCAAAGGACACGACTTGCCTTGGTTATGCTCAGCGAGGTACTCCTGGTCTTCGGGCGTAGATCCTGCTCCTCCGGAATCCGAATATAACGAGAGAGAAAACAACCAAAATAAGAAAAACATAGAAAATGATAAGCAAATGAACTCCAAAAATCATGAAACTAGAACCAAAAGCTAGAGCTCGATTTTAGATGAATTTAGAAAAAAGAATGGGGTAAATTGGAGCTAGGACGGAGGAGAACGGGCTCTCGGAAAATAAACCCTAAAGTTAAATCTGGAAATTCGAAAAATGCACTGTGCTGTGAACCCGGTCCACGGGAAGCTCGGTCTACGGCGGACGCGGCGCACGGAACAGTGCACGCGGGAGAGAGGGGTGCTAACGCGGTGAGGCTGGGCTGACGTGGCAGCTGCTGGTGCTGCCACGTGGCACGGGGGTGACGTGGCGGCTGACGTGGCTGCCACGTGGCTCGGGCGGCGGGATTTGGCTGACATGGCAGCTGACGTGGCATGACACGTGGCTGCGACGTGGACCTACCACTGATGTGGCACGGGCTCGGGCACGGCAGCGGCGGCGACGGGATCCGACGGTCGCGACGGTGACGCGCGGCACGACCTGGGCTATCGGCTCAGATCCGGACGGGCGGCGGGGATGCGGCGGCGCGGGAGTGGGAAGCGACCGATGGCCGACGCGTGGCGGGCGCGTCGCGCGAAGCGTCACGCGCGGCGCAGGGAAGCGGGCGATGGTGCGCGGTGATCGTCGGATGACCAACGCGTGGCGGCACGGCGGGCGAAGCGTCGCGACGTGGGCACGGGTTCGGTGGGGTGGCTCGTGGACCGAGGTGGGGCGCGGGGCGACGGGGGAGGTGACGCGGCGACGGGGTAAGATGGGGGCTCACTGGCGACGGGGACAACGGCGAGAGGGGTGGCGGAGTCTCCGACGCCGACGAGGACACGCAGGGCGACGGCGTGGGCGCGAGGACGAGCGAGGAGCCGCAGCGCGACGGCGAGGGTGAGCCACGCGAACTGAGGTGGCGCACTAGTTTTAACCCGCGAACCGAGGCGTCCGGATCGGTTACGGCGCGGGGCGGCAGCGGACGAGGTTTGGACGGCGTGGATGCGACCACATGGGCGCGATCCAACGGCGCGGAGCGGGCGAGGGCGCGGCTTTGCTGGTGCTGCCGCGTGGCAGATCCAACGGCATGGGGCGGCGCTAGGGTTAGGGTTAGCGCGGGCGAGCGTGCCGGGCCGAGGCGGCGCGCGGGTGGGAGAGGGAGCGGGCGAGGTGGCACGGGGAGGGCATCCGGTGGTGGGGAGCGAGCGCGGGGGTGGGGCAAGGCGGCAGCGCGGGAGGGGGGTCGGCGGGGAGGCGACGCGTGGCCGACGCGTCGATCGGACGGCGCGGAGGCGAGGTAGGCGGGAGCGGCTGCGCGGGCGGGAGCCGGACCGACGCGATGCTGACGCGTGGCACGGGCGGGAATCGGCGGCTGAGGTTTTCTTCGGATTAATTTCTTTCCAGAAATTCAAATAAACTTTCAGGAGCTCTAGAAAATAGCAAATAAATCCCAAAAATTCACCAAAAATAACAGAAAATTCTTTGAGACCTGAGGAACTCAAATAAAATATTTTCAGCAAATGTTGAAGTTTAATTTAATCATATTAAATCCTTTTAAATTCTAAAAAATTCAAATTAAGCTTTATTAATTCTAGAAATATTTCAAAAATTAATTTTTAAATTCAAGGTTTTAAAAAGCTCTGAAAATCAGGATGTTACACCCAAGCACCAAAGGCTCCCTACCTCGCCGTCATGACAACGAGTCCAATGGTTAGTCCCCGACCTTTTGTACTCGCTGTCGAGACCCGAATATGCAAATTCGGTCTCTCTGTGTAAACTGCACTAGTCCAGGATCACGCTAGTGCACACAGTCAAACATAGATGTCATCACAGTCATACACACGATAATAATAAAGGAAAACTCGAATATTAATAAAATATCAAAGTTACGACCTTATGGCCAAGCTTACAATAACTCTAGCCGGAAGGGCTTAACAAAATAGCAGCAGAAATCCAAAATAAAGCTTAGCGACCAATCGACAAGCCATAGGCTATCGAGTGGAGAACGAAGCCTAATCTGTGAAGTCATCGTAGTACTCTCCTTCTGGAACCTCCTGCTGATAGTACTCCTCTCCCTCAACTGAGCAACATAGGCGTAAAGCCGTGAGTACATTGGTACTCAGCAAGTCGTTTGTAACAAATGAATGCAATATATAATATGCAAGGCTTACCAAAGGAGGGCTGAAAGGTTAATTTGCATAAAGGCATTTCATAATGAAATATAATAAATAACTTCAAAGCGAAAGTTAACTGAAAACAGTAATAATAGATAATCAAAGGAATAAACATGAACCACTTGTGAACACCAATTCACAAGCTAAACCAACAGTGAACTACCTGCCCACTTCCCAACATAACCACCAAGTTATAAGTGAAACACTAACCCTCGTGTGAAATCCCCGAGCAATGTCCATGACCGAGGACGCGGCTATTCGAATAGTTTTACACTCTGCAGAGGTTGCACAACTGTACCCACACGATGTGATTAGCCTCGATCTCAGGAAATCACAACAAGACCTTTACAATGCTCTACCTCAACACAATCCTGCGCGCTAGGGTTTCACATCACACCCCCCTTGCGCCACATGGAAATCAGCAACCATGTCCATCACAATGGTAGAATTGAGTTGAAATATTACAAATTAGTCAGCCAGGTCCATCCCATAATAGACATGTGGTTTGCACGATTAAGCTCAGATCAATGGCGCACAAAGTTAAGTCCTTAACATTACCCGGGCGAGGTTACCACATCCCCGAAGTGCAACTGCACCTCCCCCTTTATTGCACGATCACTCGCCCGAGTGAAAACCAATTTGTATAACCAAGCCAACGTCACACCAATGACGTGGCACAAATTTTAATACACGTGGCACCAACCACAGTTCCATATGTCATTAAGTCAAATTAATAATTAACGTGTGTGATGAGATCAATCGTAAATATAAGCCTGCTAAGCAATCTAATCGTACCAACCCATGTGACAAAATAATCTAGCATCACTAATAAATTACCCAACCTATGGTGACAATGGCATCATGGTATTCCAAAGTATCAAGGAGGAATAATCTCAATTGGGACGATAACAACCAGTGCAAAGGTTTGAATAAAAATAGCAATGCAATGTAATTTAAAACAAAATAATTAAATAATAGATTGCAAAACTGGGTTCAACATGATCAAAGGACACGACTTGCCTTCGTTATGCTCAGCGGGGTACTCCTTGTCTTCGGGCGCGAAACCTGCTCCTCCGGAATCCGAATTTAACGAGAGAGAAAACGACCAAAAACAAAGAAACACATAAAATAATAAGCAAATGAACTCCAAAATTCACAAAACGAGAACCAACAGCTAGAGCTCGATTTTAGATGAATTTAGAAAAAAGAACGGGGTCAATCGGAGTTAGGACGGAGGAGAACGGGCTCTCGAAAAATTAAACCTAAACTTAAATCGAGAAAATCGGAAATGTCACTGTGCTGTAGACCCGGTCCACGAGATGTCCGGTCTACGGTGGACCCGGCTAACCAAACAGTGCGCGGGAGGGGGACGCTGACGCGGCGGGGACGTGCTGACGTGGCAGCAGCATGTGCTGCCACGTGGCACGGGTGACGTGGCGGCTGACGTGGCAGCTGACGTGGCTGCCACGTGGCACCTGGGGGGCGGTCTCGGCTGACGTGGCGCTGACGTGGCATGCCACGTGGGATGCCACGTCAGCTAGGGCTAACGTGGCTCGGCTGACGCGGCACGGCGCGACGGCGGGGATCCGACGGCGGGGTGCGGGCACGCGGCGCGATCTGGACCTTCGGTCCAGATCTAGAGCGACGGCGGGGATTGAGCGGCGCGGGCGCGGGCGCGGGCGACGGGCGGATCGGTGACGCATGGCGGCTCGCCGCGCGGGCGCGGCGCGCGCGGCGAGGACGGGATTGCGGGCGATGGGCGACGCGTGGCGCGCGAGCGGATCGGCGACGCGCGGCGGCGCGCGCGGCGCGAGGCGCCGCGGCGCGGCGCGGCGCAGACGCGCCGAGGCGAGGCGAGGGGCGACCGGGGAGGCGATGCGGCGACGGGGACGGCGCGGAGAACTCACCGGCGACGGGAGCGATGGCGGCGGGGTCTGCGGTGACGGGCGACGCACGGGGACGCGCGGGCACGCGGGCGACGGCGGCACGGCGCGAGAACGACGGCGACGTGCGCGAGAGGCAGAGCTAGGGTTCGGCGGCGGCGTCGAGCGGGCACACGAATCGAGGTGATCCAATCCGGTTACGGCGACGGTCGCAACGCGGACAAGTTTGGACGGTCGGGATTCAACGCGAGAGAGATCGGACGGCTCGGACGCACGCGAGGGTTAGGGTTAGGGTTCGATCGCGCGGGCGGGAACGGACGGCGGAGATCGCGCGGGCGCGCGATCGGTGGTGATGGCGGCGCGCGGCGCGGTGGTGGTGCGCGCGGCGCAGTGCCGCCGCCGCCAGCCGCGAGATGCGACGGGTGGCGTGGGGGCGTGATCGGGCGGCGTGGAGAGCTGGCGCGCGGGAAAGGGTACGGCGGCGGCGGCAAGCGTGGGGATGGGCGACGTGTGGCGGCGGCGGGATCTGGCAGCGGGGAGGATTTCTTTTTCTTTTCTTTTTCCAGAAATTCAAATAAACTTCTAAAAGCTCTAGAAAATAGCAAAGAAATCCCAAAAATTCACCAAAAATACCAGAAAAATTCTTGAGACCTGAAGAACACAAATAAAATATTTTCAACTTATGTTAATGTTTATTTTAATCATATTAAATCTTTGAAAATTCTGAAAATACATTTGAAGCTTGAATTAAATTCAGAAAATTCCAGAAAATTCATTTTTAAATTCCAGGCTTTAAAAATCTCAGAAAAACAGGATGTTACACTCGCTCACCCGCGCAAACGGAAATTTAATAAAGTTCACCGTTTGCGAAGCTATTCGTGTTTCCCACCAAAGACGTGTGGAGGCTTGCACCCGCACGCACTCCTCGGAGTATAAACAAGACATGGATGTTCTCCCTGCGCACTCTACTGAGTATAAACAAGATGCGGAGTTCCGCGCACGCGTCGGTGTCACTACCACGCGTACTCTTTGGAGTATAAAGATGTGGTCGATGTTCCCACGCCCTCCACGGAGGTCCGCCTCCGCACATGCACTCCACAGAGGTCTACCTCCGCACACGTACTCCACGGAAGTCTGCCTCCGCACACGCACTCCACGGAGGTCCGCCCCCGCACACGCACTCCACGGAGGTCTGCTTCACGGAGGTCCGCCTCCGCACACGCATTGCACGGAGGTCCACCTCCACACACGCACTTTACAGAGGTCCGCCTCCGCACATGCACTTCACGGGGGTCCGCCTCCGCACACACTCTACGGAGTATAAATAAGACATAGCGTCGAGGTTCGCCTCCGCACGCACTCTACGGAGTATAAATAAGACGTAGCGTCGAGGTCCATCTCCGCAGGCACTCTACGGAGTATAAATAAGACGTAGCGTCGAGGTCCGTCTTTGCACGCACTCTACGGAGTATAAATAAGATGCAGCGGGGGGACACCTCCGCGCGCACTCTACGGAGTATAAATAAGACGTGGATGTTTTTCCTGTGCACTCTACTGAGTATAAACAAGACGAGGATGTCCCACGCGCGCGTTGGCGTACCCTCTAGAGTTTAAAAAAGCCATGGTTGATAGTCCCACGCATTCTCTGGAGTACAAACAAAGACGCGGATGTTTTCCCTACGCACTCTACTGAGTCTAAACAAGAGGCGAATGTCCCGCGCGCGCGTTGGCGTACCCTCCGGAGTTTAAATAAGCCGTGGTTGATAGTCCCACGCATTCTCTAGAGTACAACCAAGACGCGGATGTTTTCCCTGCGCACTGACTGAGTCTAAACAAGATGCGGATGTCCCGCGCACGTGCTGGTGTCATCACCACGTGTACTCTCCGGAGTATAAATAAGACGTGGATGGTATTCCCACGCACTCTCCGGAGTCTAGATACAGCGGCGCACAGGCACCAGAGGCTCCCCATGCAGTCGAAGCTTCCTCCTAGCACCATAGTTCGGCCGTAGCGTCTGGCAAGACGAGCTGGGCTATGGCACAGTGGCAAAGGGGGCGGCACACGATCTAAATGGCCCACCCCCCCCCCCCCCCGATGAAAAGGTGGAGAGCCCTATGTTTACAAAAAGTATCGAATTCCACTTCGCGAATATGAGTTGGATTGCGCTCGATAGTTCCACTTCTACACTTGAGCTCACGTGGTTCTTCTCCATGGTTCCTAAGAACAAGACAATCACAAGTCTTAGGAAGTATCGAATTCTCAGCGGAAATATTATTGACTCCTAAAAACGAGTTTACCTGATAGTTGAGTTGATGAGCACGTGCCCGAGTGATTGGACTTTGCCCATCATTCATGGAAGCAGTAAGAGGAGTGTTCATATCAGTAGAAGTGATGTCCTCATCACTCAACATGTAGCAAACACTCTTCCCATAGTTTCAAATTGTTCTTCAAAACAGCTCTCAACATGGTAGACAACGTGCGGTTCACCACCTCAGTTTGGCCATCAGTTTGTGGGTGACATGTTGTGGAGAACAACAACTTTGTACCCAACTTGTTCCATAGAGTACGCCAAAAATGACTCAAAAACTTGGCATCATGATCTGAAACAATAGTAGAAGGTATACCATGCAAACGAACTATCTCTTTGAAAAAGAGGTCAGCAATATGAACGGCATCATCGGTTTTATGACATGGTATAAAGTGAGCCATCTTAGAAAAACGATCCACAACAACAAAAATGCTATCCCTCCCCCTCTTACTCCTGGGCAATCCTAAAAAAAGTCCATAGAAATATCTGCCCATGGAATAGAAGGAACAGGTAGAGGTATATACAAACCATGTGGATTCAAGCGAGACTTAGCTTTTTGACATGTAGTGCAGCGAGCCACAAACCGCTTAACATCTCGTCTCATTTTTGCCCAAAAGAAGTGTGTGGCCAGAACGTCCTCCGTCTTCTTAGCACCAAAATGTCCCATCAAACCACCTCCATGCGCCTCCTGCAACAACAAAAGACGAACGGATCCAACTGGAATGCATAGGCGGTTAGCTCTAAACAAGAACCCATCCTTGATCACGAATTTATTCCATGTTTGTCCCTCTTTACAATGCAACAGCACATCCTTAAAATCAGCATCAAAAGCATATTGTCCTTTAATGGTTTCAAGACCAAAAATGCGACAATCAAGTTGAGACAACATGGTATAGCATCGAGACAAAGCATCAGCAATCACATTATCCTTCCCTTTCTTGTGTTTAATGACATAAGAAAAAGATTCAATAAATTCAACCCACTTAGCATGTCTACGATTCAAATTGGTTTGACTACGAATATGCTTAAGTGATTCATGATCGAAATGAATGATAAATTTTTTAGGCCATAAATAGTGTTGCCACGTCTCTAAAGAACGAACAAGAGCATACAATTCTTTATCATACGTGGAATAATTAAGAACAGGACCATTCAATTTTTCACTAAAGTAGGCAACATGTTTGCCTTCTTGCATCAAAACACCGCCAATACCAATTCCGCTAGCATCACATTCTAGCTCAAAAGTCTTACCAAAATCCAGAAGTTGGAGCAATGGTGCGTGTGTAAGCTTGTCCTTCAAAAGATTAAAGGACTCCTCTTATGATGGCCCCCAATGAAACACGACTCGCTTCTTTGTCAACTCAATCAATGGTGTCGCAATGGTGCTGATTTCTTGACAAAGCGACGATAAAACCCTGCAAGGCCAAGAAAACTCCGCACTTGGGAGACCGTCGTGGGCGTGGGCCAACTCCATATCGCCTCCACCTTGGCTCTATCAACCTCAATTCCCTGTGGAGTCACAACATAGCCAAGAAAAGAGACTCGATCCGTGCAAAAGGTGCACTTCTCAAGGTTACCAAACTGTTAGTGATATGCCCTAAAGGCAACATGGAGATGTTGTATATATCACATACTATGTTTATGATACATTACTTTATTCCTTGGAATAGACATCATCATTATTGATCAATGAGTATGTGACTTATTCATGAGACTCTTAAATACTAAAATGATGCTATTTCTAAATGATCCCTGATCGTATATCATATGAGGAACAAATATGATTCAAAGACAAAGATCAGCATATGTATTGATTGATGATCATGTCTCATGGATCATGGTATGGTGATACCAAATCAATAATATGGACATGTGTTAGTGAACATATGTTGGATAGACCTGCCATGAGACACTGCAGAGATTCCATGTGTCATCAGTTGGTCTCGAGTAGTGTTTATGTAGAATCCTTAGACTTGAGATCATCATGGTTCCCAACATGAGTAGTAGCTTATTTTGGGACTACTAAACACTACTCCGTAACTGGGTAATCATAAAAGTAGTCTTCGAATTTGCCATGAAACATGTAGTGGGATGTGAATGATCAAGATAGAATTTGCCCCTCCTTATGGGAGATATATCTCTGGGCTCCTCGATGTAATGGATTATGAAAGTGCATGGCCATGCCAAGGTGATTGAGGAGTCAATCACAAGTTTATAATCCATCACGGAATCGGGAGAGTGATTGAGCTATTAAGAGGATGACACAGGTCTCGCCTTGAGCTCAATCTATATCGTGAGGCAAAGGGATTCGTACATGAGAGAACATTACAGGTTCAGCCGATATGATCTTTACATATACTTTGGGGTTAATATGTCTTACTAAAGGCCGCTATTAACAGGGTGACCGGAAAGGCGTTTCCGGGTCACGACCAAGTATACGTGAACCTACAGGGTCGCACGCTTAACGGGTTGGAACACTGATTCGAATATGATTTGGATATGGGCTCAATTCGGATAAAGATCCGAATAGACTCCTAATGGGCCTTGGTCCGCAAGGCCCACGTGAGGAGGTCTATATATATGGAGGCGAGGGGCTGAGGGGATTCGTCCCTGTTAACATCTAGCAAAACCCTAGCCGCCACCTCCCGAGCCAAACCCTAGCTACTCACGAGTGCTAGTACACTCGCGATCGGCGTTCCAGCCCCGGACGTGTGGATACCGGTGGAGGCGCTGCTCGTTGCGATCTTGATCGGCGCGTGCGTGGAGAGACGATCTGTTCGGGACGGTCGGCTACTTCCACTACTACCTCGACGCGTGATTGGATCGGTTTCCAATTCTTCTTCACGCGCTGCGCGTCTAAGTGGTAACGATCCATGATCCTTCCTTAGCATGATGTTCTTGGGTGCGCGGTAGAAAAGTTTTGTTTTCTGCTTCCGTAGCCTACGCGTATTCCTTTACAAACAAATGTGCATCTCGCAAATCATTAAAAACAGCACGTAAGTGATTCAAATGTTCATCCATGGACTTGCTATAAATCAAGATATCATCAAAATAAACGACCACAAATTTACCAATGAAAGGACATAAAACCTCGTTCATTAATCTCATGAAAGTGCTAGGTGCATTAGTTAACCCAAAAGGTATGACTAACCACTCATACAAGCCGAACTTAGTTTTAAAAGCAGTTTTTCATTCATCGCCAAGTTTCATTCTTATTTGGTGGTATCCACTACGCAAGTCAATCTTTGTGAAAATTATAGCACCACACAACTCATCAAGCATGTCGTCTAGCCTGGGAATAGGATGACGATACCTTATAGTAATGTTGTTAATGGCTCTACAATCTACACACATACGCCAAGAACCATCTTTTTTGGGAACCAAAAGAACAGGAACAGCACAAGGACTAAGGCTCTCACGTACGTACCCATGGTCCAAAAAGTCTTGGACTTGTCGCTGAATCTCCTTAGTCTCTTCGGGATTGGTCCTGTACGCCGCACGGTTTGGCAAACTCGCTCCAGGGATCAAGTCAATCTGGTGCTCAATCCCTCGAATGGGTGGAAGTCCTAGAGGTATCTTAGCAGGGAAAACATCTCTAAACTCTTGCAAAAGGTTAGTGACAGGAGCAGGTAAAGTGCAAGGCATATTATCAAGAGAAAATAAAGCATCTTTGCACACAAAAGCATAGCATGTATCATTAACATCATCAATTTCAGCAAGGTCTGATTTAGTGGCAAGCATAACAGAATTTTTTAAATGGATTACTTGCTGTTTTTCAGATTTATCATGTTCATTTGGATCATTAGCAGCAGCAGCTCTCTCCCTATCGGCCTCTATAATCTCAGCTGGAGTCAAAGGCAGTAAAGTAATTTTCTTTCCTTTATGCATAAAAGTGTATTTGTTACTACTACCATGGTGTAAAGCATCATTATCAAATTCCCAAGGTCGACCCAATAAAAGAGAACATGCTTGCATGGGAACCACATCACAATCAACATGATCAGCATAACCACCAATGGAAAAATGAACTCGGCATGTTTGTGTTACCTTAGCTTTTCCAGAGTCATTTAACCACTAAATATGATATGGATGTGGAAGCGGTCGCGTGGTCAAGCCAAGCTTCTTGACCAAATCAGAACTCACCAAGTTGTTGCAGCTTCCTCCATCAATGATGACACGTGCACGCCGGTTCTTGATTGCAAAGAAAGTCTAAAATAAATTATGGCATTGAAGCTTATCGGTTTGTTGTACCTGTGTGCTGAGGACTCGCAGCACAATGATGCTCCGTAGCGTCGCTGTGGACGCCCCACCAAGGACCAGGTCGTCATCACCACCGCCATTGTCGTCCGAGGCAGCAGCAACATCATCATCCTCCTCGACATCCGAAGTGCTGATGTAGCCTCCATCTTCTGTGGTGATGTATGCCCGTTGGCTAGGGCAATTCCTCTGCACATGACCAAGCCCAGGACAGCGGTGGCACTGAATGTCGGAGGAGCGGCCCGTGGAAGCCACGGAAGAAGTCTTGGTTGGAACCTGCAAAGAACTATTTGTAGAATCTGCAGGGTGTGTCATGGAAGGTGGCTTCGATGGCGCTGCAGCAATCTTGTTCACAGGTGGTGGAGGAGAACGAAAACTCGAAGAAGACTTGGGCAGTCCCGTCGATGTAGTCATTTGCGGCATGTAGGAGGGTTGTCCGGTGCTTGCCCTCGCTGATTCCTTGCGTCCCTACAATTCTTTTTCTGCAAGCATAGCAAGCTGGAACAACCTATTGATATCATTATACTCCTTGTATTCAATTATGTCCTGAATTTCACTCCTTAAGCCCCCATAAAAACGAGCCATTTTATCCTCCTCATCCTCTACAACATTATAACGCAGTATGCCTATTTGTAGTGCTTGATAATACTCCTCAACAGATTTATTACCTTGATCTAAGAGCTGTAATTTCTTACGCATATCACGTTTAAAAGCAGGAGGAATAAATCTAGCACGCATAGCTACCTTCAATCTATCCCATGTATCAGGTGCTAAACCAGAATTAACTATTTGACTCCACCAAAGGATAGCAAAATCTTTAAACTCACTAGTAGCTTGTCTCACTCTATGCACTTCAGGAACTAGATGGGAATTAAATTTTTGTTCAACTGTCATCTCCCAATCTAGATAAACTTCAGCATCATAAACACCCACAAAAGATGGTATGGTAAATTTAACTTTAGCAAATGGGTCATCATTAGCACGAGCATTGTGGTGCTGAAAGTCATTACCTCCCATACCATGACGGTTGCGTTGTAGGCGGGGTCGTAAACGTACATCTTGAGCATCATGATTTCGCCTCTCATTATCATCTCCCTCCTCAAGGTCTTGGGGTGCTTCATGTGCATTCTCCCGTCCGTTGTTTGGTGGCTGATTCACCATTCTTCCAAGGCGTGTGGTGAGTGTTGCAATACTCTCATTGATGGATGGCTGCAATATATCCATCGTAGCTTGAAGCTTCCTATCGATGTCCTCATTAATAGTAGTACGTTGTTCACCCAAGAGCATCATGAGCTCTCCCTTTGCAACACACTCTTGCGCGTCAGACGACTCACCTGCCATGGTTAGTGGAAACACAGGGAAAACAAAAAGGATTATCCCTATCGACTACAAAGGAAGGACAGTGGGAACCCGCAAAGGAAGTGGCTTACCAAGCTCTTACAAGTGTTCTTACCATCGCAAACAGTAGGTGGTACAACCGGTGGCTGGTTCGTGATACCTGGAGAGTGTGACCCGGCGATTGCAAGGGTCAAAAACTGTGCTGTCCGGAAGTAGGTATATGGAGCTTGGAAGGCCAAATATGTTAGTGGAACACAAATCAATAACAGATAGTAATTCTGAATAAATGTCCAAAGCACTGGTCCTAGTTGCTGGCCTAAATGTGTCCTATGTCAGGTATGATGTGTCCTATATCAATAACAGATATGATGATAGTTGCTAGTAAGGCAAAGACAGCAACAAAGATGGCCAGGCAAAGGCAGCACAAAACAAATGAAACTCTGTCACCGAAAACTATGCTATCTCTTTTTTTCTTTTTTTTTGCCATAGAGAGCACTCTCACCGAAAACTATGCTCTCACTTTTTTTGTTTCTTTTTTCTTTTATTTTTTTCACAACGCAGAGCACAGAAATAGGAACCACACAAAGTTTCACCTTAATCTGATGTAAGGTGTGGCCTACAGAAAATGATGAATGTGCTGTAAATTCAGTGATGAAAGTTTGGAGCTCGAGTACTGCACTTTTCAGGCCGAATTTGGGCAAAAAAATAGACTGATTTCGAGTCCGTATGCGAAAGTTACGGCCGTTTGAAGATGAGCCTCCGAGTTATGGTTTCTGTGGAGGCCGAAACGAGATCGGGTGGAGGAAATTGGTGGAAATTGGGGGCGGAAGCTCAGGAAAAGGGTGGGGGATGGTGCTGGGTGATCACGAGACAAAAACAGAGGGTGGGATTTGGGTGGGAAGCTGGGTGATCACGAGACAAAAACAGAGGGTGGGATATGGGTGGGAAAACAAAAGTTGACGGCTAGGGTTTGTATGAGAGGTAGCGGAAGCAAGACAACCCGAAACAAAACACGATCTAAACCAACAACACAACTCGACTAAGGACACAAACTCAACACTACGGACTCTGAAATCAAATTGTGCAAAAGGCTAACAAGATCTGACACAGGGAACAACCTATGACTACAATTTTTTTGTAGGGCTTTTTCTTGGACTCTAGAATGAAACCGAAAATATCAAGGGTAGGGTAAACTTGAACCTGAAGGAACACCTGAAGCTCTAATTACCACTTGATGGGAACGGGGTCCCGATCTTCCAACAGGTTCTGGATAGGTTCGATTTGGTGGAGGCGCGACACAAATCGATTCGGCTTCCGAACAACACGTTCCGAACCCCGCAATCGCAGCACCACGTCTCCTCAGGTTATCAACAGTGTGCAGTCCTGTTGACCAACCAAGAAGGCTAATCCTCGCTTGCGAATCAAAGAACACAAGCAAGAACAAGGAAGAACACAACAGAATTGCAGATGTATTAGTTTAGCACTCGAAAGTTAGGGTCTCCCAAATCGATGAACGGCGAAACTGTTCAAGACAGAATTAATCTAAGCAAAACCCAAACCCTAATGGTGGGGGTGGTGGCTGGATATAGAGGGGTGAGGGGTGTGCAAAATCCGTGGACACGCCCTAAAGGGCTCCAACACGATACAAAGCCGAACAGCCCAAAAGACGGTGGCGCAGCACCCTGATAGATTCTAAAAGCCCATTTGTTTTGATGATTCAAGTTGATTCAGAAGGAATTTGGACCTGGGACTAGATCCATTGGAAAGTTCGTCTTCTCAGCTTTCCATACATATGTGGAACGTCTAAAACGGAGTCCGGATGCGATCTGGGCGTCCGTTTTAGTGCGGCCTGGTCCTGGACTCCGAATTGGATTCGAAGTCGGCTTGAGTTGGGCCTCCAACATGATTCAACCGCCCTTGCTAGACTTGTGCGCCTCGTAGCCCTTCTCCAAGTACTTCCAGATCCTCTCCATGGTTTCTAATCATAATTAAATCATTAGGTAGTAATCGATTCTCAAATGAACAAAAGGAAGTACTTAGGAACGAGCTCACCTGTAAATTCAATTGTCGGGCGCGAGCTCTAGTGATTGATCTTTGAATGTCAAGTGGAGGAGTATTGTGTGTATCCGAAGAAGTGATGCCCTCATCAGGTTTTCTGTGATGCCTCTCGCCTTGGCTTGGGCTGTGTCTTGATGCAAGAAGGCATGGTAGTAGCCTATGCATCGCGCCAACTGAAGCCTCATGAGTGCAATTATCCTACTCATGACTTGGAGTTAGCAGCCGTGGTGCATACTTTGAAAATTTGGCGCCACTATCTTATCGGTAACCGTTGTGAAGTATACACGGACCATAAGAGCTTGAAGTATATCTTCACCCAAACAGAACTCAATCTGAGGCTGCGAAGATGGTTAGAGTTGATAAATGACTATGATATTGGTATACATTACTATCCCGGAAAAGCAAATGTTGTGGCCGATGCCTTGAGCAGGAAGTCTTATGCAAATGTGGTGTTATCGGAAAAAGACCAGAACTGACTTCAGGAGGGAATCTGTAACACCCCAGGATCCACATCACCCTGGGATGCCACTAAACCACTCTACAGCTAGCCAAAAATTTTAAGATAATTTATTCCGGCTACAAATTTCTAGACATGAAGCATTAAGCGGAAGCATAATCAACTAAGGAAATAAAGATAACGATAACAAGTTCAATATTTGAAACAACCTCTAGCAGACTAATCAATAGATCACAAGTTCGTCAGTATTAACTTAAACAATCATCCACGGATAGCTAGGCATTTGGCTAGAATTCCATCGACTTTATTACATCACGACTTTATGAACCAAGTGTATTATTGTGGTGCCGCTCTACCCATCCCATGAATGCTCATGAATCACCTGTAGGGGGGAAAAACAAGGATGAGATAAAATCTCAGCAAGCAAACTGTTTAACAGGCTATTCAGACTACAAACAAATATACAACATCATTAAAGTATCCATCTGTCCACATCCACATTGTGCATCCACATTCATTATCAAGCTAATTAAACTACAATGATATTAAGCATCAATATCCAATTCCCACAATGACCACATTTATAGCCTCAATCATATTTACTACCAACAGTAATAAAACATTAGCATATAAATCTGGATTAACTACTTTATATCATCCACCACTACCACTACCAATGACCATAAATCAAAAGCATGTTTTACCTCACTAACTTTATTATTTCTCGCGTCCACAACTGCTATCAACAATTACCACAAGAGAAAGGAATCACATACCGCAATCACAACCCCAACCATACCACAAGGGATGAATCCCAAAACCACAACCACAACCACTTTCCTCATACCACAAGTGACTCCCATGAGCTAATTCCGCATCACAACTATAAAGTTGCAGTTGTTTGTAAAATAACTTCACCACAATATATTGCATAAGTATGCAAATGATCTTTCCACAATGCAATGCATATGCATGCTATGCTCCACTACACCTTTACCCAACAAGGTAAAAGTGTGCATCGTGCTACGGCAATGCACGATGCTGTACTGTACCGATCGCGGCTATAAGCGGCGACATCCACAATGCAATGTCATGACATGTTATGAATGATATGATAATCATAAACCACAAGAATTTAACCACGAAGGTCAACCACATATTCCACATTCGGTTCACCAAGATCATAATCAATCGATCTATAGTGTATCCTACCACAAAAACCACAATACGACCACAAGTATTCATTAAGAATACTACCACTAAAGCCACAATAATACCAACTTCAAGGGCATTAATATGATTCTCATGAATTTAACAATAAGAAAATATCATCATAACCACCACGCATTTAGTTTCATATACCACAATTAGCTCATTAAGCAAATTACCACAATACTACCAAAACTCAACCAAACATGGCAATTGATTAATATCTTGCTACCACATTCGTCCTTAGAAAACATGTAATCATGGCATATCTTTTATCAATACGAAAAATCATGCATATTGCAAGTAGTAAGAATAACGGGTTAAACGGTAGCACATCCGCTACGTTTACTTGCCTCTACCGGCGAAGCGACGAGATCACGCTCGATCAGAAGGAAATCCACCTGTCCAAAAAGGTACCTCTCAGCACAATACAAAGCAATACAATCATGACTCTCAAAGAGAAGTATCGCCAAAACCCTAAACCCCACAACATCCTTCCCCGTGTAACGGTTCTACAATCTTCCCGCTGCAGCGGCGCTGCTTAACATTTTTCTATCTTTAAAAATATAAAACTAGATTCCTCACTTAATTACCCACACTTTTCATGTAGATCACATATTTTTATTTTGTTCTTAGCATGGTGTATCTCATTGCCCTAAACAGAGATCATCCTCTGTTCTGACAGTCAGGACAGTCAGAATCAAACGCCTCCCAACAACAGAGTAGGGCTATAGAAATTTTGATTTTTTTACAGCAGATAGCTTACCAAATTCTCTACAACTTTCTCAATGGTGACCAAAAACATAAAATTCATCTTCTATCCCTAATTCCCCTCTGAACAGCGGTCTGTCCCCGTCTGCGCCCCTGACGGACAGCGAGATTTCCGACCCTAGTACGACTAAATTACGCAGCCAAAAATTGTCAAAAAAATACAGTAGATGTGTATCGTCGTTCTCTACGTTTTTCCTTTTGGGGAGACCCTCGGGAAAAATCGTTTTAGGGGTCAAAACTGCAGGAATAGTAACATCGCGCGATTCAATCTACAGACAGCAAGATCAGGATTCTCTAATTGGGTTTTCCAAAATGCTAATCCCTTCAAATCTGGGGCTAAGAACCCTAATTTCAGCATAAAACAGAGAGATTGAGGCGGAGGAAAATTTACCTACGGATTGGGATCACCCCTCTCTTCCACTTCTTCTCTTTCCCTTCTTCTCTTCCTTCTCTTCCTCTCCTTCTCCTTCCTCTCCTCCTTCGCATCCATGGGCAACAGCAATGGGGAAGAGGTGGAGGCGCAGGGAGGAGATGGGGGTGGCGGCCAGGTGGGGAAAAAGGGGAGAGGAGCCAAGGGAGGGAGTTTATAAAGAGGGTGCTAGGGTTTGGGAGGGGGTACGGGCCCCCGTTTGGGCTGTCTGCCCAAAATGGTCGCCCACCCTCCGGATAACCCAAAACCTCTTAATTAATTATTTTAATTCTCTTTTTATTATTTTAGACTATTCCGAAGAATTTATTTTCACCTCCCGCGATTTATCGAAAATCCGGGCAACTCCGCGATTAATTTAGAAACCGACGCCGAAACGACGTTCAGGATATTACAGAATCGCCCGTCTAAGTCTGAACCCGGTCAATCCGAGCATTCTATCCACTCTGGAAATACAACCTGCCTTGCCTGATCAGATTAAGAAGGCTCAGAAGGTTGACAAGGATATTCAGGAAATCAAAAACAATATGAGAAGAGGCAAAGTACCAGGATTCAGTGAAGATAAGCGTGGCACAATTTGGTTCAAGAACCACATCTGTGTACCAAATAATCAGGAGATTAAAACCCTGATTCTGAAAGAAGCTCATGACACCCCATACTCAATCCACCCAGGTCGTACCAAGATGTACCAAGACCTAAGGGAAAGGTACTGGTGGGTCAGTATGAAAAGAGAAATAGCAGAGTTTATTGAGGCCTATGACACTTGTCAACGAGTTAAAGCAGAGCATCAGAGACCTGCTGGATTGTTGCAACCATTACCAATTCCAGATTGGAAGTGGGAAGACATCGGTATGGATTTCATAACCGGACTTTCGAGGACACAATCGGGTTATGATTCAATCTTGGTAATCATAGACCGATTGACTAAAGTGACTCACTTCATACCAGTCAAGACCACTTATTCCGGAAGTAAGTTAGCTGAGCTGTACATGTCCCGGATTGTGTGCTTACATGGCGTTCCCAAGAAGATAGTGTCAGATCGAGGCAGCTAGTTTACTTCTTGATTCTGGCAAAAACTGCATGAAGAGTTAGGGAGCAAGCTCAGTTTCAGTACCGCTTACCATCCCTAAACAAATGGTCAAACGGAAAGAGTTAATCAAGTACTCGAGGATATGCTAAGAGCTTGTACTCTAGACTTTGGGAACAGCTGGGACCGTTCATTACCCTATGCAGAGTTCTCGTACAATAATAGCTACCAGGCCAGTCTGCAGATGGCACCTTTCGAAGCCTTATACGGCCGAAAGTGCAGGACACCCTTGCTTTGGGATCAGCAAGAAGAACCTCAAGAAGCTGGACCGAATCTGCTTCAAGACGTAGAAGATAAAGTCAAAAGGATCAGAGACAGACTAAAGATAGCTCAATCCCGATAGAAGAGTTATGCGAACAACCGTCGTCGAGATTTGACCTTTGAGATCGGGGACTACGTCTATCTCAGAGTGTCCCCACTCAGAGGAGTTAAAAGGTTTCGAGTCAAAGGAAAGCTAGCGCCAAGGTATGTGGGACCTTTCAAAATTCTGAACCAAAGAGGTGAAGTCGCCTATCAGTTGAATTTATCGCCGAGCATGTCAGGAGTGCACAACGTCTTCCACATCTCTCAGCTGAAGAAGTGCCTCTGAGTACACACAGAGCAAGCCACATTGGAAACCTTTGATCTTCAAGATGACCTCACCTATCAGGAGCAGCCGATCAAGATCCTCGAGACTGCAGAACATCAGACCAGAAGGAAGACCATCATATTCTGCAAGGTTCAGTGGAGCAACCACACCGAAGACGAAGCCACCTGGGAGCGAGAAGATGATTTGAAGGCCAGCCATCCCCATCTCTTTTGCTAGCCAGTGTAAATCTCGAGGGCAAGATTTCTTTTAAGGGGGGGTAGGTTTGTAACATCCCAAAAATTTTATTCCTTTACTAAAGTGTTTTCTGGAATTTATTGAAGTTTCTTGGATTTTATTCCAAGCCCTGAATTGAGAAAATTAAAATTTTTATTTTATAAAGGCCAAAATGAATTTATTGCATTTCATGAAAGTCAAAATAAATGTATTTCATTTTCCTAAAGTCAAATCTGTAATTACTTTAATTTTTAGGAAATTATAAAGATTTAAAATCTCTCTTTTAAAATCAAATTGTGCTTTTGCAAAATATAAATATCAAATGGGGTGAAAATATTTTTATTAAGTCTATTTTAGTTCCAAGAGGTTCTCTGAATTTTTCTGGAATTTTCAAAGTTTATTTGGTATTTTTCTGAGTATTTTAAAGCCTTCAAACCATTTCTGAAAATCAAAAAGAAAATAAAAATCAAAAACCCTCCCTCGGGCTGCCAAGTGTCAAGCATCGGGCCAGTCCGCGCCACCGGATCCTTTTCCAACCGTCCGATCTCACTTACCGATTCATCCCGCCCTCCTTCCCTCTCTGGCCGACACCTGTCACGCATCGGACCAGTCTCCACCCCGCCCGATCTGATCCCAGCCGCCCATCGTCACTTACCGCTTCGCCCGCTCCTCTCTTCCCTCCGATCGACGCGTAGCTTGATCGGGACCCTCCCATGTTGTCGTACTGAAACCCCGCCGCCCGCAACCACTTAACCCCCGATCCTCGCCCGAACGGCTTGGATTCAATTCCCGTTGGCGGATGAAATCCTAACCATCCCCGTTCACTTACCCCGTCGTACAGCACCCTACGGCCCCGATCGTCTTTCCTTGCCACCCGTCGCTAATCCAGCCGTAGCCCTCGCACCTTCCGTTTTCTTTCTCTCGCTGACCGGTGGAGCCCACCTGTCAGGACCGTTGTCCCCACCATCTTCCTTCTCCTCGCGCTGTCCCCGCCACCATTAACGCCCGAAACCGAAGCTTTGAAAGCTTCGGTTTCCATCCATCACTCCCGCCCGTGCCGGTACCCAATTACTCCCCCACGTGCACCGCGTTCGTTTCTGGCATAATTTCCCACTTTACGCCTCTCCTCGCTGTCGCATTCAAATTCGCCGCTGGAGTGATTTCGGGCGCCCGTTACTTCCCTTCCCCGGCCTATAAAACCCACACCCCGAGGACCCTCTACCCACACCGCCTCTCCCTCCCCTCTCAATTCAAGCTCCGGAGCCCGCAGCGCCTCCGTGTGCTCGTTTCCCCCTCCGTGGCTCCAGCAACTTTGACGAGCAATTGCCACCGCCCCAAGCCTCCTCGCTCCTCGCCGACGACGCCGACATGTCGTTCGTGCCCCAGCGACCAGAAGCCCCCTCTGCCCCGAGCATCTGCACCACCGGAGCCCTCCGCCGCCGTGAACACTTCTCCGACCGCCGCCCCTCTCCGCAGTTCATCCACTCCGGCCACCCCCGAGCTTCGCGGAAGGTACCCGAGTACTCCCCTCACTCCCCTTGTCATTTTCCGCACCTCGGCTGGTGCCATCGCTCCCTGGTTCGCCGGCGACCATGGGGTCCCATGTGCCACCCTCCGGCGACCGTGCCACGTGGGGCGGCCATGCACATGTGGCAGTGCGTGGCAGTCGACATGGCCGCCACTCGGAAGTCACATCGGCCTCGGGCAGCCACGCCAGTGCCACCTCCCCTCCCCGTCACCCGCCTGCCACCTCACCCTTCTCTCGGGTCCGTGGACTCAGTCCACTAAACCTGGGCCCCACCTGTCAGTATCTTTTAATTCCTGGGCTGAGTCATGATGGTGCAATAAATCTGATTTTTCAGTATAAAAATAAATCAGTCGAAATTAAATTCCTGTGCTGACGTCATAATCTGTTATTTCCTTTATAAAAATAATTCTTGCTGACGTCATAATTCCCTTTTCAGTTTAAAAATAATTCCAGAAATGGGGTATTTTCGTTTTAATTGTATTCAAACTTTGGAAGGCTATAACTTCTTCATTCTAACTCCAAACTGACCCATTCAAATTTCTAAATTTTTCTAAAATCATGAACTTTCCATTTCTTGCATCCTTTTGAAAATTTGAATTTATTTGAATTTTGTTTTTGAATTTCTTCTGAATTTGTTCTTTACGTTAGATTTTGACTATTCCGGAGTTCGACTTCGATGATTCTCGGCAGGACTTCGATCAAGGCAAGTTACACCTTTGACCATGTTGAACCTAATATTTCAAATTTAGTTATGTTGTTTTACTGTATATGCATGCGTACTTCTATTCAAATTTAATTTAAATTCAGTTTAAACCTTAGTTATGCCCATGATCCTTTGATTATAGCCCATTTGAATCCCGAATTCATATACCTTGTCACCCTAGCTGAAAACTAGTTAGTACCATAGTATTAACTAGAAAATTTTGAAGAAATGCTTAGCCTGGCTTAGTATAATGTTAGGTGGGATCAATCTTTCACATGAAATGACAAACTTGAAAATTGATATCTTGACTTCGGTGAGTCAAGGATGATTTATGAAAATTGTTTAAAAATGAAAATAAAAACTTATGATTTAGACTTAGGCTAATGGTTAGGTGGTGGGTGCCGGCATGCCTCGTGTTTGGTGACAGCTGGTTAACTATCGTGCATGTGGGTATGAGGTTTGAGCCTAAATCAACTTAAGGACCGTTTCTGTGAATCATTTTATGAAGTCACTTCGTACTACCATAAGTCCAGTATGGGACGGACCTGGTAAAGTAATTTGTGAATTTCCAAATATAGTTTCGCTATAGGCTAAATGTGAGTGTGGCGTAGGCCGCGAGAAGTCTCACATGGCACCAGAGGGGGCTCCAACTCATGGATTCGAGTTGTTGTGAAACCTTAGTGGTGGCGTGATTATTTTGGCTATGAATCATCAGAACAGCCTTGTCATGAACTCTCCGCCGTACACCTAAGGCAGTGTGTTTATCGCATGGCTCAAGGGAGAGGGAATGTCTTGTGGGTAAAGTTGTACACCTCTGCAGAGTAGAACCTATCCTGGATAGCCGTGTTCACGGTCATGAACATGCTGAGTAGAGTCTTCACAGATTAGACTTGGTTTTATAAAACTTGGTTTGCGGAAAAACAACTGTGGTTTTGGTAATGGTCCGGGTGGATTCCCGTGGTTAGGATAGCGTAGGTCGGAGCCTACACTAACAGTATTACTTGTTTCAAATATTGTTTCATATATTGTATTAAAATTTAGCTTTCATACTTACATGGTTATATTTGAAATTCAAGTATTGCTTTTCGCACAAATAACTTGTTAAGACTTCCTTTGTCAATCCTTATGCATGCATGAACTCTGTTAAATTCCTAGTGTAACTTGCGTAAGCACTTACATTGGGAGTACTTTATGTGCTCACCTTACTAAAATCTGCTGCCAGACTTCAACGGCGACTACGACGGTGAGGACTACTTCAGTGAGTAGGATGCGTCTTACAGTCATTCGCCTGTGGGTGGCTGGATGGGCTGATTTGCTACCTTTATTATTTTCCACTGCTTTTATTTTTGTTGGCCTTGTGCCATTTTATTGTAAGACTTGGCCATAAGGCCGTACCATCGATTAATAATATTCTGTGGTGATTTTTGCATGATATACATTACTGTAACCCTGTGTGCACTTGCTTTTCCTAGGATAGTGCGATTTACACAGAGGGACTTGGAGTTGTTGTTCTGGGTCCCGACAGTAGTAGAACCACTACCTCATCCAGTTCGGCTCCCACTCCGCCCGACCCAACTCCGCGGGAAAAATCTTCTCGCGCGACGAGCGCAAGACGAGGTTGATGCTACCCAAGCTGTGCAATGCCCCATCTCCCTGATCCTCCAACTCACACCGGGCGTCGTGGAGAAATGTGAACAGTGACGCGGTTGGCCAGCACGCCTCCATGCGCAACACCCAGCTGTACACGGCAAGACGGGCTATCAAATTCGGCGTTATCTGCGCCAGCTCAAGCCTAAAAGCCCGCAGGACGTCCCCGACAAGTCGGCTGGCTGGAATGCTGTAACATCCTGATTTTTCGGGATTTTTAAAACTTTGAATTTAAAAATAAATTTCTGGAATTTTCCTTAATTTTAAATAAAGGTTAAATGGAGTTTTCAAAATTTTAAGAGATTTAATGTGGATAAATTAAACCTAAACAGTAGCTGAAAACATTTTAATTGAGTTCCTTAAGTCACAAGAAATTTTCTAGAATTTTCTGGAATTAAATTAAGCATCAAATGAATTTTAGAATTTTTAAATAATTTTTTCTGAGTAAAATAAACATCAACATAAGTTAAAAATATTTTATTTGAGTTCCTCAGGTCTCAAGGAATTTTCTGGTATTTTTTGTGAATTTTTGGGATTAATTTGCTATTTTCTAGAGCTCCTTTTCTTTTATTTGAATTTTAGAAATTTAAAAATCCAAACCCCCCTCTCACCCGCTTGACACGTGTCAAACGGCCCGCCCCGGCTCGTCCTCGGCCCGCCATTGCCGCGCGACGCTCTCCCGCCGCGCCGCGTGTCACCACCCGGCCCACCTTCCTCCCCTCTCGGCCTGCTCCCGCCGCCGACGCTCAGCCACCCGATCGCCTCCTCCCGCCACGCGGCACCCATCCGGTCGCCCTCTCCCCGCGTTGCCCTAGCTCCCTCGCGCCGCTCGCTCTCGCTTCGCTCGCCACCTCCATCGCCCGTTCGATCCACCGCCCTAGCCACGCGTCTCCATCCGCGCCGCCCTTTTCCACACGCCCGCTCTCCCCGCGCCCCACGCCACTCTCCGTCTGAGCGTGCCCTAGCGCCGCGCCCACCTCGCATTGCCGCTGCCCAGCTCGCCACGCGTCGCCATCTCCTCGCACCCGCACACCACGTAGCGTCCGCGTGCGCTCCGCCTCATCCCGGTCGTCCGAAGCGCCACACGTCGCACCCCCCGTGCTCGTCGTCTCCGATGTGCCGTCTCCGCCCGTGTTCGTCCCGAGCTCCTCGGTTCGTGGGCCATAAAAGCCGCCGCCTCCTCGGTTCGCGTGCTTCACCTGAGCGCCGCCGCCGTGAACCCCATCGCCTCCATCTCTCTCCCATGCGCCGCCGCCTCCGCGCCTTCCCCGACCCCGCACCGTGCACCGTTGCCGCGCCCCGCCATCGCTGGGAGCCGCGGACGACGTCGCATTTTTGCCCGTGCCGCCGCTGGACTTGAACCGCCGCCGGACTCGTCCCCGATGCCCTCACCGTCAGTAAGCCTCCCCGCCGGACCTCCCCGCACCCACGTTGTCGCCGCCGCACTCACCTCGCCGGACCTCCTTCCCCTCCGACGCCAGTCACCGCCGTGCTGGCCGCCGTCGAACTTGCCCCTCTCTCCCTCGCCGGCGACCGCAACCCCGCGCTCGCTCGCTCACCCCACCGGACGCGCCCCGCCTCGGTCCGCGTGCCTGACCCCGGTCCCCGCGCTCGCCCATCGGTGGCTTCCCGCCCCAGCGCTGCCTAATCACTACCGTCCGATCAGATCCGAAATCCAACGGATCCAATCCCGCCACGCGTCGATATCTCCACCGCCCGATCCCGCGCCGCCGCCACCCGCGCCCGAGCCACCACGTCAGCCTTGCCACCTCAGCGTGCCACGTCAGCCCTAAGCCTACGTGGAAGCCACGTGTCGCCGCCACGTCAGCCAAAACCCCTCCCCTGAGCCACGTGGCAGCCACGTCAGCTGCCACGTCACCCCTGTGCCACGTGGCGGCACCAGCGCGCGCCACGTCGGCACAGCCCCGCCGCGTCAGCACCCTCTCTCCCCGCGTGCACTGTTCGGTGAGCCGGGTTCACGGTGAACTCGGTATTCCGTGGACCGGGTTCACAGCACAGTACCTTTTCCGAATTTCTCGATTTAATTTTAGGTTAAATTTTTCGAGAGCCCGTTCTCCTCCGTCCTAGCTCCGATTGACCCCGTTCTTTTTCTAAATTCATCTAAAATCGAGCTCTAGATGTTGGTTCTGGTTTTGTGAATTTTGGAGTTCATTTGCTTATCATTTTATATGTTTCTTTGGTTTTGGTTGTTTTCTCTCTCGCTAGATTCGGATTTCGGAGGAGCAGGTTTCGCGCCCGAAGACCAGGAGTACCTCACTGAGCATAACCAAGGCAAGTCGTGTCCTTTGATTATGTTGAACCCAGTTTGCAATCTATTATTTAATTAATTTGTTTTAAATTACATTGCATCGCTATTTTTATTCAAACACTTGTACTGGTAGTTATCGTCCCATTTGAGTTTATCCCTCCTTGATATTTTGGAATGCCATGATGCCATTGTCACCATAGGTTGGGAAATTTACTAGTGATGCTAGATTATTTGTCACATGGGCTGGTACGATAGAATTGCTTAGTGTGCTTATAGTTACGATCGGGTTTATCATCACATGTGAATTATGAATTTGACTTAATGAGATATGGAACTGTGGTTGGTGCCACGTATATTAAAATTTGTGCCATGACGTTGGTGCGTCATCGGCGGTGGTTAAACAAACTAGTTTTGCACTCGGGCGAGTGATCGTGCAGTAAAGGGGGTAAGTGTTGGAGCACATCGAGGGATGTGGTAGTCTCGGCCGGGAATTGTTAAGGACTTAACTTTGTGCGCCATTGACCTGAGCTTTACCGTGCAAACCACATGTCTGGTATGAGACGGACCTAGCTGACTAATTTGGGATGTTCCAACTTTAATCTTGCCATTGAGATGAACATGGTTGCTGATTTCCATGTGGCGCAAGGGGGGTTGTGATGCGAAACCCTAGCGGGTGGATTGAGTTGTAACTGAGCTTTGTAAAGGCCTTGTTGTGGTTACCTTCGGCCGGGGTTAATCACATCGTGTGGGTACAGTTGTGCAACCTCTGCAGAGTGTAAAACTATTCGAATAGCCGCATCCTCGGTCATGGACAATGCTCGGTGATTTCACACGAGGGGTAGTTATTTCTAAAAACTTGTGAATGGAAGTGGACAGGTGTTCACTGTTGGTTTAGCTTATGGATGGGAGGTCCATAAGCGGTTGGTTTAGCTTATGGATGGGAGGTCCATAAGTGGTTAGTTTAGCTTGTGGATAGGAGGTCCGCAAGTGGTTATATCAATTCCTTTGATTATTTATTTATTACTATTTTACTTAAAGTTCGCTTTCCATCTAATTACTGTATTTACCCTCAAATGTCATTTATGCAAATTAACCTTTCAGCCTTCCTTTGGTAAGCCTTGCATACTATATTGCATTCATTTGTTACAAACGACTTGCTGAGTACCAATGTACTCACGGCTTTATGCCCAATGTTCCTCAGTTGAGGAAGAGGAGTATCACCAACAGGAGGTTCTAGAAGGAGAGTACTTCGATGACTTCGCGGTTTAGGCTTCGTTCTCCACTCGATAGCCTGTGGGCTTGTCGATTGGCCACTACGCTTTATTTTGGATTTCCGCTGCTACTTTTGTTAAGCCTTCGGGCCAGTTTATTGTAAGCTTGACCATAAGGTCGTACCTTTTGAGATTTATCGATATTTGAGCTTTTCCTTTATTTTATCGTGTGTATGGTTGTGGTGACATCTATGTTTAACTGTGTGCACTAGCATGATCCTGGGACTAGTGCAGAATACACAGGGAGTCCGGATTTGCATATTCGGGTCTCGACAAATGCGCAACCTGGCTTTGAAATAGGCGATGAACACGATCGCCTCCGACTTTTTGGAATACGGTTCGGTCTCGTCGCCCGCAGGCAGTCGCACTTCCCGGTGGTCCAACAGCTTCCCTTCGCGTAGGAGGTCGCGAATCGTCTCTTCCGTCACCAGTGTCGAGCCCAGGACACGGGAGCACGGACCTTCTATCCCCTCCATCGCCGCCCACCGTCTGTCCACCTGCGTCGAGTCGCGCCCCTCAAGTGTGTATTCCACCTCAAGCAGCGACGGCCGCTGGAACACGACACTGTTGCCAACTGGCTGTGTGCACTCGCTGTCCTGCGCCATCGTCCTCCTAAGAGTTATGCGACGATGGAGGAAGCAAGGAAGACACGAGATTGAGGGTGTGCAGCTACAAATTGGAAGGTGAGGCGAGCAGAACGCAGGTGGTGCATAGCTGGGGGTATTTAAGACCCCTGCACCCCCTCCCCGCCGACACCGGTAAGGGTAACCAGTGGAAGGCGAATCGCTCGCCTCCCCACAATGGAAGCCGAACCGGCACAACTGCCCATGTGCGCCAGGCCCACTCAAATGACGGTCGCCCTGATAGCGCACGACGCGCCAATAGCGCTCTGCCACGCGTCTACTCGGGAATCAGCGCAGGACAACTTCGGCTCCGCCTTCGATGGGACCTTCGCCTCTGCGGGATAACTCCGGCTCCGCCCTCGATGAGGCCTTCACCTCCGCAGTGCAACCCCGGGTCCGCCTTGGGCTCCAACACTTTGAACGCATGCTCGCGCGCTGGCGCGGCATGCCCGAAAGCCCCACCCCCACTTCGGTGACTCGGGGCAACCCCGAAAGCCGCACTCCGTATTTACCACTCTTGGCGCTTGCGGGGCAGGTCACTCGACGGGAGCCGTGGAGCGCGAAAGCCGTGGACCGCACCAACTCCATGCAGGCGCGAAAGCCCGGTCGCAGAGAGCGCTCACGAGGCAGGTCACTTGGCGGGAGCTGCAGAGCTCCCGGGACACAACGCCTCCACACCAACTCCATGTAGGCGCGGAAGCCCGGTATGCCCCCACATCATGAAACTGTAAGATCATGGCGACCCCGCTCCGGATAAAGACACCCTCTTTACCCCACAAGGGATGGCCCCAGACTCGGAGGACACCCCAACAACAGGCTTGACGCCTCTTCCTTGCCACAGGGTGTTGTTCCGTCGGCCGGAGCCCGGTGGTCCACCCCCCAAGGGGGTGCACATCTTTCCGCCAGCTCAGGAATGTATCTTCTTCTGTCCACAAGCATGCATAGAGTGCCGAAACTGGTACTAACCCTGCCGCATGCTCATGAGCGAAAGAGGCATATTCTTGAGACAGACCGTCTTAGCAATACTTCATCACAACACTGCGGCCATATATATAGCCGTTTTTGAGAAGCGCAACCGGCGGAAGTCCAACCGACGCGGCCGACCGCGTGCACCCAATCGCCGAGTCGACCGACGCGTCGCCACGCTACTGGCGACGCCCGGCCGCCCTACGCCCGAGTGCCTCGCCTGCTTCGACGAGGTCTCCGCCTCCGCACGATAACTCGACCTCGCCTACAACCCCCCGTGCCATGCTCGCCCCTGCATCGACTCGCGGTTTCTACATCACCTCCGCCTATGGGCCCCTGGCTCCGAGTTCGTGGAGCCACGACAGGCCACATACACCATATCATCTCTGCCCAACATCACACAAGGTCACAGGCCGCAGGGACGGAGGGGGCCAAAGGGCTCGGCAACATGGCTTTGGCCTGTGAAGCCTTTCACCATGAGAGGCTCCTGTTGTAGGGGTGGCCCCCACCTAAACCAAGCTAGGCTGTTAGGAGGTTGTAAACCCAAAGTTGATATGTACAATGACATAGTTGCCCTCGAAGGGATTCTCTGTGTAATCGGTGTAAGGTTACGATGGTAAAGATGTTCCTTACGAGGACGCATATATATCATGCCAGCCCTTGGGAAAGACCCAAGAGGACATTGCTCACCTAACTCTCCACTACCATACACCTCTCTCTCTGTTTGGTCTGTAACTACAACAGTATGTATGCACATTTTCAAACATCACCAAAAGAGTGTCATTTGATAGTCATAAAAATAATTCTATAATATTTAAAGCATTCCTCTAGCATTGGCTTACGATATGCCAAAGGTGTTAAATTTGATTTAATTAGATATTCGAATTCTAATATGCGGGTTGCAAAGTGGATAGAAAAAACTCGTCATGAAGTTGTCAATTGTTAGGAAGTTCTTTGGTTACATAGTCATCCAAGAAATAAAATTCCGTAGTCCTTTCCACCGCCGAAGCTAAATATGTTTCTGCGGGTAGTTGTTGTGCTCAAGTGCTATGGATGAGGCAAATTTTGATAGATTATGGGATTAAATTTGATGAAATGGCTCTTTTGTGTGATAATGATAGTGCCGTGAAAATAGCCAATAACCCGGTTCAACACTCAAGAACCAAATATATAGATATATTCCACCACTTCTTAAGAGATCATATGAGCACAGGAGATATAGTAATTAGCCACATTTGAACTGAAGATCAATTAACAGACATCTTTACCAAACCATTAGATGAAAGCCACTTTTGCAAGTTGAGGAATGAATTAAATGTCATAGATTACTCAAATATTTCTTGAACTCATGCCTCATGCTCTTTGCTCTCATTTGGTGTTATTTGAAGCTTTTAAGAAGGATATTTCCAAATATTTTTCCAAAAATATCTATGTTCATAAACATTATGTTCTTGGATGTCCTTTAGTTTGCTTAATGCATAAAGATCCTGAATGATATTTATTTGAGTGCAAAACTAGGGATCATTTGCATAATTTTCAAAATTCCAAGTTCTTTCCCTGAAGTTTCAGAAAAATCAAAACTACTGCCATGCATTCTGCGATACTACCAGCATTGAAAATGTGGAACTACCGCATTGGTTGGTGGATGCATTAACTATCTACCCACAACTATTTAACCTCCTTCCTCTCCTCTCCCAAGCGGTATTTCCGCACTCCTCCATACACTTTCTCCCTCCACAAAGAACTCCGCAAAATCCTCTCTTGAGAACCTCTAGTGTTCTCGAGATTTTTGTTGATTCCTGTTGATTTCTTGGTATCTAAGGGTTCCTCTCCCTCGAATCTCAAGGTAAAGTTGCCTCTCAATCCCCTCTTTTGCCTTGCTCTTGAATCATAGGTCAAAAGTGTTAGTGATATACCCTAGAGGCAACATGGAGATGTTGTATATATCATATACTATGTTTATGATACATTACTTTGTTCCTTGGAATAGACATCATCATTATTGATCAATGAGTATGTGACTTATTCATGAGACTCTTAAATACTAAAATGTTGCTATTTCTAAATGATCCCTGATCATATATCATATGAGGAACAAATATGATTCAAAGACAAAGATCAGCATATGTATTGATTGATGATCATGTCTCATGGATCATGGTATGGTGATACCAAATCAATAATATGGACATATGTTAGTGAACATATGTTGGATAGACCTGCCATGAGACACTCCAGAGATTCCATGTGTCATCGGTTGGTCTCAAGTAGTGTTTATGTAGAATCCTTAGACTTGAGATCATCATGGAGTAGTAGCTTATTTTGGAACTACTAAACACTACTCCGTAACTGGGTAGTCATAAAAGTAGTCTTCGAGTTTGCCATGAAACATGTAGTGGGATGTGAATGATCAAGATAGAATTTGCCCCTCCTTATGGGAGATATATCTCTGGGCCCCTCGATGTAATGGATTATGAAAGTGCATGGCCATGCCAAGGTGATTGAGGAGTCAATCACAAGTTTATAATCCATCACGGAATCGAGAGAGTGATTGAGCTATTAAGAGGATGACACAGGTCTCGCCTTGAGCTCAATCTATATCGTGAGGCAAAGGGATTCGTACATGAGAGAACATTACAGGTTCAGCCGATATGATCTTTACATATACTTTGGGGTTAATATGTCTTACTAGAGGCCGCTATTAACAGGGTGACCGTAAAAGTGTTTCCAGGTCACGACCAAGTATACGTGAACCTACAGGGTCGCACGCTTAACGGGTTGGAACACTGATTCGAATATGATTCGGATATGGGCTCAATTCGGATAAAGATCCGAATAGACTCCTAATGGGCCTCGGTCCGCAAGGCCCACGTGAGGAGGTCTATATATATGGAGGCGAGGGGCTGAGGGGATTTGTCCCTGTTAACATCTAGCAAAACCCTAACCGCCACCTCCCGAGCCAAACCCTAGCTGCTTACGAGTGCTAGTACACTCGCGATCGGCGTTCCAACCCCAGACGTGTGGATACCGGTGGAGGCGCTGCTCGTTGTAGTGTTGATTGGCGTGCGTGGAGGAGACGATCTGTTCGGGACGATCGGCTACTTCCACTACTACCTCGACGCGCGTGATTGGATTGGTTTCCAACTCTTCTTCCACTGCGCTGCGCGTGTAAGTGGTAACGATCCATGATCCTTCCTTAGCATGATGTTCTTGGGAGCGCGGTAGAAAAATTTTGTTTTCTGCTTCTGTAGCCTACGCGTATTCCTTTAAAAAGTATGTTCTTTGATGAATGTGGATGAGTTAGTAAGTTTTTCTTAGGCAAATTGCGAAAACTAGTGTCTTAAGATATCTATACATCTATTTCATGGATTCAATCCTTAAAGAACACTAGAAAAAGTTCAACGTTGCAGTACCCTAGAATCCATTTAGTAAAAATGGTAATACAGCTCAACGGATGCGGTACTACCGCATAGCTTTCATACCGGCCAATCATGGGGTACTACCACCCTATGAACGTTGGTACTACCAATTTTACTGAAAAAACAACCACTTCATTCCATTCAACTTTGAACCTATTTTGGATGAATTCTAACTACTCCTTGTTATCTATTCTCTGCTGTTTGAAGATGCCAAGGACTAAGAATACCGTTCGCAAGAACTATAGCTCTTCCTCCCATGTTCCAACTCTCCCTCAATCGGAAACTACTCCTCAACGTTCTACAACTAATCCAAAGGCAGCTCAGAAGGGTAGAGAGGATAGAGGCAAATGAGGAGAGCCTATCCTAGGAGGAAAGTGAATCAAATGAAGAGATGGAAGAACCTGAGGAGCAACCACTTAATCTAAGGACAATCTCCAGTGATGACTACACCATCATGCATCAACAAAACCAATTTGTGCTACCAAGGACATCTAAAGATCCAAGGTTTTACACTACTTTTCAGCAGATGGTGTATGCATAGATGTATGGCCCCCATAGGTAATTCACTTATCACAAATATGTGGATTGAGACCATCTCAACTCTCTGGACAAGTATGATGGAACATATCGGTGGTTTCAAAGGGCCAATATTGAGGACCTTGTTGCTCTAAAATGTGACTATAATGAGGAGATCATCCAAAAATTCTATGCCACAGCATATATATCTCCAGATTTCACTCATATGGCATGGATGACGGGGACTACCTATTTGGATTGCCAGAAGAACGAATTTGAGCTAGCTCTGAGGACCGAGTCAAGCAGCTATGAGAAAATATATGATAGACCTGCCCTTTTGGTTCCTACCTGGACGGAGTATTATGATGCAAATATCAGATATACCCAACAGGCTGGTCGGCCTTCTTCCTATTCCCGGCTTAGTCAACAGAATCATCAACCACACCATTCTCCTAAAGAGTGAGAACTTCGATGCCTAGAGGACATGCTTGGAACATAATCGATAACATCATGCATGGCAGGAAGTTCGATGTGGTATATCTTATCATTCAGGAAATTGCCTCTTGTAAGAATGATCAGGTCAAAAAAAATAAACTATGCTCCATATATCATGGCTTTGATTATTCGAAAGGTCGAATACCGTAGAGGATTGGGATCTACTCATAAGCCATACAAGCCCCGAGAGGGTCCTCCCATCCCATGTACTCCTTCACGTGCTTAGGCAGACGCTGAAGAAGATCTAGCTCCTCTAGCAGATGCAGTCTCTCTCTCTCTCTTAGATCTATGAGGTCGTTCTTCATATTCGAGAGACTCAGACTAAGGCCAGAACAGCACTTACGACTCTTTCTACCAGAGTAGGCTCCATTAATGACCATGTCACCTCCATAGAGTGCATCCTGGCCAATCCTCCCTCTCCTGTCTACTACGATCATCATCACCATTGTGGCCCTTCTCCTCAAGAGTAGACCTTTTTGGTACCTCGATGCCTAAGGGGAAGAAATGAAGATGCACCAAAAGGATGAAGAAGGATAAAGAAGAAGAAGAAGAAGAAGCGAAGAAGAAGCCTACTTTAGTAATGAGGACATCACTATTATGAAGGTTTCATCTACGCAATCATCACCCCCCATCATCAAATTCAAATAATAATAACAATAATAAGACTAGTGTTGGCCCAATAGCTGAAGCTTTGTAACAATTGTATGAAGGACTAATCACTCGAACTAGGGCAAGAAAACTCACTAAATAGGTGAATCTGATCCTAAGTTCCTTTGATTTCACTGTCAAGAATTGTTTGCTACCTTATAATTCCACTCTATGTATTCTTAGGTTGTTAGGTAAACAAGAACTTGGTACTACCAAGCGGGAGGTGAGGGAGACCAGTGCACCAAAAGAAGATCCTAAAGGAGGAGACGATGACACTTTACATATATCAGTAGGAAAAGCCACCAAGATGCTAGAATCAAGTTTTCAAACTTTAAATTAAAGATTCGATTGTGTCAAGTCTTCAATTCTGAGTTAGTTTAAGTTTTTGGCCAAGTTCCATATATCATGGGCTGGTTTGTATCTATAATAAGATATATTAAGGTTATTTTGGACTTTAATATTCATTTTGGTTTAGTTTTGAGGTGATAGCAATGCCGAAGTTTCAAATGGCCTGAAAACGAATACTTGGAATGCAAGGGAAGTTGGGCTTTTGTCAAGGGAGTTGTGTGCCACCCTCGTGAGCCAGCCACTACGTGGGGCCCATCTCATGGGCACCCAAACCAAGATGACCAGTCAGTCACTTCTTATTGCTTTCAATTTAAATTAGGAATTAGAATAGGATTCCAGTTGTTTCCCTACTTTGAGTCCAGCTAGACTTGTACGAGGGTATAAAGCCTTCGCCACCGTCCCTTGTAAGTCTCAAATGTTAATTTTGAGTCAAAACAATTTCTTGCTCTTTGGTTTATACCATATGCTGCCATGGAAGTTGAGAGGCCGACTAGTTAGCATTCCACCAAATTACCAGTTACCAATGTTCTTGTTGTTCCTTGTGAACCAGCAAAGTCATCTTCATTAGTGTGGTGAGAAGACAGAGAATTAGAGCATGTTGCTAGTTACATTCCAGTGCATGGGAGTCTGTAATCGAGATAGATAATCGTGTGCCTCCGTTCATCAAAATCCACAAGATTTCAAGTCAGCCACATATTTACCGTTTAAGGGAGATCCTATGTCGTGAAGATCGGGCACCCTTGTATCATTTAGTCTATCTATTATTTATGCTATGTTTGAACTCTATTGTCATTGTCTATGTATGAACTTTGTTATGGTGTTATGTGCTACGTGAACATGCTATGTACTGTGTTGAACTTAGAAACATAGTTATGTTATTCTCTATTGCAATATTTATCTTGTTCAATTTGAGCATAATATGGTCATCCCTCTCAAGTTCAACAAACAAAAGAAACTCTGCCAAAATTTTTAAAAATCTCTACATGTGCTTGCAAAACAACTTTTCAAACCTACATGCACAAGTTTAGAGGGAGCTTTGTTTGAAACAACATTAAAAATAAATAATTGTCGAAACTCCCATGAGCTCATTACAAGAATTACTTGTTTTTCAAAGTCACAACAAGAATATACAACTCGTTCTTTCAACAAGTGGTATATTGAAAATTCTATCTTTCATTCAAATTGGTTGTGTTATCATTAATTACTAAAAAGGGAGAGTTGGAATCATCTAGGCCCATAAAAATGATTTTGGTAATTATTTAAAAAATATGAATATGGGACTAACATGTTTATCGAGTGCTTAAAAGGGTTAGTCCCCGTGACGAATGTGACAACCTCAAGATGCATGCTAAGGATTAACACAAAGATTAATATGGTCCAAGACTGTCGGGACCGGATTCCTGAATCTGAACTCTTTGTATATTACCGCAATAGTCCCAAATCCAGGCTAGTGCACATAATTAAACAGTGATGATTACATAACCAACAATGTTTTACTACAATAATAAAAAGTACAAGCCTTATGGCCATTTTATTACAACTGAAGTTACAAGACCTCTCAAACTAACCAAACACAGCGGAAGTAGAAATAAACTTTGATGATGGCCCATCAATACACAACATGAATTGACTGGGAAAGCGCAACCTAATACTCTGGGAAGCCATCATTGAATGTAACATCCCGATTTTGGCTTTATTTTCTTGTCTTGCTCAATTAAAAAATCTAAAGTGTGAAATTATATATATATATATATATATATATATATATATATATATATATATATATATATAGTTTCATTTGGAGTTATTGGATTTTGTGCTTTGGCTAAAACCTCTTTTCTCCTATTTGCAAAAATTTCCAAAGAATGGAAAAGGAGTGGGATTCAAAGAAGAAAAGAAAAACCTTTCCCCCCTCCCCGAGCGGCCCAGCCAGGCCCGAGCGGCCCAGCCAACCCGCCCGCCTCCCCTTCTATTTCTTCCCCCCTTCATCCTTCTCTCCGTTGGCGCCTGCCGCCCGCGCCCCTAGTTTTCTTCGCGCGCACGCCGCTGTCGTCACCCCCATCATCCCCTCAGCCTCCTCCTCCCCTACCTTGGCGCGAGCCTTCCCCATGGCGCCGCCGTAGCCATCCCGTACCTGCTCGCCGAGCTAGATGCCTCCTCCCTTACTAGCCTCGCTGCCCGGGCACGTCCGCGTACCCCTATCGCTATCACCTCTCCGCCCCTCGAGACTCGCGTGTCGACACTTCTACGCTCGAGGCGTGGTCTTGAAACATCCCCCGCCATTGATGCGCCTGCGCCGGCCTTACTCCCTCTTCAGCCGTAGCCTCGCCCCATGGCGATGTCGTCGTTTCCGCCGTATGAGTGCTCATCACCTCAAGCACTAGCCCTTCTATTGTGCTCCACTGTGGAGCATTGAAGCCCGGTGATGTCGCGCACGTGTCTCCTCCTCGCCCCTCCTCCCGGCTAGCTACCATAGGGCGCAATCGAGCGCGCCGCCTCGTCGTCAATAGCTTTAATGCCACCAATGCTCCCTACCCACGATCCTGCTATAAATCCGTGGCTAGGACCCCCCTTCGGAATCATCCAGTGTTCACTCTCCTCCCCTAACGTGCGAATTCACCGTTTTTCACCACCGCTCGGAGCTCCCTCGGCCACCTCCGACGCCAGCCATCTTAGGACTCCTGCTAGCCATTTCAACCCTTCTGAGGCTTCTGTGAAGTCTAATCGGGCTCTTCCTTCTCAAAGATCGTCGGCTCCGCCGTCTTCCCCAACTCCGGCCATCTCACCTCGTCAACGACACCGACCATCCCAGAGGAATTGCTTTCGCCTGCACTTTCTCTAGGGGTAGAGAAAGTCATCCCCAACATAAATTTGGGAGTTAACCGACCCCTCTTCCCTGACATCGAACACCCCCTTTTCGCCGTCGCCGTCGCCGTCGCCAGCTCAAGTCATGCCACCCCAAGCTCGTCCTCCTCCTCCGGTGAGCTTCTGCCACTCCCTGGATGCTCCCCTGTTGTTTGATTGAACTCTTGTTGTCGATTTAACCATCGCGTTCCCCTCCCTAGTTCTGTCGCCGCCAAGCTCACCGCCGATGATGGTCTGAGCCAATTGGAGCCATGCCACCTCACCCAGGGGTGCGCTCGAGCCTTGTGTGACCGTTTTTGGATTCTCTCGTGAGGCCACGCCCTCCCTCGCCGCCGGCAGGCTGCACCGCCTCTCGGCCGAAGCCACCCCTGTTCCGACATTGTTGTGGTACAGACCAAACAGAGAGAGAGGGTGTATGGTAGTGGAGAGTTAGGTGAGCAATGCTGTCTTGGGCTCTCCCCAGGTCTTGCATCACGTATATATGTCCCGTAGGGAGTGTCTTTACAATCGTACCCTTACATCGAGTATCACTCCCAAGGCCAACTATGTTATTCTACATGTTTACCTTGGGTTTATTACTTACTAACAGGCTAGCTGGGTTTAGGTGGGGGCCACCCCTACAACAGGAGCCTCTCATGGCGAAGGGCTTCACAGGCCGAAGCCATGTTGCCGAGCCCTTTGGCCCCCTCTATCCCTGTGGCCTGTGACGTTGGTGATATTTGGCGAAGATGATTTGGTGCGTGTGGCTCATCGTGGTTCCGCGAACACGGAGCCAGGGGGCCATAGGCGGAGTTGATGTCGAAGCCATGCGTCGATGCAGGGGCGAACTCGGTGCTAGGGGCCGGGGGCGGAGTCACGGTTGCCCCGCGGGGCCGGAGACATCGTTGATGCAGGCGAAGCAGGTAGGTGCAGCAACTTGGGACATCGCTTGTGCGCGAGCGGCCGCGTCGGTTCGACTTCCGCCGGTTGTGCTTCCCCATGGGTGAGCGATCGCGTCGGTTGGACTTCTGCCAGTTGCGCTTCTCCCTGGGCGGCTGTTGGGTTTCCCCATGCGGGGGAGAGCTATATATATATCATGATGGCTGTAGTGCCATTCCGGGCATGGCTGAGATGATGCTGATCTTGGAAATATGCCTTCTTCAGTTCATGAACATGTAGAAGAGTATCGCCATGTTGATGAACTGAAGGAGGTCTATTTTCGAGTGCAAGATATGGCGACTACCGGCGGCAGCGCACTCGCGGAGGGAAGTGGGCCCTTGGGGCTTGACCGGTTGATCTCTATGTCGTGCCGAGTACACGGCGTCGGGTTGGTCGGTGAGGTGGCGCCCGAGGTTGGAGCCATCCCTCACAACGTCCCCGAGTAGTGGTTGAGTCGTCTTGCTGGGCTGAAGGTATGCCATGTTTCGGGCGCGGCATCGGGACACCGCTGGGCGGGCGCGACGTGATTAGTCCAGCTGAGAAGTGCGCCCTGTGTGTGCTTTGACCACGAGGCCCTGGCTTTGCGTTGATCGGCGTGGACTCCCGCTGAGTGGCTGCTCCACGAGCGCTCTCTGGGACCTAGCATCCACGGAAAGACGTTGGACACATTAAGATGCGAAAATGGTTCCTTGTGCCAAGAGTGAATAAATAGTGTGTGCCGCAGGTATCGGGGTTGCTCCGGGCCACCACGGCGGGGGGCGTCCTCTGGCGTGCCGCGCCGGTGTGCTAGTACGTGTCGAAGTATCGCAGCCAAAGGCGGACCCAGGGTTGCCCTACAGAGGCGAGGGCCTTGTCGAGGGCGGAGCCGAAGTTGTCCCGTAGAGGCGAAGGTCCCATCGAAGGCGGAGCCGGAGTTGTCCTGCGCGGATTCCCGAGTAGACGCGTGGCGGAGCGCTATTTGCATGTCGTGCGCTGTCAGGCCCTTTGGCACGACCGTCGTTTGACTGGGCCTGGCGCACGTGGGCAGTTGAACCAGTTCAGCTTCGATCGTGGGGAGGCGAGCGGTTCACCTCCCGCCGATTACTCTTACCGGTGGCGTGGGGGTGCAGGGGTCTTAAATACCCCTGCTGTGCACCACCTGCATTCTGCTCACCTCACCTTCCAGCTTCTGGCCGCACGCACCCCAATCTCCTGTCTTCTTTGCTGCCTCCATCACCGCGTAGCTCTAGGAGGACAATGTGACATGATAGAGAGCGCGCTCAGCAGGGCGGTAACAGTGCCGTCTTCCGACGATCATCGCCGCTTGAGGTGGAATACACACTCGAGGGGCGCGACTCGACGCAGGTGGACAAACGGTGGGCGGCGGCGGAGAGAGTAGAAGGTCCATGCTCCCGTGTCCTGGGCTCCACGCTGGCGACAGAAGAGACGATTCGCAGCCTCCTGCGCGAAGGGAAGCTGTCGGACCGCTGGGAGGTGTGACTGCCTGTGGGCGACGAGATCGAACCGCATCCCGAGAAGTCGGAGGCGATCGTGTTTGTTGCCTACTTCAAAGCCGGGTTGCGCATTTCAGTCGCCCGACTTGTCAAGGATGTCCTGCGGACTTTTGGGCTTGAGCTGGCGCAGATAACGCCGAATGCGATAGCCCATCTTGTCGTGTACAGTTGGGTGTTACGCACGGAGGCATGCTGGTTGACCGTGTCACAGTTCGCCTTCCTCCATAACGCATGGCGTGAGTCGGAGGATCAGGGAGACGGGACGTTGCCCAACTTCGGCAGCGTCGGCCTTGTCTTGCGCTCGCAGTGCGAGAAGATTTTCCTCACGAACTCGGGTTAGGCGGAGTGGGAGCGAACTGGATGAGGCGGTGGTTCTACCATCGCGTGGCGAGCGTCGGGGCGGCCGGTGACGTTTAACACGACGCCTTGTGCGGCGATAGATGCTGAAGATCAGCGAATAGCGTGGAGGCTCGTGGGGATCACCGCTCGCTTCAACATGCGTGACCTCGCTGAGGAGTTCGTCATGTATGGCGTGGCACCACTTGCTACCGAGTGGCGTGTTACACCTGGGAAGCTTCAGCGCGACAACGTCCGCCCGTCCGTGTCTTCGTTGCCGAGACCCTCCGGTCCCCATAAGTTGTGATGGAGCTTAGCTTTCGTGTGCTGTCCATCGGGCCCGTTGTTTTATATCGTGCTCCTTACCACTCACAGGTGCTGTCCTGGAAGACGTGGAGCGTGCGGTGGACGTGTTCCTCGGACCGTATACGGCCAGGGAACACACCCTGCGCATAGCTGTGACCGCAGAGGCAGGTCTGGGGCGGCTGAATAGTGTGTGCGAAGCCTTGGGCATTAGAGTGCCAGAGCGCACTGTTCGAGCCCCAAGCCCACCTCTCCGCGATTCCACGGGGAAGGGAGTACCAGCGGGCACGGGCTCCGACTCGGCGAAGCATGCCGACTCGGAGGTAGGCGCGGATGCAGAGGGCAGAGGAGGGCCCTTGGGCATTAGCACGGAGGAAGAGTGCCGCGTGGGCGATGCGCAGGGAGGGGCTTATTCACCGCTGGCCGGCATTGAGGCGGAGCCACCGCCCGTGGAGGATGCTGGGGCAGAATCCGCTCCTGCAACGGTGGAGCCCCCTCCCACGGTGGTTACTGAGGCGGGGTCGTCATCTTACCTCCCGAAGGCGAAGCGGCCCCGCACGCTATCGCCCCTTCGCTCGGTGAGGGGGTTCGTTGTAGCGAGCAAGGTCGGGACCCTATGGGATTCCGACTCAGACACTGAGTGCCCCTTTTTCGGTGTCCCCGCGGTCCCCTCCGGGTCTACGGCTACCGGGGGCGGGGGCCTGGTGGAGCTAAGCTCCGACAGAGAGGCCCCCCCGCCTGGCGGGGTGGTCGGGGACGCCAATGTCCTTGCGGATACTGGCGGGGCTAAAGGTAGGCTTACATTGCTTGGCGTGATCTTGCTAGGCGTTCGTAGGGCTGACCGCTATGTCCCCTTAAAGCAACATGCTTCGCCGAACGTGAGTGCCTCTCGGAGCGCGAGGATGTCCATTTGAAAGGGACCTCTGGCGCCGCGAAAGCTATCACCGCGGCTGCCGCACGAAGCCTGGCGGACTTCGTCCCTCGACCGGAGGTGCTGGCGGCGTGGTAGGGGGTCGCGGATAGCACGGCCGCGAGCCTGGACCGCCAGGCACTGCGGACGTGTGGGTCGGGACTCCTTGGGAGAGTGCTAGAATCGCCAAAGTGAGGGTAAGTGCTTGACCATTATTAGCACTCGACCCTTCGAAGAGGTACTGACCGCTTTAACGTGTAGACCGTCGCCCTTGGTCGGGCGCTACAGGCGGCCCATGCCCGCGAGCGGGAAGGCTTAGAGGACCGACTGCATGTCACCGAAGGAGCTCTTTGCGCGGCGGGTGTCTCATATGCCGAGGAGCTTTGTGGCGGCTGCTCGGCAGGTGGCAGTAGAGGAGCGGGATGGCCAGCTCCGGCAAGTTGCTGTGCTAGAGGAAGAGAAGGGCCGCCTTTCTACGTCTTTGAGGGAGCAGGACCAGGCTTTGGGCGGCGCCTCAGTGGCAGCATGGGATTCTATGCTGGCCCTGGAGGGTACCCTTGAAAACCTTGTTGCTGAGGTGCCGCCCCGCTTATTCAGGCCTGAAGAGCTGTTGCGGACACTTCGGTGGATTAGGGAAGCTTCCAATCTTGCTCACACCGCCACGACGTCCTTTGGCAACCACTGCTCCTATGTGACCGCATGCCTGGTTTGTGCGCTTCTCCAGCACCGAGGCTACTATCAGGTGGATGAATTGGGTGACCCGCAATTGGAAATGCTGGCCGGGGCCGGAGTGATGTCCGGCGCAGTGCACGCTGTTCGCCCCGTCGTTCGGTTTTTTCACGAACGGATCTAGGAGTACATCGAGGAGGCCACGGCGAAGGTAGAGCTGCGGCGGACCATGTACGGCGAGGGGAACCTCGGTGAATGGCTGGATGAAGCTCCCCGGCGCGACGATGACGGCGCCGACGGCTCGAGGCAGGTATAACCCTGGGGTCCTTGTATGTCGGTGTGTGTTGTAAACTACGCGCCTCATTCTGTGAATAAAGCGGAGATTGTTTCAGCCACTCTGACCAACATGCCATTGTGTTCCAAGCAGCTGCCTGATAGAGATCGGCTGCTGATTTCTGACGCCGTAACTCGACGCCGTTTGCGGCGCTGGTGGCGAGCCGAAGACTCACTGAACTTCTAGGTGAATCGACCCTCGACGTGCAAGGCTTCGGTGCAGAGTAGCGTTGGCGCCTAGTTGAGGTAGACGCGCGAGCGCTCCGTCTCGTATCCTCCGAAGTGGTAGCAGTGGAGCTGGCACCTAGTTGACTTTGTAATCACTTTGTAGCAACGCGGTAAATAAGCCGAAGCGCTCGTCCCCGCCACCGTCTTTGGGCACATCCACTTTGTGCTTTTCTTCTGAAGTTTGTTGGCTAGTTGGGGTAGGCGCGCGAGGTAGGCACAGAGCTGGCGCCCAAACGAAGTAGGCGCGCAAGCGCTCCGTCCCCTACCCTTCGAAGTGGTGGCGGTGAAGCTGGCGCCTAGTCGGAGTAGACGCGTGAGGTAGGCACGGAGCTGGTGCCCAGGCAAAGTAGACGCGTGAGTACTCCGTCCCCTACCCTTCGAAGTGGTGGCAGTGGAGCTGGCACCCAGTCGGAGTAGACGCGCGAGCGCTCTGTCCTCTACCCTTCGAAGTGGTGGCAGCAGAGCTGGCGCCTAGTCGGAGTAGACGCGCGAGCTCTCCGTCCCCTACCCTTCGAAGTGGTGGCAGCGGAGCTGGCGCCTAGTCGGAGTAGACGCGCGAGCGCTCCTTCCCCTACCCTTCGGAGTGGTGGTAGCGGAGCTTGCGCCTAGTCGGAGTAGACACACGAGCGCTCCGTCCCCTACCCTTCGAAGTGGTGGTAGCGGAGCTGGCGCCTAGTCAGAGTAGACGCGCGAGCGCTCTGTCCCCTATGGCTGGGCAGGATAAGGATAAAGTAGGCTTGGGGAATGACAGGAACCTAGCTCCGTAGGTCCTGTCCCCAGCGGTCGATGGGGGACCTCACGAGCGCAACTGATTCCCCACAGTTCCAGACACTGACAGGACAGCTGAGGCGGGATCAATGGAGCTCTGCGCATGTCACTTTACAGCTACGAAGGAGGTGTCCCTCGCCCGCCATCCGTTGCTTTGGGTCCCCCCAGGGTAGGGGGACACGTGGAGTGTAGCTGGCGGAGTCCTGTAACTGAAGCGGGGCGACACTGTTGCGTCACATGCCAGTGCGGCAGCCGATGGGACTCTTGAGGTATAATTTACACGGTCCTGCTTCCAGGGCTCTTTAAAAAGGCGAGTGTGGTGGGAACGGGTCCCGATCTTCCAACAGGTTCTGGATATGTTCGATTTGGTGGAGGCGCGACACAAATCGATTTGACTTTCGAACAACACGTTCCGAACCCCGCAATCACAGTACCATGTCTCCTCAGGTTATCAACCGTGCGCTGCCGGGTTGACCTCGCCAAGAAGGCTAATCCTCGCCTATGAATCGAAGAACACAAGCAAGAACAAGGAAGAACACAACAAAATTGCAGATGTATTGGTTTAGCACTCGAAAGTTGGGGTCTCACAAACCGATGAACGGCGAAACTATTCAAGACAGAATTGATCTAAGCAAAACCCAACCCTAATGGTGGGGGTGAAGGCTGTATATAAAGGAGTGAGGGGCGTGCAAAACCCCTGGACGCGCCCTAATGGGCTCCAACACGATACAAAGCCGACGGCCCAAAAGACGGTGGCGTAGCACCCTGACAGATTCTGAATACCCACTTGTTTTGATGATTCCTGTTGACTCAGAAGGAATGTTGATATGGGACCAGATCCATTGGAAAGGTCTCCTTCTCAGCTTTCCATACATATGTGGAACGTCCAAAACGGAGTCCTTATGCGTCCTGGGCGTCCGTTTTACTGCAAGCTGGTCCTGAAGGCCGAGGCAGACTCGAACTCGAGTTGGACTGGACCTCCGGCTTGACTTGGATGTCCTTGCTGGTCTTCTCCACCTCCACACCTCTCTCCATGTACTTCATGACCCTCTCCAATGTTCCTAAGTAAGATAACATCATTAGGTAGCAATCTATTCTCAAAACTATAAAAAGGATCGCTTAAGAACGAGCTCACCTCTAGATTTAATTGTCGCATGCGAGCTCAGGTCATTGGACCTTGCATAACGGTTGGAAGATCAGCGGTTGCATCCGAAGGAGTGATGTCCTCATCATCCTCCCCCTCTTGAAGTGGAGTCAACCTCGACTCAAGCTCATCTTCTTCTCCCAAGTATGGCTTCAAATCTGCAATGTTAAAGGTGGGATTAACCCCGAACTCGGGTGGCAACTCAAGTTTATATGCATTATCATTTATTTTCTCAATTATCTTAAAAGGACCAGCAGCTCTAGGCATCAATTTTGACTTTCTTAACTCAGGAAATCTATCCTTTCGCAAGTGCAACCAAACAAAATCACCTGGTTCAAGTTTAACTTCCTTTCTACCTTTACTACCAACAATCCTATATTTTTCATTCATCTTTTCAATGTTTGCCTTAGTAGTCTCATGCATTTTGACAATAAAATCAGCACGCTCCTTAGCATCATTATGAACTCTCTCACTAGTAGGCACAGGTAAAATATCAATAGGGGCACGGGGATTGAATCCATACACTACCTGAAAAGGACTTACCTTGGTGGTGGAGTGTTCCGCTCGATTATATGCGAACTCAACATGCGGCAAGCACTCTTCCCACAGCTTCAAATTGTTCTTCAAAACAGCTCTCAACATGGTAGACAATGTGCGGTTCATCACCTCGATTTGGCCATCAGTTTGTGGGTGACATGTTGTAGAGAACAACAACTTTGTACCCAAATTGTTCCATAGAGTACGCCAAAAATGACTCAAGAACTTGGCGTCACGATCTGAAACAATAGTAGAAGGCATACCATGCAAACGAACTATCTCTTTGAAAAAGAGGTCAGCAATATGAACAACATCATCGGTTTTATGATATGGTATAAAGTGAGCCATCTTAGAAAAACGATCCACAACAACAAAAATGCTATCCCTCCCCCTCTTAGTCCTGGGCAATCCTAAAACAAAGTCCATAGAAATATCTTCCCACGGAATAGAAGGAACAGGAAGAGACATATATAAACCATGTAGATTCAAGCGAGACTTAGCTTTTTGACATGTAGTGCAGCGAGCCACAAACCGCTCGACATCTCGCCTCATTTTTGGCCAAAAGAAGTGTGTGGCTAGAACGTCCTTCGTCTTTTTAGCACCAAAATGTCCCATCAAACCGCCTCCATGCGCCTACTGCAACAACAAAAGACGAACGGAACCAACTGGAATGCATAGGCGGTTAGCTCTAAACAAGAACCCATCATTGATCACGAATTTATTCTATGCTTGTCCCTCTATACAATGCAACAACACATCCTTAAAATCAGTATCAAAAGTATATTGTCCTTTAATGGTTTCAAGACCAAAAATGTGAAAATCAAGCTGAGACAACATGGTATAGCGTCGAGACAAAGTATCAGCAATCACATTATCCTTCCCTTTCTTGTGTTTAATGACATAAGGAAAAAATTCAATAAATTCAACCCACTTAGCATGTCTACGATTCAAATTGGTTTGACTACGAATATGCTTAAGTGATTCATGATCGGAATGAATGATAAATTCCTTAGGCCATAAATAGTGTTGCCACGTCTCTAAAGAATGAACAAGAGCATACAATTCTTTATCATACGTGGAATAATTAAGAGCAGGACCATTCAATTTTTCACTAAAGTAGGCAACAGGTTTGCCTTCTTGCATCAAAACACCACCAATACCAATTTCGCTAGCATCACATTTCAGCTCAAAAGTCTTACCAAAATTCGGAAGTTGGAGCAATGGTGCGTGTGTAAGCTTGTCCTTCAAAAGATTAAAGGACTCCTCTTGTGATGGCCCCCAATGGAACACGACTCCCTTCTTTGTCAACTCAATCAACGGTGTCACAATGGTGCTGAATTCCTTGACAAAGCGGCGATAAAATCCTGCAAGGCCAAGAAAACTCCGCACTTGGGAGACCGTCATGGGCGTGGGCCAACTCCATATCGCCTCCACCTTGGCTCTATCAACCTTAATTCCCTGTGGAGTCACAATATAGCTAAGAAAAGAGACTCGATCCGTGCAAAAGGTGCACTTCTCAAGATTACCAAACAAACGTGCATCTCTCAAAGCATTAAAAACAGCACGTAAGTTATTCAAATGTTCATCCATTGACTTGCTATAAATCAAAATATCATCAAAGTAAACGACCACAAATTTGCCAATGAAAGGACGTAAAACATCGTTCATTAATCTCATGAAAGTGCTACGTGCATTAGTTAACCCAAAAGGCATGACTAACCACTCATACAAGCCGAACTTAGTTTTAAAAGCAGTTTTCCATTCATCGCCAAGTTTCATTCTTATTTGATGGTATCCACTACGCAAGTCAATCTTTGTAAAAATTATAGCACCACACAACTTATCAAGCATGTCGTCTAGCCTAGGAATAGGATAACGATACCTTATAGTAATGTTGTTAATGGCTCTACAATCTACACACATACGCCAAGAACCATCTCTTTTGGGAACCAAAAGAACAGGAACAACACAAGGACTAAGGCTCTCACGTACGTACCCACGGTCCAAAAGGTTTTGGACTTGTCGCTGAATCTCCTTAGTCTCTTCGGGATTGGTCCTGTATGCCGCACGGTTTGGCAAACTCGCTCCAGGGATCAAGTCAATCTGGTGCTCAATCCCTCGAATGGGTGGAAGTCCTGGAGGTATCTCATCAGGAAAAACATCTCTAAACTCCTGCAAAAGGTTAGTGACAGGATTAGGCAAAGTGCAAGGCATATTATCAAGAGAAAATAAAGCATCTTTGCACACGAAAGCATAGCATGTATCATTAACATTATCAATTTCAGCAAGGTCTGATTTTGTGGCAAGCATAACAGAATTTTTCAAATTGATTACTTGCTGTTTTTCAGATTTAACATGTTCCTTTGGATCATTAGCAGCAGCAGCTCTCTCCCTATCGGCCTCTATAATCTCAGCTGGGGACAAAAGCAGTAAAGTAACTTTCTTTCCCTTATGCATAAAAGTGTATTTGTTACTACTACCATGGTGTAAAGCATCATTATCAAATTCCCAAGGTCGACCCAATAAAAGAGAGCATGCTTGCATGGGAACCACATCACAATCAACATGATCAGAATAACCACCAATAGAAAAATGGACTCGGCATGTTTGTGTTACCTTAGCTTTTCCAGAGTCATTTAACCACTGAATATAGTATGGATGTGGATGCGGTCGCGTGGTCAAGCTAAGCTTCTTGACCAAATCAGAACTCACCAAGTTGTTGCAGCTTCCTCCATCAATGATGACACATGCGCGCCGGTTCTTGATTGCGAAGAAAGTCTGAAACAAATTATGGCGTTGAAGCTTATCGGATTGTTGTACCTGTGTGCTGAGGACTCGCTGCACAATGATGCTCCGTAGCGTCGCTGTGGACGCCCCACCAAGGACCAAGTCGTCATCACCACCGCTATTGTCGTCTGAGGTAGCAACAACATCATCATCCTCCTCGACATCCGAAGTGCTGATGTAGCCTCCATCTTCTGTGGCGATGTATGCCCGTTGGCTAGGGCAATTCTTCTGGACATGACCAAGCCCATGGCAGCGATGGCACTGAATGTCGGAGGAGCGGCCCGTTGAAGCCACGGAAGAAGAGCTCTTGGCTGGACCCTGCAAAGGATTTTTTGTAGAATCTACAAGGCGTGTCGTGGAAGGTGGCTTCAGTGGCGCGGCTGCAAACTTGTTCACAGGTGGTGGAGGCCTAGCCCCCCGGTCGACGGGGGCGTTGTCTTCTGAGCCGCCCTCAATGTCGAAGACGTGACGGGCTCGTTGAGACTTCTGTTGACCGTGCTTGGGCCTGTCGCCTGTTGAGTCCTTGTGCTAGGAGGCGTCCTTCGATGGCTCCTGCCTACGCTTGCCCTTCAAGGAGCTTTCCTTGAGCGAGGCCTCGCCCGTCGCCGTGTCTTCTATCAAATTAGCGTCGGTGTCGTTGCCTTGATGCCTCCGCGCATCTTCTTCCGCTCTGGTGTATTCTTCCATCTTATCGAAGAGCTTTGCCACCGTCTTGATGGGCTTTCGCGCGTTGTACTTAGCTAGCAGCCCCGGGCGAAGACCCTGTACCGCTGCATTGATTATGGTTGTCTCGTTGACATCTTTAACCTGGCAACGAACCTTCGTGAAGCATTTAAAGTACTCGCGAAGCCCTTCCGATGGCATCGACACGCTCGACGTAGTTCCCCTGGAAGTTGTTGTAGAGGCGGTCGTGGACCTGCTCCCATACGTAGATGGAGTTTGGCTCTATGGTGAAGAACCAAGAGAGCGCCACTCCCTGCAACGCGAGAGGGAGCCCCTTCGCCTTCGTGGTGTCGTCTCCGCCTGCCGCTTCGATGGTGTAACATCCCAAAAATTTTATTCCTTTATTAAAATGTTTATTGGATTTTCTTGGATTTTGTTCCAAGCCTTGGATTAAGAAAATTAAAATTTTTAATTATTTAAAGGCCAAATGAATTTATTGCATTTCATGAAATCAATATAAATGTATTTGATTTTCCTAAAGTTAATCTGTAATTACTTAAATTTTCAGGAAATTATAAAGATTTAAAGCCCTTCCTTTAAAGTCATTTTGTGTTTGTGAGAAAATCATTTATCAAAATGGGTTGAAAATATTTTTTATTAAGTCTAAAATAGTCCCAGAAGGTTCTCTGAATTTTTCTAGAATTTTCAAAATTTATTTGGTATTTTTCTGAGTATTTTAAAGCCTTCAACTCATTTCTGAAAATCAAAAAGAAAATAAAAACCCAAACCCTCCCTCGGGCTGCCAAGTGTCAAGCATCGAGCCGAACCCCGCCCGCCGAAATCAACCTCAACCGTCCGATCTAACTTAACCCCTCTCCCCGCCTTGCCCTCCTCTCTGGCCGACACCTATCTGACCGCTACCCCTCCGCCCGATCTGATCCCAGCCGTTCGCGGCCACTTACCGCTTCGCCCGCGACCCTCCCCTCTCCGCCTAACGCGCGGCGTAATCTACACCATCCCCTGTTGCCGTACTCAACCGCATCCACCCCCTCCCACTTAATGCACTGATCGGCTTAGATCTCACCCCCATTGCCAGATTTCAACGTGACCATACCCGTTCACTTACTCCTTCGCGCAGCACCCGACGGCCCCGATCTCCTCCTCCTGCCACATGTCGCTGATGTTAGTGATATGCCCTAGAGGCAACATGGAGATGTTGTATATATCACATACTATGTTTATGATACATTACTTTGTTCCTTGGAATAGACATCATCATTATTGATCAATGAGTATGTGACTTATTCATGAGACTCTTAAATACTAAGATGTTGCTATTTCTAAATGATCCCTGATCGTATACCTTATGAGGAACAAATATGATTCAAAGACAAAGATCAGCATATGTATTGATTGATGATCATGTCTCATGGATCATGGTATGGTGATACCAAATCAATAATATGGACATGTGTTAGTGAACATATGTTGGATAGACCTGCCATGAGACACTGCAGAGATTCCATGTTTCATCAGTTGGTCTCAAGTAGTGTTTATGTAGAGTCCTTAGACTTGAGATCATCATGGTTCCCAACATGAGTAGTAGCTTATTTTGGGACTACTAAACACTACTCCGTGAATCGGGTAGTCATAAAAGTAGTCTTCGGGTTTGCCATGAAACATGTAGTGGGATGTGAATGATCAAGATAGAATTTGCCCCTCCTTATGGGAGAGATATCTCTGGGCCCCTCGATGTAATGGATTATGAAAGTGCATGGCCATGCCAAGGTGATTGAGGAGTCAATCATGAGTTTATAATCCATCATGGAATCGAGAGAGTGATTGAGCTATTAAGAGGATGACACAGGTCTCGCCTTGAGCTCAATCTATATCGTGAGGCAAAGGGATTCGTACATGAGAGAACATTACAGGTTCAGCCGATATGATCTTTACATATACTTTGGGGTTAATATGTCTTACTAGAGGCCGCTATTAACATGGTAACCGGAAAGGCATTTCCGGGTCACGACCAAGTATACATGAACCTACAGGGTCGCACGCTTAACGGGTTGGAACACTAATTCGAATATGATTCGGATATGGGCTCAATTCGGATAGAGATCCGAATACGATTCACATCGTTAGGTAGAATGCGCCGGGACCGCCGTGTGTATCCCCCCCTTGTATAGCGTCTTGGGTTCACATCGTTAGGTAGAATGCGATTCTACGTCTAACTTGTTTTTGCAGAGAATGATGTGAATAGTATGGTCCTATAGCTTATTTGAATGTATGAGATGTATGTGATGCATGTAACATTCGTTCATGGCCTGCGTGTCATGATTATTTCAGCTATTGTTAGCTGTATATATTGTATTTAACGACCTGCGTGTTGACCTTAATGTTTGAATCTATCTTTGTAATCTTCAATTTCTAGCTATTATAGGTAGTAGCCTAGTTTTGAGGTTACAAGCTTTTAAGCATGGTGGCCTAAAGGAGTGATGTGGAGGATGGAGATCGTCTACACCTACTTGGAGATGGATATCACCATTTTTGGGCCATACTACTTCACAGTTAAATGTGTTTATCTATGATGTTATCTATCTTATTCTTATGCAATGATATATGTGATATGTTGCTTTGGTAGGATAGAATCCCTCTTAAAATTAGGTGTTAATGCCCTTCCATATGTTGCACTAAAGATAATGATCACCGCATGGTAGGTCTACCAAAGTAGAGTGCCATCGGTTATCATCATCATTTGGGGTAGATGTCGGACATCTACATGTGGAAGCATTTGGTTTACTTAACAAGGTTATCAAAATAGTTTTGGACCTTGGGGCATAGATTGGGGCCGAGGCATACTAATATCACCGAAAGTAGAGTCACATAGGGATGTGATTAGCAAAGTGTTGCTTACCCATGTCACTAGTTTTCTAGCCGTGATGCCAAACCTCACTAGGAATTAGTAAAATGAGAATCTTTACCCACTATGTAACTTAGAGGGAGTTTTTATTGCAAAACTCATAGCGGGAGTCTTTTGCTAAATAGTTTAATAAAAGATGAACATAAACATAGTGCTAAACTTTGCATATTCTTGTGTTGTAGATCATGTCAGCTAACGCCGCATCCAGTACTTTTAATTTGCGATCTGTTCTTGAGAAAGAAAAACTCAATGGAACAAACTTTTTGGATTGGTATCGCAACTTGAGAATTGTTCTCAAGCAAGAGCGCAAGGAGTATGTCCTTGAGTCCTTACCCCGAAGACTTGCCTGATAATGCTACTGTGGCTGCACGGAGAGCTTATGAGAAGCAAACGAATGATTGCCTTGATGTGAGCTGTCTCATGCTTGCCACAATGTCCTCTGAGCTTCAGAAGCAATATGAGAACACGGATGCCTACAATATCATTGTGCGGTTACGTGGTATGTTTGAGAACCAAGCAAGGGCTGAGAGGTTCAATACTTCAAAGTCCTTATTTGCGTGCGAGCTTGCGAAGGGAATCCCGCGACCCTCATGTGATTAAGATGATTGGCTACATTGAGAGTCCGGAAAGCTTGGTTTTCCCTTAGCCAAGAGTTGGCTATCGATGTGATTCTCCGCCGCTTCCCGAGCTTTGAGCCATTCATAATGAACTTTCACATGAACAACTGGACAAGACCACCGAGTTGCATGGGATGCTAAAATCTGCGAGGAAAGCATTAAGAAAAGCAGCAATCATGTGATGATGATGCAGAAAGGCAAGGGCAAGCCCTATGTCAAGAGAATCGCGGTCAAAAGAAAGAAAGCTCCGATGCGATCGCGAGCGCTTCTAAGGCCAAGAAAGACAAGAAGGGCGATGCTCATCTCGATGCGATTGTTACTATCGTAAGCAATCGTGACATTGGAAAAGGAACCGCCCAAAGTACTTGGAGGATCTTGAGAAGAAGAAGGAAGTACGACTTCCACTCCGGTATAAATGTTATAGAGATCAATCTTGCTACTTCATCAACTGATTCTTGGGTATTTGATACCGAATCGTTGCTCACATTTGCAAATCGCTGCGGGGCTAATAAGAAGTAGAAGTTTGAGGAGGAGCGAAGTGGATCTTCGCGTTGGCAATGGAGCAAAAGTTGCTGCGGTAGCTGTTGGCACCATGCCATTGTCTTTACCTTCGTGATTAGTTTTGGAATTGAATAATTGTTATTGTGTTCCATCTCTTTCAAAGAACATTATTTCGCTTCATGTTTGCAAGCGAAGGTTATGACTTTAAATCTATGGACAATGGTTGTTCTCTTTATTTCAAAGATATGTTCTATTGTCATACTCCATTGGTGAATGGGTTATACGTTCTTACTCTTGAAGGGTCACCGGTCTATAACATTAATGCAAAGAGGCAACGTCCAATGATTTGAATCCCACGCTTATTTGGCACTCGCCGCTAGGTCACATAAATGAGAAACGCATGCGTAAGCTCCATAGAGATGGTATTCTGCACTCATTTGATTTTGAATCATTAGAGACATGCGAATCTTGTTTACTTGGCAAGATGACAAAGGCACCTTTCACCGGTCAAGGTGAACGGGCAAATGACTTATTGGCACTCGTACATACTGATGTATGTGGACCAATGAGCTTAACGACCAGAGGTGGTTTTCATGATTTCATAACTTTTACTGATGACTTTAGTAGATATGGGTATATCTACCTGATGAAGCATAAGTCCGAATCCTTTGAAAAGTTCAAAGAATTCCAAAATGAAGTGCAAAATCATTTAGGCAAGACAATCAAGTTTCTACGATCTAATCGTGGAGGCGAGTATTTGAGCCATGAGTTTGGCAATCATCTAAAGGATTGTGGAATTGTTCCACAATTGACTCCGCCAGGAACACCTCAATGGAATGGGGTATCTCGAACGAGAAATCGCACCTTATTAGATATGGTGCGCCCATGATGAGCCAAAGTGATCTTCCATTGTCTTTTTGGGGTACGCTCTTGAAACAACCTGCTCACACTAAACGTGGTTCCATCAAAATCGTGAGAAAAGACACCATATGAGATATGGACAGACAACGCCCTAGCTTGTCTTTTCTTAAGATTTGGGGATGTGAGGCTTATGTAAAACGTTTACAATCTGATAAGCTCACTCCTAAATCGATAAATGCTTCTTTATCGGGTATCCTAAGGAAACAAAAGGATATTATTTTTATAATCAAGGAGAAGGCAAAGTGTTTGTCGCCTCAAGCATGGTGTCTTCTTAGAGAAAGAGTTTCTCTCAAGAAGGGATAGTGGGAGCACAAAGGCAACTTGAAGAAATTCAAGAAACACTGATAACATTTCAGCTCCTACTGTAACCACAACAGATGAACAAACGTTGAAGAACTCGTTGTGGACACACCAAAGACCACGTGGTCGAAATGTCACATCGTGCACCGAGAGGTACATGTTCTTGACTACTCAACAAAGGGACATTTTGTTGTTAGACAACGATGAGCCTAAGACCTATGAAGAAGCGATGGTGGGACCAGACTGAGAAATGGCTTGAAGCCATGAGATCCAAATTGAATCCATGCACGAGAATCAAGTTTGGAACTTGGTTGATCCACTGATGGTGTTAAAACCATTGAGTGCAAATGGGTTTTCAAGAAAAAGATAGACATTGATGGAAATGTTCACATCTATAAAGCGCGATTGGTGGCCAAAGATTTCAAACAAATTCAAGGTGTTGATTATGATGAAACTTTTTCGCCCGTCGCAATGCTAAAGTCTATTCGGATCATTCTAGCGATTGCTGCATATTTCGACTATGAAATATGGCAAATGGATGTCAAAACAGCTTTCCTTAATGGAAATCGAGTGAGGATGTGTACATGACACAGCCCACGGGTTTTGTCGATCCGCAATCAGTTGGAAAGATATGCAAGATCCAAAGATCCATTTATGGATTAAAGCAAGCATCTCGGAGTTGGAATATTCGTTTTGATGAAGTAATCAAAGGGTTTGGTTTCATCAAGAACGAAGAAGAGCCTTGTGTTTACAAAAGGCTAGTGGGAGCGCACTCGTATTTCTCGGTCTTATATGTGGATGACATATTACCGATCGGAAATGACATTCCTTTGCTCGAATCTGTTAAGTCTTCATTAAAAATAGTTTCTCTATGAAAGACTTAGGAGAGGCAAGATATATTCTGGGCATCAAGATCTATAGAGATAGATCAAAAGGCTAATTGGATTAAGCCAAGATACGTACATTGACAAGGTGTTGAAAAGGTTCAACATGCATGATTCCAAGAAAGGTTTTCTACCTATGTCACATGGTATAAATCTTAGCAAGAATCGGTGTCCTAGTACACCGATGAGCGGGATAAAATGAATGCGATTCCATATGCTTCGCTATTGGGTCCATTATGTATGCCATGCTTTGTACACGCCCGATGTTTCATATGCTTTAAGTGCTACGAGTAGATACCAGTCAGATCCAGGTGAAAGTCATTGGATTGCCGTAAAGAACATCTTGAAGTACTTGAGAAGAACTAAAGATGTGTTCCTTGTCTATGGAGGTGAGGAAGAACTCGTTGTAAATGGTTACACCGATGCTAGCTTCCAAACTGACAAAGATGATTTTAGATCGCAATCTGGATTTGTGTTCTGCCTGAATGGCGGTGCGGTAAGCTAGAAGAGTTCCAAGCAGCAGACGGTTGCTGATTCTACAACAGAAGCCGAGTACATAGCAGCTTCTGAAGCTGCCAAAGAGGCTGTTTGGATCAAGAAATTTATTTCTGAGCTTGGTGTGATGGCTAGTGCCTCCAGCCCAATGGACCTCATCACACAATAGTGGGGCCATTGCACAAGCCAAGGAGCCTAGATCGCACCAGAAGTCCAAGCATATTTTACGGCGATTTCATCTCATCCGCGAGATAGTGGAGAGAGGCGATGTGAAGATATGCAAAGTACAAACGGATTTGAACATTGCAGATCCGTTGACAAAGCCGCTTCCCACCAAAGCATGAGGCTCACACTAGGGCAATGGGTATTAGATACCTACATGGTTGACTCTAGTGCAAGTGGGAGATCATAGTGATATGCCCTAGAGGCAACATGGAGATGTTGTATATATCACATACTATGTTTATGATACATTACTTTGTTCCTTGGAATAGACATCATCATTATTGATCAATGAGTATGTGACTTATTCATGAGACTCTTAAATACTAAGATGTTGCTATTCCTAAATGATCCCTGATCGTATACCTTATGAGGAACAAATATGATTCAAAGACAAAGATCAAGATATGTATTGATTGATGATCATGTCTCATGGATCATGGTATGGTGATACCAAATCAATAATATGGACATGTGTTAGTGAACATATGTTGGATAGACTGCCATGAGACACCGCAGAGATTCCATGTGTCATCGCTGGTCTCAAGTAGTGTTTATGTAGAGTCCTTAGACTTGAGATCATCATGGTTCCCAACATGAGTAGTAGCTTATTTTGGGACTACTAAACACTACTCCGTGAATCGGGTAGTCATAAAAGTAGTCTTCGGGTTTGCCATGAAACATGTAGTGGGATGTGAATGATCAAGATAGAATTTGCCCCTCCTTGTGGGAGAGATATCTCTGGGCCCTCGATGTAATGGATTATGAAAGTGCATGGCCATGCCAAGGTGATTGAGGAGTCAATCACGAGTTTATAATCCATCACGGAATCGAGAGAGTGATTGAGCTATTAAGAGGATGACACAGGTCTCGCCTTGAGCTCAATCTATATCGTGAGGCAAAGGGATTCGTACATGAGAGAACATTACAGTTCAAATGATATGATCTTTACATATACTTTGGGGTTAATATGTCTTACTAGAGGCCGCTATTAACATGGTAACCGGAAAGGCGTTTCCGGGTCACGACCAAGTATACGTGAACCTACAGGGTCGCACGCTTAACGGGTTGGAACACTAATTCGAATATGATTCGGATATGGGCTCAATTCGGATAGAGATCCGAATACGATTCACATCGTTAGGTAGAATGCGCCGGGACCGCCGTGTGTATCCCCCCCTTGTATAGCGTCTTGGGTTCACATCGTTAGGTAGAATGCGATTCTACGTCTAACTTGTTTTTGCAGAGAATGATGTGAATAGTATGGCCCTATAGTTTATTTGAATGTATGAGATGTATGTGATGCATGTAACATTCGTTCATGGCCTGCGTGTCATGATTATTTCAGCTATTGTTAGCTGTATATATTGTATTTAACGACCTGCGTGTTGACCTTAATGTTTGAATCTATCTTTGTAATCTTCAATTTCTAGCTATTATAGGTAGTAGCCTAGTTTTGAGGTTACAAGCTTTTAAGCATGGTGGCCTAAAGGAGTGATGTGGAGGATGGAGATCGTCTACACCTACTTGGAGATGGATATCACCATTTTTGGGCCATACTACTTCACGCTTAAATGTGTTTATCTATGATGTTATCTATCTTATTCTTATGCAATGATATATGTGATATGTTGCTTTGGTAGGATAGAATCCTCTTAAAATTAGGTGTTAATGCCCTTCCATATGTTGCACCAAAGATAATGATCACCGCATGGTAGGTCTACCAAAGTAGAGTGCCATCGGTTATCATCATCATTTGGGGTAGATGTCGGACATCTACATGCGGAAGCATTTGGTTTACTTAACAAGGTTATCAAAATAGTTTTGGACCTTGGGGCATAGATTGGGGCCGAGGCATACTAATGTCACCCAAAGTAGAGTCACATAGGGATGTGATTAGCAAAGTGTTGCTTACCCATGTCACTAGTTTTCTAGCCGTGATGCCAAAGCTCACTAGGAATTAGTGAAATGAGGATCTTTACCCACTATGTAACTTAGAGGAGTTTTTGTTGCAAAACTCATAGTGGGAGTCTTTTGCTAAATAGTTTAATAAAAGATGAACATAAACATAGTGCTAAACTTTGCATATTCTTGTGTTGTAGATCATGTCACTAACGCCGCATCCAAGATTTTTAATTTGCGATCTGTTCTTGAGAAAGAAAACTCAATGGAACAAACTTTTGGATTGGTATCGCAACTTGAGAATTGTTCTCAAGCAAGAGCGCAAGGAGTATGTCCTTGAGTCTCCTTACCCAAGACTTGCCTGATAATGCTATTGTGGCTGCACGGAGAGCTTATGAGAAGCAAACGAATGATTGCCTTGATGTGAGTGTCTCATGCTTGCCACAATGTCCTCTGAGCTTGAAGCAATATGAGAACACAGATGCCTACAATATCATTGTGGGGTTACGTGGTATGTTTGAGAACCAAGCAAGGGCCGAGAGGTTCAATACTTCAAAGTCCTTATTTGCGCAGCGGCTTGCGAAGGGAATCCCGTCACCCTCATGTGATTAAGATGATTGGCTACATTGAGAGTCCGAAAAGCTTGGTTTTCCCTTAGCCAAGAGTTGGCTACGATGTGATTCTCCGCCGCTTCCCGAGCTTTGAGCCATTCATAATGAACTTTCACATGAACAACTGGACAAGACCTGGCCGAGTTGCATGGGATGCTAAAATCTGCGAGGAAAGCATTAAGAAAAGCAGCAATCATGTGATGATGATGCAGAAAGGCAAGGGCAAGCCCTATGTCAAGAGAATCGCGGTCAAAAGAAAGAAAGCTCTGATGCGATCGCGAGCGCTTCTAAGGCCAAGAAAGACAAGAAGGGCGATGCTCATCTCGATGCGATTGTTACTACTGTAAGCAATCGTGACATTGGAAAAGGAACGCCCAAAGTACTTGGAGGATCTTGAGAAGAAGAAGGAAGTACGACTTCCACTCTGTATAAATGTTATAGAGATCAATCTTGCTACTTCATCAACTGATTCTTGGGTATTTGATACCGGATCGGTTGCTCACATTTGCAAATCGCTGCGGGGCTAATAAGAAGTAGAAGTTTGAGGAGGAGCGAAGTGGATCTTGGCGCTGGCAATGGAGCAAAAGTTGCTTGCGGTAGCTGTTGGCACCATGCCATTGTCTTTACCTTCGAGGATTAGTTTTGGAATTGAATAATTGTTATTGTGTTCCATCTCTTTCAAAGAACATTATTTCGCTTCATGTTTGCAAGCGTATGTTATGACTTTAAATCTATGGACAATGGTTGTTCTCTTTATTTCAAAGATATGTTCTATTGTCATACTCCATTGGTGAATGGGTTATACGTTCTTACTCTTGAAGGGTCACCGGTCTATAACATTAATGCAAAGAGGCAACGTCCAATGATTTGAATCCCACGCTTATTTGGCATCGCCGCTTAGGTCACATAAATGAGAAACGCATGCGTAAGCTCCATAGAGATGGTATTCTGCACTCATTTGATTTTGAATCATTAGAGACATGCGAATCTTGTTTACTTGGCAAGATGACAAAGGCACCTTTCACCGGTCAAGGTGAACGGGCAAATGACTTATTGGCACTTGTACATACCGATGTATGTGGACCAATGAGCTTAATACCAGAGGTGGTTTTCGATATTTCATAACTTTTATCGATGACTTTAGTAGATATGGGTATATCTACTTGATGAAGATAAGTCCGAATCCTTTGAAAAGTTCAAAGAATTCCAAAATGAAGTGCAAAATCATTTAGGCAAGACAATCAAGTTTCTACGATCCGATCGTGGAGGCGAGTATTTGAGCCATGAGTTTGGCAATCATCTAAAGGATTGTGGAATTGTTCCACAATTGACTCGCCAGAACACCTCAATGGAATGGGGTATCTGAACGGAGAAATCGCACCTTATTAGATATGGTGCGCTCCATGATGAGCCAAAGTGATCTTCCGTTGTCTTTTTGGGGGTACGCTCTTGAAACAGCCGCGTTCACACTAAACAGGGTTCCATCAAAATCAGTGAGAAAAGACACCATATGAGATGTGGACAGACAACGCCCTAGCTTGTCTTTTCTTAAGATTTGGGGATGTGAGGCTTATGTAAAACGTTTACAATCTGATAAGCTCACTCCTAAATCTGATAAATGCTTCTTTATCGGGTATCCTAAGGAAACAAAAGGATATTACTTTTATAATCGAGGAGAAGGCAAAGTGTTTGTCGCTCGGCATGGTGTCTTCTTAGAGAAAGAGTTTCTCTCAAGAAGGGATAGTGGGAGCACAAAGCAACTTGAAGAAATTCAAGAAACACCGATAACGTTTCAGCTCCTATAGAACCACAACAGATGAACAAACTGTTGAAGAACTCATTGTGGACACACCAGCACCACGTAGGTCAGAAAGGTCACGTCGTGCACCTGAGAGGTACATGTTCTTGACTACTCAACAACGGGACATATTGTTGTTAGACAACGATGAGCCTAAGACCTATGAAGAAGCAATGGTGGGACCAGACTCTGAGAAATGGCTTGAAGCCATGAGATCCAAATTGAATCCATGCACAGAATCAAGTTTGGAACTTGGTTGATCCACCTGATGGTGTTAAAACCATTGAATGCAAATGGGTTTTCAAGAAAAAGATAGACATAGATGGAAATGTTCACATCTATAAAGCGCGATTGGTGGCCAAAGGTTTCAAACAAATTCAAGGTATTGATTATGATGAAACTTTTTCGCCCGTCGCAATGCTAAAGTCTATTCGATCATTCTAGCGATTGCTGCATATTTCGACTATGAAATATGGCAAATGGATGTCAAAACAGCTTTCCTTAATGGAAATCGAGTGAGGATGTGTACATGACACAGCCCACGTGTTTTGTCGATCCGCAATCGCTTGGAAAGATATGCAAGCTCCAAAGATCCATTTATGGATTAAAGCAGCATCTCGGAGTTGGAACATTCGCTTTGATGAAGTAATCAAAGGGTTTGGTTTCATCAAGAACGAAGAAGAGCCTTGTGTTTACAAAAGGCTAGTGGGAGCGCACTCGTATTTCTGGTCTTATATGTGGATGACATATTACCGATCGGAAATGACATTTCTTTGCTCGAATCATAAGTCTTCATTAAAAATAGTTTCTCTATGAAAGACTTAGGAGAAGCAAGATATATTCTGGCATCAAGATCTATAGAGATAGATCAAAAGGCTAATTGGATTAAGCCAAGATACGTACATTGACAAGGTGTTGAAAAGGTTCAATATGCATGATTCCAAGAAAGGTTTTCTACCTATGTCACATGGTATAAATCTTAGCAAGAATCGGTGTCCTAGTACACCGATGAGCGGGATAAAATGAATGCGATTCCATATGCTTCGCTATTGGGTCCATTATGTATGCCATGCTTTGTACACGCCCGATGTTTCAGATGCTTTAAGTGCTACGAGTAGATACGATCGATCCAGTGAAAGTCATCGGATTGCCGTAAAGAACATCTTGAAGTACTTGAGAAGAACTAAAGATGTGTTCCTTGTCTATGGAGGTGAGGAAGAGCTCGTTGTAAATGGTTACACCGATGCTAGCTTCCAAACCGACAAAGATGATTTTAGATCGCAACTGGATTTGTGTTCTCTCTGAATGGCGGTGCGGTAGTCGGAAGAGTTCCAAGCAGCAGACGGTTGCGATTCTACAACGAAGCCAGTACATAGCAGCTTCAAGCGCCAAAGAGGCCGTTTGGATCAAGAAATTTATTTCTAAGCTTGGTGTGATGGCTAGTGCCTCCACCCAATGGACCTCATCAGTGACAATAGTGGGGCCATTGCGCAAGCCAAAGAGCCTAGATCGCACTGAAGTCCAAGCACATTTTACGGCGATTTCATCTCATCCGCGAGATAGTGGAGAGAGGCGATGTGAAGATATGCAAAGTACAAACGGATTTGAACATTGCAGATCCGTTGACAAAGCCGCTTCCCACCAAAGCATGAGGCTCACACTAGGGCAATGGGTATTAGATACCTACATGGTTGACTCTAGTGCAAGTGGGAGATCATAGTGATATGCCCTAGAGGCAACATGGAGATGTTGTATATATCACATACTATGTTTATGATACATTACTTTGTTCCTTGGAATAGACATCATCATTATTGATCAATGAGTATGTGACTTATTCATGAGACTCTTAAATACTAAGATGTTGCTATTTCTAAATGATCCCGATCGTATATCATATGAGGAACAAATATGATTCAAAGACAAAGATCAGATATGTATTGATTGATGATCATGTCTCATGGATCATGGTATGGTGATACCAAATCAATAATATGGACATGTGTTAGTGAACATATGTTGATAGACTGCCATGAGACACTGCAGAGATTCCATGTGTCATCGCTTGGTCTCAAGTAGTGTTTATGTAGAGTCCTTAGACTTGAGATCATCATGGTTCCCAACATGAGTAGTAGCTTATTTTGGGACTACTAAACACTACTCCGTGAATCGGGTAGTCATAAAAGTAGTCTTCGGGTTTGCCATGAAACATGTAGTGGGATGTGAATGATCAAGATAGAATTTGCCCTCCTTATGGGAGAGATATCTCCGGCCTCGATGTAATGGATTATGAAAGTGCATGGCCATGCCAAGGTGATTGAGGAGTCAATCACGAGTTTATAATCCATCACGGAATCGAGAGAGTGATTGAGCTATTAAGAGGATGACACAGTCTCGCCTTGAGCTCAATCTATATCGTGAGGCAAAGGGATTCGTACATGAGAGAACATTACAGTTCAGCCGATATGATCTTTACATATACTTTGGGGTTAATATGTCTTACTAGAGGCCGCTATTAACATGGTAACGGAAAGGCGTTTCGGGTCACGACCAAGTATACGTGAACCTGCTGTGGTCGCACGCTTAACGGGTTGGAACACTAATTCGAATATGATTCGGATATGGGCTCAATTCGGATAGAGATCCGAATAGACTCCTATTGGGCCTCGGTCCACGAGGCCCACGTGAGGAGGTCTATATATATGGAGGCGAGGGGGAGGGGATTCGTCCCGCTAACATCTAGCAAAACCCTAGCCGCCACCTCCCGAGCCAAACCCTAGCTGCTCACGAGTGCTAGTACACTCGCGATCGGCGCCCACCCCGGACGTGTGGATACCGGTGGAGGCGCTGCTCGTTGCGATCTTGATCGGCGTGCGTGGAGGAGACGATCTGTTCGGGACGATCGGCTACTTCCACTACTACCTCGACGCGAGATTGGATCGGTTTCAATTCTTCTTCACGCACTGCGCGTCTAAGTGGTAACGATCCATGATCCTTCCTTAGCATGATGTTCTTGGGTGCGCGGTAGAAAAGTTTTGTTTTCTGCTTCCGTAGCCTACGCGTATTCCAATACGAGGCCCACGTGAGGAGGTCTATATATATGGAGGCGAGGGGCGGAGGGGATTCGTCCCAGTTAACATCTAGCAAAACCCTAGCCGCCACCTCCCGAGCCAAACCCTAGCTGCTCACGAGTGCTAGTACACTCGCGATCGGCGTTCCAGCCCCGAACGTGTGGATACCGTGGAGGCGCTGCGTTGCAAGGTCTTGATCGGCGTGCGTGGAGGAGACGATCTGTTCGGGACGATCGGTTACTTCCACACTACCTCGACGCGCGTGATTGGATCGGTTTCTAATTCTTCTTCCGCTGCGCTGCGCGTCTAAGTGGTAACGATTCATGATCCTTCCTTAGCATGATGTTCTTGGGTGCGCGGTAGAAAAGTTTTGTTTTCTGCTTCCGTAGCCTACGTGTATTCCTTTAGCTGATCCAACCACCGCCCGATTTCTTTCCCGTTTCTTTCTCTCGCTGACGCTTGGGCCCCACCTGTCGGATCTGTCTTCTCCGCCCCCTTTCCTTTCTTCCCCACACGATCGCTGCCCGCTGCCGCCATTAAAGTCAAAACTGAAGCTTTGATTGCTTCGATTTCCTTCCCGATTACTCCCCCGCGCCAACGGCAAATTAAACATCCGCCTCCACCGCGTCCGTTTTGGGCATAATCTCCCCCAATTACGCCCTGTGCGCCGTCGCATTGATCCTCCCCGCCCGTTGCTCTCCGGCGAGTTATGCGCGGCCGTTACCACCCCTCCCCCGCCTATAAAAAGCACACCCCGAGGACCCTCAACCCAAACCGCCCCTCCCTCGCCCCTCAATCGGAACATTCGAGCGCCAGAGCTCCTCCCAGTGCCAAATTTCGCCGTCGGCCCCCTTTAGCTCCGACGAACGATTCCGGCCACCTCGGGCTTCGTCGCTCCTCGCCGATGCCTCTCCGACGCTGCTTGTGCCCTGGCGATCCTTGACAACCTCTGCCCCGAGCATCTGCGCCACCGGAGCCCTCCGTCGCCGTGAACCCTCCTCCGACCGCTGCCCCTCTCCGCCGACCACCCTCTCCAGTCATCCCCGAACCCCGCGCGAGGTACCAACGCACTCCCCTTGGCCCCCTCTCTCTGCGGATGCCCTCGGCCGGCGCCGCCGCCCCCCAAGTCCCTGGCGACCATCGGTCCTCGTGCGCCACCGCCGACTGGCGTGCCACGTCAGCTGGCCGTGCTAACACGGTAGCTGACGTAGCCGCCACCCAGGTGCCACGTACGCGCCAAGCCGCCCACGCCAGCGCCACTCCGCGCGCCCGCTCACCCGTGTGCCACCTCAGCACGATCCGGTCTGTGGATTCAGTCCACCATAGACCGGGCCCACATGTCAGCCTCACTCCGAATATTAAATTATCAGGGCTAACGTCATGCTGACGCAATAAAACCAATTTCCCTTGTAAAAATAATTCGGCTGAAAAATTAATTACCCTGTTGACGTCATAATATTTTATTTCCTTTCGAAAAATAATTCATGCTGACGTCATAAATGTCTTTTCGGTTAAAAATAATTCCAGAAATTGGGTATTTTCTTTTTAATTGTATTAAAACTTTGGAGGGCCATAACTTTCTCATTTTAACTCCAAATTGACCCGTTCAAATTTCTAAATTTTTCTAAAATCATAATCTATCCATTTCTGGCATCCTTTTGAAATTTTGAATTTATTTGAATTTTTTTTGAATTTTCTTTCAATTGGCTCTTTACATTAGATTTTGACGATTCCGAAGAGTTCAAGTTTGACGATTCTCAGCAGGACTTCTATCAAGGCAAGTTACACCTTTGGCCGTGTTGAACCCAATATTTCAAATTTAATTATGTTGTTTTACTGTATATGCATGCGTACTTCTATTCAAATTTAATTTAAATTCAGTTTAAACTTTAGTTATGCCCATGATCCTTTGATTATAGCCCACTTGAATCCCGAATTCATATACCTTGTCACCCAGCTGAAAACTAGTTAGTACCATAGTATTGACTAGAAATTTTATAGAAATGCTTAGCCTGGCTTAGTATAACTTTAGGAGGGATCAAAACTTTCACATGAAATGACGATTCGAAAATGAAATCTTGACTTCGGTGAGTCAAGGATAGTTTATGAAAATAGTTTTAAAATGAAAATGGAAACTTATGATTTGGACTTAGGCTATTGGTTAAGTGGTGGGTGCCGGCATGCCTCGTGTTTGGTGACACCTGGTTGATTGTCGTGCATGTGGGTATGTGGTTGAGCCTAAGTCGGACTAAGGACCGTTTCTGTGATTCATTTTACGAAGTCACTTCGTACTACCACAAGTCCGGTATGGGACGGACCTAGCTAAGTAATTTGTGAAGTTCCAAATATAGTTTTGCTATAGGCTGAATGTGACCGTGGCGTTGAAGTCTCACATGGTACTAGAGGGGGCTCCAACTCGTGGATTTGAGTTGTGGTGAAACCTTAGTGGCGGCGTGATTATTTTGGCTATGGATCATTGGAACAGCCTTGCCATGAACTCTCCGCCGCACACCTAAGGCAGTGTGTTTATCGCTTGGCTCAAGTGAGAGGGAATGTCTTGTGGGTAAAGTTGTACACCTCTACAGAGTAGCAAACTATCTGGATAGCCGTGTCCACAGTCATGGACATGCTGAGTAGAGTCTCACAGATTAGTTTTGGTTTTTATAAAACATGATTTTTTGGACAAACAATAATGGTTTTGACAATGGTCCGGGTGGGATGCCTATGGTTAGGTTAGTGTAGGTCGGAGCCTACACTAACGGTAATACTTTGGTTAAAAGATTGCTTCATATGATATAAATTTAGCATTTGCACTTATGCTATTGTATTTAAATTCAGTACTACTTTTCGCACAAATAAACTTAATAAGCCTCCCTTTGTTATTCCTATGCATGCATGAATTCTGTTATATTCCCGGTGTAACTTGCGTAAGCACTTAGTGTGCTTACCTTGGGAGTATTTTATGTGCTCACCTTGCTAAATCTTTTGCCAGACTTTGACGGTGACTACGACGGTGACGACTACTTCAGCGAGTAGGCTGCGTCTTACAGTCATTCGCCTGTGGGAGGCTGGATGGGCTGTTCTGCTACCCTTTTACCGTTTTTTCGCTGCTTTAATTTCTTTTGTTGGCCTTGTGCCCCTATATTGTAAGACTTGACCATAAGGCCGTATTTTTGTTTAATAATATTCTGTGGTGATTTTTGCATGATATACATTACTATTCACCCTGTGTGCACTAGCTTTTCCTGGGATAGTGCGATTTACACAGAGGGACTTGGAGTCGTTATTTTGGGTCCCGACAGATGGCGGTCTCGTATACGCGCACGAACTCCCAAGGGTCCGTGTAGCCCTTGTATGATGTGACAGCGCTGGGGAATTTTAAATCCTCCAGCCATGCCGCCTGTTGTAGGCCCGCCGATAGCGGTGACTCTGGGTCTATGCGTCGGAGCGAGGCGCGACTGGATGTGGGGACATCACGGCTATCCGCCCGTTCAGGCGTGGGCTCCGGCGCGACCACCGACGGGGTCTGTTGACTCCGAGCCTCTTGCACTCTCCGCACGGCCCCCCGGAGATCCGCTAACTCCTACTGGAGCGTGCCAAGGGCCGACTGCAGGGCGTTCTCCACTGCCAGCGTACATGAGGCAATGGGCGCATCCGGTCGCGCTGCCGGGGTAGCCGTAACCATTGCTTGTGTCCTTGGGTTGCTCATCACGTCAACACGGCGGACTCCAGCGTCGACGACGAGGCCCGTGTCACCGGCGGGGCCGCTTGGTGCTCCCGCACCAGGTGTAGGGACGGTGGTTGCGCCTTGACGGGCGTCGGCGCTACCGCTCCCTAGCACCCGGTCAGTACCGTCAGGGTTGATTGTCGCGCCAGCGGCTGGGTGGGGTCAATGGCCGCATTGGCAGTGGCGGGGTCGATCGTCGTGCTGTGAGCGTCGTTGTTCTCACCCACGATCGCCGATGCCGAAGCCCTGGTGTTGACGCGGGGCCTCGCTGCGACCCCCTCCTTCTTCTTCACCACCGATGGTGAAGCTTTCTTCGGTGCCATCCTTCTTGAGGTCTTGAGGCTTGCTTTTGTCGTCCCCACAGACAGTGCCAACTGTTGTGGTTATAGACCAAACAGAAAGAAAGGGTGTATGGTAGTGGAGAGTTTGGTGAGCAATGCTGTCTTGGGCTCTCCCCAGGTCTTGCATCACGTATATATGTCTCGTAGGGAGTGTCTTTATAATCGTACCCTTACATCAAGTATCACTCCCAAGGCCAACTATGTCATTCTACATGTTTACCTCGGGTTTATTACTTCCTAACAGGCTAGTTGGGTTTAGATGGGGGCCACCCCTACAACAGACATCATTAAGAACCAAATCTTTTGTTAAATGCTAATAACTGTAATTAGTTAATGCTAATGCACCGCTGGCAAGTGGGCCCCATAACGGTTTAACCATTATGTGCAGCTGACACTGGGGCCCCACCTCCACTAATAAACTGCTTAAATTTGAGTTTAAAACTTTGTCTCATTGACAAGTGGACCCCATCTTATGGGTAACCATACCATGGCCCACAAGTCGGTCTGTGGCAATTTATGGTTTTCCAAAATTTAATTAAATCCGTGGGCCCCACATGTCATCCTCTTAGTATTTCAAAACCCGGGATTTAAGAAAAATTTAAATAAAACCAATGGGACCCACATGTCAGAGGGAAAACTCTCTATCCTCTTTTATTTTTGGGACTTTTCCTGAAACTGAATTTTTGGAGAGATCGTTTTTCCTCACCGTAACTCCGATTTGAGTAAAACTTATTTCTATAATTTTCTAAATTCGAGATCTTTCTGTTAGTTCAAGTTTTGTTCAATTTGGACTTCATTTGAAATTTTATTGGGTATTTATTGCCTTCTTGCCTATTGCTTTCTTTCCGGTATTTTCGCGCGAATAGATTACGAGGACACCTCCAAGCAGCATTTCGACGCTTCACCAAATCCACAAGACATCCCCGCTTCAGACCCAGGCGATTCAACAGTTTGATCATCTTGAACCCTGAATTACTCACTTATGTTGTTTAAAGATATTCAACATGCATGCGTTATTTTATGTACACTAGTTTACTACCTTTTTCATTAGCTAAATATCCATGTTGTTATACTAGTAGTATCTAGCTATCCCTTCCCTTGACAATTGATATCATTTACCATTGTCGCCTTTGTTCTTACTTTTACCAGCTAAAGTTATACAAAACGCTATGCCAATCTAGCATAGTCTCAGGACACTAAATTGTCCTGTTCATTCTTTATCAAGTACACAAAAGTCTTTTGGGAAGTCATGGGAAGTACATGACTGATAATTTGGTACTAGTTTATCTTATACTTCTCAAAACCCTAAAAGTATGCTTCACTATCTGGGCAGATGGTAAGGACGGATGGTGTGGATATAACACGAGAACTTATGGTTGCGGTAGACACCGCTTGGATAAATTAAGGACTTAATCCTGTGTTGACCTCTTCATGTACAATAATACAAACCACAAGCTGGCAAAGTGTAGGCATGACCAAATAATTTACATTGTTAGTAAAGGTAAACACTTTGGAGAGACCCACGAGTCGTGGCGCTGGTTTAAGCCGTCATGGACACGGGTTGTGTCACTAGGTTTAAGCCGTCGTGTGGCGCAAGAGGGAGTCTAGGTGAAGCAAAATAGCCATCCCGCAGATGAAACCTTAGCGAGTGTGAATCTTTACTAGGTGTATTGTAAAAGTCATGTGGTAATCCTTTTGATATGCATGTCTAAGAAAACAAGTGGAACATAGCAATGGGATTATCTCTTGTGGGTAAAGATGTACAATCTATGTAGAGTATAAACTATTTAAACAGTCGTGCCCACGGTCAAGGGCATACATGGGAACTTTCTCGAGTTAGTTCTATTTACAAAAATCTTTAAAGGGTGGGAACAAAATAAGTGAATGCATGTATTTCCCTTTTTGATTTTTACCTGGAGGGATGTACTCCAGTGATAGTTAATCAGGGTGGATGTAGCCCAGTAAACAAAAACTAGCATTGGTGGACGGAGCCATGTAATCGGTGGATGGAACCATCTACAGTATACTTATTGTACATTTAAATACTACTCATGTTTACCAAAATCTGCTAAGTCATAGGTTTTTTATTATATGGGAAATACATGATAAAGTCGCTTTCTGCAACTAAAAGAAACCTAAGCCATCCATTGAAGAGTCATGCATTCTATACTATTGCATTTTGTGTGTTGGCTTGCGGAGCACAGTTGCCAGTGCTCACCCTCGCTCTCAATCCCCTCCCAGAAATGGAGCATCAAGGACACTATGAATACTACGAGGAGCAAGACTAAGACGAAGGAGGAAACGACAATAGCTAAAGCTAGTAGTTGTCCCTCCTCTTGTAGTGTAGTCGACCATTCTCGCCATCAAGTGAATTCTATATTAGTTAAAGCTAACCAATACCGAATTCACTTGGGCTATCGCCAGTCGCTGCCTGTGAGGGAAGTGCGTCTTCCTGCTTTTTCGTTTTCCACTGCATTTTTGTAATGAAACTTTGTAGCCTAATGGCTTAATGTACTACGCTACTTAAACTTCATTATTGTAATAATATTATCATGTGTATGAAAATGATCTAGTTATGTATCTGTGAGCACTATCTACTGATTCAGGGAATAGTGCGACGTAAATCACAGAGGATTCGGATTGGCAAAATTCGGGTCTGACATTGAATCCACACACGAAGTAATTGTAATACCCTTCTTGGGCTTAATAATCCTCTGAGAGTTCTTTTGAGTGTAGCATGTGAGTATATAAAGTACTCCGCAAGTCTTGAAAAAGTGTAGTAGATGCAAGGTTTAACAAAGGAAGAATAATATGGTTCTTTTGCACAAAACAACATTTTATTTCAATTACCAATGTATAATTTTGAAATCATCAATTTAACAAAGTAATTGCAATAACTGAATCTAGATAAATTTTCTAGTGAAGTTTCCAACAACCAACACTAGTACATAAGCTGTAACCGCCAAGGTTTAAGACTACGGTTCCATCCACTCGCACTAGCTCCATCCACCAAGACATACTCACGAGAGTTTCATCCACCATGTATATTCACCCATGTGAAAGCACACCTTGCTCACCCTTGACCATGGGCACGACTATTCGAATCGTTTTACACTCTACAGAGGTTGTACAACTTTACCCTAAGAGATAAATCATCTTAATAGCCAACATTCTTCCTTAGGCATGAGACCCAGATAATTTATCACAAAGCTTTTACCTCACTCCAATCTAGCTAGACACCTCCCGCTAAAGTTTCACCGCTAAAGGGTTAAATCCACCACAGTCAGAAGCCCTCTCTTGCGTTGTATGAGTACAGTAAATCTCTGAGCCTCATTGTGAATAACTCCAGTAACCCTGGTACTCACTTACCACTAATGATATCTAAACTAAACCTTTGTGAGTTATTAAGTTAGGTCATACACATTTAGACTTGTGGTTGTACAGTAATGCTCAATTTGAATAATCATAAGCATTGGTCCTTAATTGACTAGGGCGGCACATTTGTAACACCCCAGGACTCACATTACCCTGGAATGCCACTAAACCACTCTACAGCTAGCCAAATTTATAAGATCATTTAAATTGGCAACAATTTCTAAACATGATGAACTGAGCGGAAGCATGACCAACTAAGGAAACAAAGATAATGATAACAAGTTCAATAATTAAAAACCACCTCTAGCAATTTAATCAATAGAATAGTCCACAAGTTCAGCATTATTAAATTAAAATAAACATCCACGAATACTAAGCAATTGGCTAGAATCCTTTCGACTTTATTACAGCGTAAATTGATGAACCAAGTGCATTATTGTGGTGCCACTCTACCCATCCCATGTATATTCAAGAATTACTTGTAGGGGGGAAAAACAAGGGTGAGATAAAAATCTCAGCAAGTAAACTGTTTAACAGACTATTCAAACAACAAACAAATATACAGCATCATTAATGTTACCGCATAACCACTAGGATTTTAAACATAGGATTTTAAATAACTGGCATATGTATGCAGTTAATCCATCCACAAATGAATGCATATGCATGCTATGATCCACTGCACCCTTACCCAGCAAATTAAGAGTGTGTATCGTACTACGGCAATGTACGATGCTGTACTAGTACGATTGCGGCTATAAGCGGCGACATCCATAATGCAATATCATGATATGTTATGAATGAAATAATAATCATAAACCACAAGAATTCCAACCTCAAAGGGACATCAATATGGTCCTCATGAAATTAACATCAAGGAAACATCAACATATCCACCATGCATTTATTTTCATATTCCGCAATTGGCTCATTAAGCAAATTTCCACAAGACTACCAAAACTCACCCAAAGCATAATAACGGGTTATTAATTTTGCTACCACAACCTTATTTCGCAAACATGCAACCATGGCATATCAATTCAAATTGTGGGAAACATGTATATTGCAAGTAATATGAATAACGGGTTAAACGGTAGCACATCCGCTATGTTTAATTGCCTCCACCGGTGAAGCGAAGCAATCACGCGCGTTCAGGAGCAAAACCACCTATCCAAAAGTACCTCTCAGCACAATACTACAGCAATCAAATCGCATCTTAAGACGTAACGATGTCGCGAAACCCCACAACATCCCTCTCTGCTTAACGGTTCTACACTCTGCCCGCTGTAACAGCGCTGCTTAATTTTTTTGTATCTCTAAATCTATCAAACCATTTACCGCAAAAGATATATTTTTAGAATCTACACTTAAATACGTTCATCTTTCAAGTAGATCACTTATTTTTATTTTGTAACTAACAAGGTGTAACCTAACGCGCAAAACAGAGTACGTACTCTGTTCTAGCAATCTGGGCAGCCAGATTCTAACGGACCGCAATCACAGTACAAAGCTCTAAAAATTATGATTTTTATGTAGTAGTTATATTACTGTATGCTCTACATTTTTCACAATTTTGACCAAAAACATAAAAATCATCTACTACTCTTAAACCACACCCGAATAGCAATCTGTTTTAGTCTGCACCACTGACAGACAGCAAGGTTCCCGACTCTGTTGCGCCCATATCCCGCAGACTAAAATTCTGAAAACAATACAGAAAATAGATCTCTTCGTCCTCTACAATTTTCCTTTTGTTCAAACCCGTAGGAAAAATCGTTTCGCAGGTCTAATCTGCGTAAACCATGCAGAAGGGTTTGGGATGAGGAGGAGTTACCTAGGGGATCCCTTGGGATCACCCCTCTTCTTTTCTCTTCTTCTTCTTCCTCCCTTTCTTCTCTTCCCTCTCTTCTTCTTTCCTTATCACTTCCTCCTTTGCACCAAGGGACAACAGCAGGGGAGAGGAGATGGAGGCGCAAAGGACAGGGGAGGGTGGCGGCCAGGGGTGGAAAAGGGGGGAGAGGGTGTGGCCACCAAGAGATACAGGGGGAGGGGGCGGCTCGGGTTAGGAGGAGGGGGTGCGCCACCCCCTTGGGCCCTTTGGCCCAAGGTGGCAAGCCCACCCTCCAACTAGCCCTAAAAGGTTTTTTATATTATAATCTATTTCATTCATTTTTTAATTTGATTCTATCCCATAATTTTATTTTTTTCCCTTCCCACGCTTTACCAAAAAAACCAGGCAACTTCATAATTGTTTTAAAACCTACGCCAAATCGACGTTCAGGATATTACAACATTCACAATAGAAATTCTCATGCTAAATCTGCACCAACCCAATCTTACCATCCGTCTAAGTCTAAAGCAATTTTCACTATTTTATTTATTTTATAAACCAATGGCAACACTTATTATCAAACACTTGGTAAAAATAATTATTTAGAAATTTGATAACATTATTCCCACCCATAGGGTTATGATGACTGAATAGCTTGTCTAAGCAATTACTTCCATTCTAAAATTAACAAATAGCATAATAATCTCAATATTGAGACAAGGAAAGCCTAGGATAACAATGATACATGGTTGTCAATGTCAAAAGAGGGTATAATATTTATTAGATTAACTGAAAACCTTGAGACAGAAGTTATCATTTTTTGTAACATAGCAATGCATTTAAATTTAAAATAATAAAATTGCTTTGGTAAACATAGGTACAACATGATCAAAGGAGGTTTGCCTTCTTGCACGCTGTCTGGACCTTCGGGCTGCTGCTCGAAAAATTCTTCGACGACGTCGGGTTCTACGCGCGAAATAACAAAATAAATAAATACAAATAAAATCACAAAAATACAAAATATATACTGAACGAAAGATATTGAATCCTCAAGCTCCCACGTAGCCTCCCTCTTAGACTGATTCGTCCAGAGGACCTTCACATACTTGATGATCTTATTCCTCAAGACCCGCTCCGAAGTGTCCAGCATACGCACCGGCCGACTGTCCATCGTGAGATCCTGATCCACCATGACCTACTCCATGTCAATCTTGTGTTCGGGGTCCCGCAGATATTTCCTCAGCATAGACACATGGAAGACATTATGCACACCACTCAATGAGTTCATCAACTCCAAACGATAAGCCAATCTGCCCACGCGAGCAACCATTGGAAAAGGGTCGATATACCGCAGGCTAAGCTTCCCGGTGGTACCAAACCGAACAATACCCTAGGTTGGCAACACCGAAAGAAACACAAGGTCACCAACCGCAAACTCCAACTCTCAGCGCTGAACGTTCGCATATCTCTTTTGTCGGCTCTGAGCGGTCAACAGGTTCTGACGAACCTCCCCCACTTTCTCCACAGTCTGCCGAACAAGGTCCGGGCCAAGCAAAGACCTCTTGCCCACTGCAGCCCAACAAAGAGGGGAAACACATCTCCGCCCATACAAAGCCTCAAAAGGATCCATCTTGATACTCGCCTAATAACTATTGTTATATGCGAACTCTGCCAAAGCTAGATGATCCTCCCAACTACCCTTCCAGGACAATACACAAGCACGAAGCATATCCTCCAAGGTCTGAATGGTCTGCTCTGATTGACCATCCATCTGAGGGTGAAAAGTTGTACTGAGGGAAACTGTCATGCCCAACGTAGCCTGAAGACTCTACCAGAACTTAGAGACAAACTTGGCATCCTGGTCAGAAACAATTGACTTAGGTACACCATGAAGTCTCACCACCTCCTAGATATACAACAGGGTCAGATCTTGCGCTGTGTTGGTCGTCTTCATTGGAATAAAGTGTGCGGACTTGGTAAGTCTGTCCACTACCACCCAAACTGCATCTCACCCTCGAGGCGAGCGCGGCAAACCAACCACAAAGTCCATAGTGATATGCTCCCACTTCCACTCAGGTACCTCCAAAGGTTGCAACAAACCAGCAGGCCGCTTATGCTCGACCTTCACCTGTTGACAAACGCCACAAGATACAACATACTTAGCAATGTCAACCCTCATCTATTTCCACCAGAAGACCTGCTTCGGGTCTCGATACATCTTGGTCTCTCCCAGATGTACATAATACGAAGTTCGGGGAGCCTCACGAAGAATATCATCATTCACCTCAGATTTCTGGGGTACACACAGCCGGCCTCCGAAACGAATTGCACCACATTGATCCACACTAAAGTCTCAGGAACGACCCTCCGAGATCCTCTTTCGCACCTCTGAAAGGAGCCGATCGTGTTGCTGAGCCTCACGAACGCGCTCTGGAATGGCAGACTGGATGATCATATGTGTCTCTGCCTGTGCAGCTCTAGTGAGACAGAAAGAGATACCCATCCTCTCAAACTCTGACATTGAGGACATCGTTATCTGAGGTACTCCTGTCCTGCTCAAGGCGTCAGCCACCACGTTAGCCTTACCAGGGTGATACTGGATAGTTAGATCATAATCTTTGATCAACTGCAACCACCTCCGCTGCCTCAAATTCAGCTCTCGCTGAGTAAATATGTACTTAAGGCTCTTGTGATCGGTAAAGATATCACATTGTTTCCCATACAGATAATGCCTCCAATATTTCAAGGAAAAAACAACCGCTGCCAACTCAAGGTCGTGACTAGGATAGTTCTGTTCATGAGCCTTCAACTGTCTGGAAGCATAAGCGATAACTCGGCCTTCTTGCATCAACACACAACCAAGACCAATCCGCGAAGCATCTGTGTACACCATGAAGCGCTTGCCACTCTCGGGCAAGGATAGGATAGGTGCATTCACCAGCTTGTACTTCAAGGTCTGAAAGCTAGCCTCACAAGCATCCGTCCACACAAAAGGAACCCCCTTTTGCATGAATCGGGTCATTAACTTAGCGATGATAGAGAAATCCTATACAAAGCGCCGATAGTAACTGGCAAAACCAAGGAAACTCCGGATCTCCAACACATTAGTTGGCCTCTGCCATTGCACCACCGCTGCCACATTCTTTGGATCCACTATAATACCATGCTGACTGATGGTATGACCCAAAAATCCCACCTCGGATAGCCAGAAAGCATATTTCTTTAGCTTCGTGTAATACTTATTCCTCCGAAGGGCATCTAGGACCAAACTGAGATGCAACTCGTGATCCTCCTCTGTCTTGGAATAAACCAGGATGTCATCAATGAAAACCACCACAAAAGAATCCAGGTACTCATGGAGCATCTTGTTCATGGCTTCCATAAAGACAGCAGGGGCATTTGTCAGTCCAAAAGACATAACAACAAACTCAAAATGCCCATACATTGTGCTAAAAGCTGTCTTCTCTATATCCTCCTCCCTGATTCACAGTTGATGACAACCAGACTGCAAATCAATCTTTGAGAATACTTTAGCACCTCTTAGCTGATCGAAGAGATCTTCAATATGAGGCAATGGGTACATGTTCATGATCGTCACTTGATTGAGTGCTCGATAATCCACACAGAGTCTCTTAGTGCCATCCTTCTTCTCCACAAACAAAACCGGAGTAGCCCAAGGCGACATGCTCGGTCTAATAAACCCCCTAACTAGGAGCTCATCCAACTGCTTCTTCAACTCCACCTGCTCAACAGGTGTCATTCGATACGGGGACTTATAAATAGGCCACGTACACGGAACAAGCTCTATGCGGAAGACCAGCTCCCGCTCCAGTAGCAAGCCTGGGAGCTCACCAAGAAAAACATCCACTGGTGTTGTGGCTACAAACCAAATAGAGAGAGTATGGTGGTGGAGAGTTAGGTAAACAAATGACCTCTTGGGTCTTTCCCAAGACTCGATATCATATATATATATATATATATATATATATATATATATATATATATATATATATATATATATATATATATATATATACGCACACTCGTAAGGAGTGTGTTTACAATTGTAGCTTCACATCAAGCCTTCCTTAGTACATAGTTCTCAACAGACTAGCTGGGTTTAGGTGGGGGTCACCCCTACAACAGGAGCCTCTCATGGTGAAGGGCTTCACAGGCCGAAGCCATGTTGCCGAGCCCTTTGGCCCCCTCCGTCCCTGCGGCCTGTGATGTCATGTGTTTGTGGGCGAAGCGGAGTCGGCCGGGGTTCGCAGCGAAGCCACCGCCGAGTCTTGCGCGAACGGCCGCAGCGAGTCACATCGCGCGCGGCGGCGAGCTCGACAATTGTGCTGCGGAGGCAAGGGCCTCGTCAATGCGGGAGGATCAGGTGGGCGTTGGAGGTTGGGGCGTCTCATGCACGTGAGCGACCGCGTCGGTTGGACTCCCGTCGATGCAACCGTGTCAGTTGGACTCCCGTCGATGCAACCGTGTCGGTTGGACTCCCGTCGAATGCACTTCCCGAAAACGGCTATATGTATATACAACCGTAGCAGTGCGATGAACCATTGCTGGGGACGGCTTGTCTCAAGAATGTGCCTCTTCCTCTCACGAACATGCGGTAGGGCTGGCGTCGGTTGAGCGGCTCTGTGCATGTTTGTGGAAGGAAGAAGGTATATTCTTGAGCTGGTGAGAAGATTTGCGGCTCTTCGCGTGAAGGGGGTGGATCGTCGGGCCGTGGCCGGCGGGACCGCTCGAGGGCATCCGTAACGTCCTCGAAGCCCGGGGCCGTGTTCCGCGTCCTTGAGCGCGTGTCGAGCAGCTGGCCTTGCGGTGGTCGGTGTGGATGCCCTCCTCCTGATGTGCGGCCCCGATGCCCGTTGCAACCTTGCCGCGGGCGAAGCTGAGTCGCTTCGAGGGTGCGAAGACCTCGCCGAAGACGGGGCTGAGCTGCTTCACGAAGGCGAGGATCTTGCCGTTGCGGGAGGGATATGCGGGGGTGGCAAGTTGAAACGGCGCGCGCACACGCGATGATTGCGCCGGTTCGACTCCCGTCGGTTGCGTTTCCCGATGGGAAAGCTGGTGTATATAGATGGCCGTGGTGAAGCACTGTGCTTCCCAGACTTGCGCGCCGTGCTTCCATGCTCTGCGATGGTCTTGTTCTCATAAATAGGGCTTTGTCGATTTCGGCGCCTGTTGTCGGAACCCGGAACAACAACTCCGAGTCCCTCTGTGTAAATCGCACTAGTCCAGGATCAAGCTAGTGCACACAATGGATAACAAAGATTCATATCATGCACAATGACATTTATTCATCTACTAAATATGGGCCTGATGGCCAAAGGTTACATCAATGGTTCATAAACCAAAAATAAATATAAACAGCAGAAGAAAACCAATGAAGCAAAGAACCCATCCTGTCGCGCCTGGCGAATGATCAGTAAGACGCGGCCTAGTCGTCACCATCCTCACCGAAGTCATTGACGTCATCCTCTGGCAACAGATTTTAGCAAGGTGAGCACATAAAATACTCCAAAGGTAAGCACATAAAGCACTTACGCAAGTTACACCAGGAGTTTTAATAGAGTGAATGCATGCATAGGGATAACAAAGGAAGGCTTAATAAAGTTCTTTGTGCGAAAAGCAGTACTGAATTTAAGTACAATACATAAGTGCAAAAGCTGAATTTTATACAGTAGATAGAAATAATAATTTAACAAAATAATATCGTTAGTGCAGGCTCCGACCAAACACTAACCTAGTCACAGGTATCCCACCTGGTCCATCTTCTCAAAAGGTTTCACATGGATTCCATCTATCCATATGCTTTTCAAAATCTCTTATGGATTCATTTTGTTAGTGCAGGCTCCGACCAAACACCAACTTATTCACAGGTATCCCACCTGGTCATGGATTCCATCCATCCATCCATAAGCCTTTTTCAGAAACCATTTTTAAAAACCAAAGTCTAATCCATGAAAAACTTTACCCAGCTTGCCCATAACCGTGGGCACGGCTATCCAAGATAGGTTATACACTCTGCAGAGGTTGTACAGCTTTACCCACAAGATATGATTATCTCATATTGTCGGCCATTACACGCTTCCGTAGGCGTGCGACTGAGAAAATCATAACAAGGACTTTACAATGCTAAGCCTTCAACTTGGTCACGCCGCCGCTAAGGTTTCACCACAACTTGAATCCACAAGTTGGAGCCCCCTCTTGTGCCGTGTGAGACTTCCCATGGCCTATGCCACGCTCACATTCAACCTATAGCGAGACCAAAGTTGGGACCTCACAAATTAGTCAGCCAGGACTGTCCCATACCAGTCTTGTGGTAGTACGATGTGGCTTTGCAACAGTAGCTCACAGACCGGTCCTTAATTTAACTTAGGCTCAATCCACATACCCACATGCACGACAATCAACCAGGTGTCACCAAACACGAGGCATACCGGCACCCTACCACCTAACCAATAGCCTAAGTCCAAATCATAAGTTTTTATTTTTAAACCATTTTCATAAACCATCCTTGACTCACCGAAGTCAAGAATTCATTTCCAAAGTCTGACATTTCATATGAAAGATTGATCCCACCAAAAATTATACTAAGCCAGGCTAAGCATCTCTATAAAATTTTCTAGTCAATACTATGGTACTAACTAGTTTTCAGCTAGGGTGACAAGGTATATGAATTCGAGATTCAAATGGGCTATAATCAAAGGATCATGGGCATAACTAAAGTTTAAACTAAATTTAAATTAAATTTGAATAGAAGTACGCATGCATATACAGTAAAACAATATAATTAAATTTGAAATATTAGGTTCAACATGGTCAAAGGTGTAACTTGCCTTTCTTTGAAGTTTGCCGAGGTTCGCTGAAGTTATACTCTCCGAAATAGTCGTAGTCTACACGCGAAAAGCAAGAACAAACTAAACTCAAATAAAATCCAAATAAAATTCAAATTTTATAAAAATATGTATACTGGGAGATAGAATATGAATTTTGGAATTTGAATTGGTCCAAAAGGAGTTAGGGCGAAGGAGGACGACTTCTGGAAGTTTGAATTCCAAAGAAATGAATAAAAGGAATTATTGGAATTCTTTTCTTTATGAAGGAAAAGTGGTTGGAAGCTACAATATTTGTGTATGGTTGAAACCATGATCGAAGGTGTAGTCGAAGACATCGTCGAAAGCATGGTTGAAGCAGCGGTTGAAGTTGCGAAGGTCAAAGTCGAAGATAGAGACTCCAAGTGCAGGTGCAGTCGAAGTCGAAGATTAAGATTCGGTCGAAGACTTACTCGAAATTGTATAGTGGTCGAAGAACACTATAACAGTCGAGAACAAATGGTAATCGGAGTCGAGTGGTCGGGACGACAATGAACGCCGGTGGTGGAAAGCGAAGGTACTCAGAGCTGGCTACGATTTTGACTACCGAGTATTTTTCCAACTACTCCTCGCTGAAAAAGCGAAGGCACTCGGAGACTTAGAGCGAAGAGTGACAGTGGTCGGAAGCGACTATGGTCGGAGGTAGACGGAGATGACAGTGGTTGGGAGTGACTGTAGTCGGAAAAACAATTGTGGTCGAAAGGATTGGAGTTTATGCAGAGTGATCGAAAGAATCGAATGGGTTGGAGGGTACGGAGGTTAAAACGGTCAACCAACCATGGTCGGTTTGAAGGCGGAGGTTGAAGTCGAAGGTTCCGAGATTGAAGATCGAAGTCTAAGTCTTCGAGGTCCAAGGTCAAAGGCTAGAGTCAAAGTCTCTGAAGGTCAAAGTCGAAGACTCCGGCAGTCGGAGTCTAAAAAGCCTTCGAACAGCGGAGTCTAAAGAACCTCTGGACGACGAAGTCTAAAGAGCCTCCGGACATCGGAGTCTTATGAGTCTCCGAATGTCGGAGTCTAAGAATCGGATGGCTGAGAGACGTCAAATGGCTTCACGTGACAAGATTCGAGTGATCCAACGGCAGCGAAGACCGGGGAGGTGTACAAAAGAGGGAGAAGAGTATGAGTCCCGATTTACTTTGGCGCACGGTTCGGGCTACACAAAGTTGGCTGGCGGCGAGGGTGTAGCGAAGGCAAGACACGATTATCGACGGCGGAGACTCTCCGATGACAGCTTGCTCGGAGAAGGGGCGTCGAAGGTTCGCGCGGGCATGAGGAAGGTTATTGGCGGCGGGGTACTCCGGTCATATTTTGGCTCAGGAAAAAGGGTGAAGGAGGTGCGCGTGGTCCCATCGAAGATTTGGTAGTGGTGGCGTTGGTGTTGGCGAAAGAGACACTCCGGCGGGGGAAATTGCTTGGCGGAGGGGTGGCGAGGTGAAGAAAAGAGAGAGGGGATTGCGAGGAGTGCATTGGTGCTCTCGTGCAATACCAGAAGTGGTTGGAAGGTGGTCGGTGGCGAGTTGGAGCGATGGCGCAACTCGGGCGGCGGTGGCGGCAGTGTTCCGGCGGTGAGGAGACTCAACCAAGGGCGGTCGAGAAAATCCAAAAATTATGAAATATATACTGAAAAATAGATTATGAATTTAGATGAATTTAGAAACTTGAATCACCTGATTCGGAGTTCGGACGGAGGAGAACGAGCGATTGGAAGATTGGCGGATCAGAAAATTCTGGAAAAAGAAAAATCAGGAATATTCCGAAGGAATATTCCCGCGTGAATAGTAACGTGCAGCAGCCCTGTTCACTGTTTTTGGCCGTGTCGTTGGCGAGGAAAGGTACGGAAGGTGAAGCTAATGGGTTGCTAAGTACCCAAGGCACATGTAGGAATTGGTGGCACGTCAAACGGAGCACGATGACGACGTCTACGGTGACAACGACATAGGGTGTGCAGAGAAGAATAATTTTCGGATAAAGAATATGTTGAAGTAAGGTAACCAAGGCGTAGAACGCGGTAAGGCGAGTCTAGAAAAAAATATCGGCTAAGCCGAAACTCACCAGAGGCGACGCAATCGTCGTTTGAACGACGACGGTACCGAAACACGAAAAATTCAATATCTTTGTGCTCGGTCAGGCGAATCCAAAACCGTCTGAAACGTAGCCTCCTGGGATGGTTTGGCACGTTTTGACGCGAACGGATTTTTGAGAGCATTCCCGGACAGGCGGGGACGCGAAGTGCCATTTACGGCCATGGCGAGGTGTCGGGCGCAAAAAGTTAGGAAAGGTTTTTGGACGAACGGAGGGGAGCACGGCGTAGAACACGTCGAGACGAACTCAACGCCGCAGACAGCTCGGCCAACGGACTAGCAAAACACGGTGGACAAGACTTTATCGCGCCTACAGTCGACATCGGCGTTCGCAAACGGAGAGGAATTAACATGCGAGTTGCGGCAAATCAAGAGTAAAGCATGGGGATCGTGATGCTCACCTTGGTTTTGGTCGCATGCACGGTCGGCCGGTGGTGACGCCAAGAACGGCGACCGCTTTGGCCCACGGTGGCGACGGTGTTCGCGGTTCGCGGCGAGGTGAGCACCGCGTAGAACACGGCGAGGCGGCCAACGGTGTGGTCAACGCGCGCGCTCCACCGGACGAGGCACAAAAGGTCAAGAACGCTGCTTGGAACACAAAAATAAAACTTCGATTGCGCCAATAGAGAGGAGTTGGGACTTGAGATTTACGGGGTTGAGTGAGGATGAGGAGAGGCTCACGGGGCTCCCTTTTATAGGGGTTGAGGAGGCCCGAGGAGGGAGATCGACAGGGCATGTCTTTGAATGATATGGTTTAAATCCCGCGAAAATAGCTCATGAATGAGGGGGAAACGGTAGGGAAACGGAAGAGTTAATCGAGGGGAGTTGAATGCAATTTATTTCGTGCAAATCCGTTGAGAAAATCACGAGTTATTGGAGATTGAAAAAGCTTCAAAACCAAGCCATGGCTGCTGCCCCTGCGTGCACGCACGGTTGCTTCTTGAGGAAGAAGAAGGAAAAAGGAAGAGAGAGAAAAGAGAGAAAAAGAAAAAAAAGAAAATTTCAAAAAATTTCAAAAAAATATTTTTAGAATCCTTGGAACCTGAAAAGAATAAAAAAAATTTCGGAATTTTTTTGACGTTTATTTTAATTTTTAAAAAATGTTTTCCTTTTTCTAGCTTTAAATAATACAATAAATAACAAATAAAGCTTAAAAATCTTAGAAAAATTCAAGCAACCAAATAATTTTGATTTTTATTTTAAACTAAGTTATTTAATACCTTATTAATTAATTAATTTATTTATGTTTTTTCTTAAATCACCTTTTCATAACCTTTTTTTAAGCCGAAAATCAGGCAATTAAATTTAAACAACCAAAAGTAAATATTTTATTTTAAATTAAATATATATATATTTTTGAAATAAACAGCTGGGCTATTACACCTGTTTATGAGAACAAGATCGTCTCCGAGCTTGCAACAATATGTTTGTGGGGGCGTGGTACCGGTGCATGTTGGGGCAGTCGTGCTTCTTCGGGCCACGAATGTGCGGTGGCAGCACGGGGGGTCGACTCCGACGTGTCCTGCGTTATCCCGCATCCTGGTGAGTGCGCCGTGTGCGCATTTTTCCCGTGTCACCTCGTCGGCCGCCGGTTGGCCATGCCGTGACCGACGCGTGCTTCGACCAAGTAACTTGCCGCATCGATGCTGTGTGCAACCTGGCGTCCGTGGAAAGGCATGGGACACATTAGAATAGCAAAACGGTTGTAGTAAGATCGAAGAGGTATAGAGTGCAGGAAGCTCCGGGGTTGTCCCGAGCCATTGGAGCAAAAGTGGCGCCCTTGCGGCGCGGCTTGTGGAGGCGTGACTGTGCTGTGGCGACGAAAATAGCATCGAGGGCGGAGCCGGAGTCGTTCCGCTGAGACGAAGGCTTCACGAAAGGTGGGTCGGCGGGCCATTGGTGGTGTCGCATGTGGCCTGCGCCGGTGGAGACCTGGCCAACGCAGCCATGCGCGCACGTGCAGCTCGGTGGGGATGGCGTACGTGTGTGAGCGGCTAGGCTGCGTCGGATTCCTTCGGGTGCGCCCCCGGACGCGTGGGCGACGCGTCGACCTCTGGCGATTGCGCTTCTAGACATGCGGGAGGTCTCGCGCAGGTGCGTGTCAGTGCCGGGGGCAGAGCCGAGACTGCACCGCGAAGGCAGAGATGCCGCCGGTTATACTACCTAAACTACCGAGCAGACGCGCAGCGAGGCGCAATTGGTGCGCCGTGCCCTGCCGGGGCCCTTAGTGCGACCACCGCTTGACTGGGCTCCGTGCACACATGTGTGTGCTGGTACGACAGCGATCGTGGGGGTGTGGACGGTGTGCAGTTATGCTTATCAATGGCGTGGGGGGCAGAGGGGTATTAAGTACCCCTTGCATTAGGCTACTTGCCTTTTCATCGCCTTGTCCTCTATCTCCCAACCGCGCGTCCCCATCGCTTATCTCTTGACGTCCTTGCTTCCTTCATCATCCCGGAGTTCCAGAAGAATGGCAGCACACCGCAGGGCGCGCACGCGGGCGGCTGACGACGGCGCCGTCTTCCAGCGGGCATCGCCGCTCGAGGTGAGGTACACCCTCGAGGGGCGCTGCCCCGCGGCGGTGAGCGAGTGGTGGACGGCGCCGGAGAGAGGAGGGGGCGGCACTCCCACGTCCTTGGCTCGACGCTGGTGACGGAAGAGACGATCCGTGACCTTCTTCGAGATGGGAAGTTGTCGGACCGCCAAGATGTGCGGCTGCCCGCGGGCGATGAGATCGAACCGCACCCCGGCACTTCGGAGGCGATCGTGTTCGTCGCCTACCTGGAGGCTGGGTTGTACCTCCTGGCCGCGGGCTTGTTGGGGACGTCCTGCGGGCCTTTGGACTTGAGCTAGCGTAGGTAACGCCGAATGTGATTGCCCAGCTTGCCGTGTATAGTTGGGCTGCGCGTACGGAGGCATGCTGGCCGACCGCGTCACTGCTCGCGTTTCTTCATGATGTCCGATGCGCGGCGGAGGATCGGGGGGACGGGGCACTGCCCGCCTTCGGTAACGTCGATCTCGCGCTGCGCCTGTAGTGCCAGAAGATATTTCCCGCACAGTCGATCTCGAGCGGTAGCGGCCTGGAGTGCTCGAGGCGACCGGTGGCAGTTAGCGCCATGCCCAGTAGGCCCCTAAATGCTGATGACGAGTGGGTAGCACGGAGGCTTGTTGGAATCACCGCCCGCTTCAACATGCGTGACCTCGCTGAGGAGTACGTCATGTATGGCGTAGCGCCGCTTGCTGCGGAGTGGCGCCTGGCTCCTGGGAGGCTTTGACGTGACAACGTCCGTCCCTCCGTGTCTTCGCTGCCGAGGCCCTCCGGTTCGTGTAAGTTGTGTTGGAGATTGTTTTCGTGTGGTGCTTGTTGAGGCTGTTGTTTTGACAATGTGCCGTGGTGCCCTTCGCAGGTATTTCGCTGGGGGACGCGGAGCGTGCGGTGAGTGCGTTCCTTGGGCCGTACACGCCGTGGAGCACACATCGCGCGTGGCGCGATCAGCGAGGCGGTCTGGGCGATTGAACCGCGTGTGCGAGGCCCTGGGTATTAGGGTGCCAGCGCGCGTTGTTCCAGTCCCCAGCCCACCTTGATGGAATGCCGCGGGGGAGGGGGTTGTAGCGGAGGCGGATTCCCGTTCGGTGGAGCATGCAGAGTTGGAGGTAAGAGTGAGTGCCGCGTCGCCACCGGCCAGTGTTGGGATGGAACCGGTACTCCCGGAAGATGTTGGGGCGGAGCCATTGCTCACGGAGGATGCTGGGGCGGAGCCATTGCTCACGGCTGTGGGACCTCCGTCTGCGGCGATTTTCGATGCGGGACCGTCTTCCTGCTCCCCGAAGGCGAAGCGACCCCGCACACGGTCGCTGCTTCGGTCGGGTGGAGGTTTTGTTGTAGCGAGCCGGGTCGGAGCCCTATGGGACTCCGACTCCAAGACCGAGTGCGTCGGTGCCCTCGCGGCCCCGATCGAGTCTATGGCTGCCAGCGGCGAGGGCTTGATGGAGCTGAGCTCCGACACTGAAGCTCCCCCAGTTGGCGAGGCGGGCAAGGATGCGAAGGTCCTCGTGGATTTGGGCGGGGCTGAAGGTAGAATTTCCTTGACTGTGACCTGGTAGATACTCACGGAGCTAACCCTCATGTGCCTTAGCAACAACATCGTTTCTCGAGCACGGGCGGCCTGCGGAGCCCGAAGGTGGCTTGTTGGGAGGGGCGTCTGGCGCCAGCGAGGCTGTTGCTGTGGAAGCCGCCCGATGTCTAGCGGACTTCGTTCCTCGAGCAGGGGTGTTGGCGGCATGGCGGGGGGCCGTCGATGATGCGGCCGCGAGCTTAGATCGCGACGCTTTGCAGATCGGCGGGCCTGATTTGCTTGAAGGGGTGCTCGAGGTCTCACAACTGAGGATAAGTGCCTGACCCCGAGCAACCCGTGGCCTCCTTGGAGGTGTACTGATTGCTTCCTTGTGTAGACCTTCGCCCTCAGCCGGGCGCTACAGGCGGCCCATACGCAGGAACGGGAGGCCTTAGAAGGCCAGCTGTGCGCTGCCGAAGGGGCCCTTCATGCATCGGAGGAGGCACACTCCGCTAAGGATGACCGCATGCGGCTGCTGGAAGCGGAACGCGCGGCGGCTGTCTCATATGCCGCGGAGCGTGTGGCATCGACGCGGCAGGTGGCGGTGGTGGAGCATGATGGGCTGCTCCAGCAGGTTGCCTCCCTGGAGGAAGAGAACAGCCGCCTCACTGCAGCCCTGAGGGAGCGGGATGAGGCGCTGGGTGCCGCTTCGGCAACGGCATGGGAGGCTATGCTAGCCCTGGAGGGTGCCCTTGGGAATCTTGTTGCCGAGGTGCCGCCCCGCTCCTTCGGACCCGAAGAGCTTCCCCGAACTCTCCGACGGATTGCGAAAGCGGCCGATCTCGCTCAGCCGGCTGCGACGTCCTTTGGCAACCACTGCTCCTACGTGACTACCTGCCTGGTATGCGCTCTTCTCGCACCGGTGGCAAGGAGCTGGCGCCTCGCCGATCTTGGCGGCGCGCGAGCGCCCGCCCCGACCCTCGAAGTGGTGGCGCGAGCCGCGCGCTTAGTCGATGTAGTGGCGCGAGCGCTCCGACCCCTACCCTCCGAAGTGGTGGCAGTGGAGCTGGCACCTTAGTCGATGTAGACGCGCGAGCGCTCTGTCCCCTACCCTCTGAAGTGGTGGCAGTCGAGCTGGCGCCTTAGTCGATGTAGTGGCGCGAGCGCTCCGTCCTCTACCCTCCGGCGGTGGCGGCGGAGCTGATGCCTTAGTCGATGTAGTGGCGCGGCGCCCGCCCCTACCCGGCGGTGGCAGCGGAGCTGGAGCCTTAGTCGATGTAGACGCGCGAGCGCCCGCCCCTACCCTCGGAAGTGGTGGCAGCGGAGCTGGCGCCTCGCCGACGAGCGGCGCGAGCGCCCGCCCCGACCCTCGAAGTGGTGGCGCGGAGCCGGCGCCTTAGTCGGCGTAGTGCCGCGAGCGCCCGTCCCTACCCTCCGAAGTGGTCGCAGCGAGCTGGCGCCTTAGTCGGCGTAGACGCGCGAGCGCCCGCCCCTACCCTCCGGTGGTGGCGGCGGAGCTGCACCTTAGTCGATGTAGTGGCGCGAGCGCCCATCCTCTACCTTCGGCGGTGGCGGCGGGCTGGTGTCTTAGTCGATGTAGTGGCGCGAGCGCTCCGCCCCTACCCTCGGCGTGGTGGCGGGAGCCGAGCCTTAGTCGATGTAGACGCGCGAGCGTTCCGTCCCCTACCCTCCGAAGTGGTGGCAGCGGAGCTGGCGCTTTAGTCGATGTAGTGGCGCGAGCACTCCGTCCCCTACCCTCCGAAGTGGTGGCAGCGGAGCTGACGCCTTAGTCGATGTAGACGCGCGAGCGCTCCGTCCCCTACCCTCCGAAGTGGTGGCAGCGGAGCTAGCGCCTTAGTCGATGTAGACGCTTGCGCTGGGTAGGGCAGGGTACACCTGAGGAGGGATTGGGGCCTAGCTTCGTAGGTCCTGTCCCTGACTCCCTGGTGGTCAATGGAGGACCTCACGGGTACAGCTGCAATGGAGGTGTCTCTTGGCCGTCGTACCTCGCTCCAGGCCCCGCAAGATGGGGGGACGCGTGAAATGGGGCAGCCTTGCCGCACCACGTGCCCCTGGGGCGTCGATGGGACTTTTCAGCGTACTGCCCGTGGTCTTGCCCCTGGGGCTCTTTAAAAGAGGCGGGTGGCCGAATGGAGCATAGGGGGCTCCAGAGGGCAGCTGATGCCGCCTAGGTGGTCGCGGGGTCGGGTGTCCCACCTTTGCTGGGGGATGCGCCGCCACGATGTGTTTTCCCCCCACCCGCACGCCGAAGAGCCGCGGGTGGTGCGGGGTAGTGGGCAATTCACTTGTACTTCATCCGGGCCACTCCTAACTTCAGGAGTAGACTGTTATGGCGCGCCGGCGAGGCTTCGTCCCACCCTGCTGTCCCGTACCGGCACCTGTTCTCTCCCCCGTCTCCTCCCCTGGCTAGCGGATGCTTGGGGTGAGGAAAGGAGGGGAGGGGGCCGGCTTGTGGTGCTGCAGGGAGCCACGCTGCTTCGAGGACGGGCGTCGGCTCCTTTAGCTCAGGGCGGCAGGCTCTCGAGGGAGCCCTAGGCGCTCTCCGTCTTGAGGGTCTGGGTCCGTAGGGTGCCTTTACCAGGAGCGTTTGGTTGCTCGGCCCTGCTGTGGAGGCGCGGGCCATCGGGCTCCTGTGCCGCCTGCTTGATCGGCATGCAGAAGTGCGAAGCGCGAGCCTTGCGTTGAGCTCCGACGCCTCGCTCCTGTACTCACGCGGGGGTCCGTGCGCTGTTGTGTGTGGACTTTGGCAAGTGCGTGGGAATACCATCCACGTCTTATTTATACTCCGGAGAGTACGCGCGGTGAGGACACCGGCGCGTGCGCAGGACATCCGCGTCTTGTTTAGACTCAGTAGAGTGTGCAGGGAAAACATCCGCGTCTTTGTTTGTACTCCGGAGAATGTGTGGGACTATCAACCACGACTTACTTAAATTCCGGAGGGTACGCCCTCACGTGCGTGGAACTTCCGCGTCTTGTTTAGACTCAGTAGAGTGCGCAGGGAAAACATTCGTGTCTTTGTTTGTACTCCGGAGAATGCGTGGGACTATCAACCACGGCTTACTTAAATTCCGGAGTGTATGCCCTCGCGTGCGTGGAGCATCCGCGTCTTGTTTATACTCAGTAGAGTGCGCAGGGAGAACATCCGCGTCTTATTTATACTCCGCAGAGTGCGCGCGGGGGCGTCCCACTGCTGCGTCTTATTTATACTCCGTAGAGTGCGTGCGGAGGCGGACCTCATCGCTACGTCTTATTTATACTCCGTAGAGTGCGTGCGGAGGCGGGCCTCGACGCTACATCTTATTTATACTCCGTAGAGTGCGTGCGGAGTCGGGCCTCGACGCTACATCTTATTTATACTCCGTAGAGTGCATGCGGAGGCGAACCTCATCACTACGTCTTATTTATACTCCGTAGAGTGCGTGCGGAGGCGGACCTCATCGCTATGTCTTATTTATACTCCGTAGAGTGCGTGCGGAGACGGACCTCGACGCTACGTCTTATTTATACTCCGTGGAGTGCGTGCGGAGGCGGATCTCCGTGGAGTGCGTGTGCGGAGGTGAGTCTCCATGTGGTGCTCGTGCGGAGGTGGGTTTCCATGCCTGCGTGTGCGGAGGTGAGTCTCCATGTGGTGCTCGTGCGGAGGTGGGTCTCCATGCGGTGCGTGGGAACATCGACCACGTCTTTATACTCCGGGGAGTACGCGTGGTGACAACACCAGCGCGTGCGTGGAATCCCGCGTCTTGTTTATACTCAGTAGAGTGCACAGGAAAAACATCCGCGTCTTATTTATTCTCCGTGGAGTGCGTGCGGGGGGTGAGCCTCCGCACATTTGTGGTGGTGGGGGGGCCACGAATAGCCTCGCAAATGGTGAACTTTATTAAATTCCCGTTTGCGCGGGTGAGCGAGTATAAAAGGGATATGAACTAACCATCGGACTCGTTGCCGTGGCGATGAGATGCGAAGCCTCTTGTGCTTGGGCAGCTGCAGGGTGTGTACGGGTGTGTCGGACCTAGAGATCGCGGTGGGTTCCCAGGATTGGGCTTCGGGTCTATGCTCCAGGTGCCGGGCCACGTGCTGGTCGCTGAAAATGGTGATGACACCTCGCGGGCCGGGAAGCTTTACACATAGGAAGCCATGGTGCGGTACTGCCCCAAAGGAGTTAAGAGTTGGTCGCCCCAGGATGGCATTGTAGGGGTACTGGGTGTCGACGACATCAAAGGTGACGTCCCTGGTCGCCACGTTGTCGTCCTGGCCGAAGGAGACCTGTAAACATATTTGACCCAACGCCAATAGGGGCTGGCCTCCGAAGGAACGGGATTCGTGAGGGGCCTAGGCGACTCCGAGGGATCGCCATCTGGTCGAAGGCCTGTGCGAACAGGACGTTCGCGGAGTTGCCCCCGTCGACTAGGATGCGCCGGACATCGCACCCAGCGACCGCGACCTGGATGACTAGGGGGTCCTGATGGGGGAACTCCACACCTTAAGTGTCGGCCGACGTGAAGGTGATTTCATGCTGCGCCCACTCTAGCAGCGGCTGGGCTGGGTATGCCGCCACGTGGTGTAGCCTCCGCACGTATGCTTTGCGCTGTCACTCCGAGGCAAATTCCAAGGAGGAACCACCGGAGATGACGTTGATGACCCTGTGCGGGGCGCCCTCCAGTATATGGATCCGCAGGGACTTTGCCGGGCTGCCAGACTGGCTTGCGCCCGCGGGGCCCTCCTGAGGCTGCGGTTCCTGGTCGCAAATCCTCAGGGGGCCGACCGGTGGCTGTTCAACGTGCGCGACGACGGGTGATCGCGTTTCGAGATCCCTATCCCTGGCGGCGCTTTGGCGAAGTGCTGCGATGGTGGTGCAGGAGCGGGTATCATGGTTGCCTTGACCATGCACCTCGCACCACTGCGGGCGCTGTTGGTCGCCATACTCCGCTCGGGCCCAACCGTCGTGGCCCCGTCCTCGGCCTTGCCCCCGACCTCGTCGGGCCCTAGCCCTGCGGTTGGCAGGGGCATTGTCCTCGGAGCTGGCCTTAATGTCAAAGACGTGCCGGGTTCGCCGGGACGTCTGACGGACACGCTGGGCCTTGTCAGCCGGCGTGTCCTTGTGCCGGGAGGTGTCCTTCGACATCTCCTGTCGGCGCTTGCTCCGCGAGGAACTTGCTTGCGATGGGTCGGTGCTCTTCGCGACGCTTCCCGCTGGGTTGAGGTCAGCGTCGTTGTCCTGGCGCCGCTTCGCGTCTTCTTCCGCCCGAGCATATTCCTCCATCTTGTCGAAGAGTTTGGCCACTGTCTTGATCAGCTTGCGCGCGTTGTATGCGGCCAGTGGCCCTGGGCGAAGACCCTGCACCGCTGCGTTGATTATTGTTGTCTCGTTGACGCCTTTGACCTGGCAGCGGACCTTCGCGAAGCATTTGAAATACTCGCGGAGCCTTTTCGATGGATGTTGCTTGATGGCGAAGTGTTGATCCGCGTCGATGCGCTCAATGTAGTTCCCCTGAAAGTTGTTATAGAGGCGGTCGCGTACCTACTTCCATGCGTGTATGGAGTTCGGCTCTATGGTAAAGAACCATGAAAGCGCCACTCTTTGTAACGCGAGCGGGAGCCCCTTCACCTTGGTGGTGTCGTCCCCGCCTACCGCCTCGATGGCGGTTTCGTACACGCGCACGAACTCTCGGGGTCCGTGTCGCTTTGTACAATGTAACAGAGCTGGAAAATTTAAAATCCTCCAGCCACGGTACTTGCTGTAGGCCCGGTGATAACGGGGATTCCGGGTCCACGCGTTGTAGTGAAGCGCGGCTGGAAGTTGGGGCGTCGCGGCTGTCCGCCCTCTCGGGTACAGGCTCCGACGCGACCACCGGTGGGGGCGGCGGAGCCCGAGCCTCTTGCATGCTCCTCACGGCCCCCCTGAGATCCGCTAATTCCCGCTGGAGTGTGCCAAGGGCCGCCAGCAGGGCATTCTCTGTGGCGGGCATAGATGGGGTGGCGGGCGCGCCTGGCGGTGCGGTCGATGCCATCGCGACCGCTGCGTACGCTCCTAGGTTGCCCCTCGCGTCCGCGCCGTGGAGTTCGGTGCCGACTGTAGGGCCGCTTGGCACTTCCGCACCGGGTGCGCAGGCGGTGGTCGCGCCTTTACGACCGTCGAGGCTACCGCTCCCTAACGTCCGGCCGGTGTCGTCAAGGTGACTCGTCGCGCCAATGGCGGGTTGGGGTGCAACGGGTGGGTTGGGGCCGATCGTCACGTCAATGGTGGCGGGGTGGATGGCGTCGGTGGTGGCGGGGTCGATGGCGTCGGAGGTGGTGGGGTCGATGACATCGATGGTCGCGCGATGAGCGTCGTCGTTTTCTTCCCCGACCGCCGATGCCGAAGCTCTGGTGCTGACGCGGGGCCTCGCCGCAGCCGCTTCCTTCTTCCTCGCCGCCGATGACGAAGCTTTTTTCGGTGCCATCCTCCTTCTTGTAGTCTTGAGGCTTGCTTCCATCGTCCCCACGGACGGCGCCAACTGTTGTGGCTACAGACCAAACAGAGAGAGTATGGTGGTGGAGAGTTAGGTAAACAAATGACCTCTTGGGTCTTTCCCAAGACTCGATATCATATATATATACGTACACTCGTAAGGAGTGTCTTTACAATTGTAGCTTCGCACCGAAGCCTTTCTCAGTACATAGTTCTCAACAGGCTAGCTGGGTTTAGGTGGGGGCCACCCCTACAACAACTGGTATATCCTCTATCCTCAAGACAGCCTCGTGACCCTCAACCAAGGCTCACAGCAAACCTGACTTTTGCATTCACCGATCGGGGAACAACTGGCACAACAATGAGAGAGAGTACTACGAGGCACTCCCTTGGAAGACAACTTCACGCCCAGACGAAGACCGCAAGGTGACTGTCTTCCAAAAATAAGAGGTAACAGCCTAATACCGCATGAGCCAATCCATGCCAAGGATCACATCGAAAGGCTTCAGGGGTATAACCACCAAATTCGCCACGAACTCCTCGTCCGCCAGAACCACCGCACAATCAGGGCAAATACGAAAACTGGAGATAAGCCCACTGGGAGAACTAACAACCACTTCCCTCCCAATCAGCTGCACTGAAAGCCCTACCCGCTCGAGAAAAACCTCCGAAACAAAATAGAAGCTAGCTCCCGAATCAAAAAATACACAGGCATTGAAAGAATCAATAGATAAGGTACCTATCACCACATCACCACGACCCCTGCCATCGGACGTTGGCATGGAATACTCCACAGGAACAGCCGAAGAAGAAGACCCTCCTGCACCTGGGTAGGTCGGTGTAGAAGTCCACTGCGGTACTGGTGTCGAAGGCGTAGCAGGCTGCTGAACCTAGCATCCTCCAGGTGGGAGTGCCGGAATAGTCGACGAAGGTGCTGAAGACGTCGGTAGGTAACGCAGTGTAGGAACCGCAGGCAAGAACTGTGGGGTAGGACCCGTAGCAATCATCTGCATGGTGCCGTCCGGCGCGGGTAGATCCTACTAGAGATGTAGGCGCTAACTCCCACTGCAGTTTCCCCTTGGGATTCTGCCTGCACACCACGTTCTTGTGGTTCTGTCCACAGATAGTACACTGCCCCTTCCAAGGGCAGTCACTCTGCTTGTGTGGATCCCCACAGCGAAAGCACACCAAGCCCAACCCAAGCTTTGCCGTGGCACAGTACTGCAGAGAGCTCCCTCCAATAGAGCTGCTCTACCCTGTACTACCATGGTAGGGCTAGTGACGACGACCCTTTGCCTTCTTATGCGCAGGGCCCCCAGAAAGGCCCCTCCTCTCGCTCTGACCTCGAGGCTGATCTCCTCTAGAGGCCTTGTGGATGTCCTCCGTGTACACCTGCTGCATGTCGATCCCTAAGGCCTGCTCCACCAGGGTACAGAAATCCGTGATCGGAAAAGCACCCAGCAGGTGGCGGATCAAAGGCTTAAGCCCCTGACGAAAATGCCTGTCCTTCTCCACATCGTCCCGAGCCACATGTGGGACAAAGCGGACTATCTGGTTGAAGCCCACTTCATACTCTGCCACAGACTAATTGTCTTGAGTGTACTTGCTCAGGTCAATTTTCATCTTGTCCAGAAAGGTCTCTGGGTAGAACCTCCTCTCGAACTGCCGGACAAACTCCGCCCACGACAGTGGTCCATGTGCAGCCATGCGAGTCGACTGCACCCCCTTCCACCAGATCTTAGCCTCTCCCTTCAGAAGTTGCGAGACAAAGCGCACGCGATCGGAGACAACCACCTCAAATGCCTCCATCTTGTCCTCCACATAGGACAGCCAGTCAGCGTCCTACACTGGAGTGGCCGCCCCGTCAAAGCTGTCCAACCACAACCCAACCCACTCACAAAGTGAGATGTCGCTAACTGCTCCGACTGCTGTAACCTCAAGCATCGGAGTAGCTTCAACACCAGGGGCCACCTGCCCCTGCTTCAACGCCCTTAGCTCTTGCTGCATGGCCCTCACCGCGGCCAATAGCACCTCCTGGTTACCACCCGCTGGCTGAGTATCCTCAGCCTCCTCAACCGCCGGCTGCACTACACACGTAGCTGCACGACCACGGGCACTACCCTTAGGCAGCATTCCTGCAGCCACCGCAACCCACAATTAAGCAAATACATTATCAGCACAAGCAATAACTCAAAGAATTCAACAAGGTATATGCAAGATATCCAAACCTTTCCCCATCCTACATGTGCAAGTGTGTCAATTTTCTTACTTCTCCTAGAATCTAAAGCCTAGGCTCTGATACCAACTGTAACACCCCAGAACTCACATTACCATGGAATGCCACTAAACCACTCTGACCAACTAAGAAACAAAGATAATTATAACAAGTTCAATAATTAAGAACAACCTCTAGCAATTTAACCAATAGAATAGTCCACAAGTTCAACATTATTAAATTAAAACAAACATCCACGAATAGCTAGGCAATTGGCTAGAATCCTTTCGAATTTATTACAGTGTAAATTGATGAACCAAGTGCATTATTGTGGTGCCGCTCTACCCATCCCATGTATGTTGAAGAATCACCTGTAGGGGGGAAAAACAAGGGTGAGATAAAAATCTCAGCAAGCAAACTATTTAACAGACTATTCAAACAACAAACAAATATACAACATCATTAATGTTACCGCATAACCGCTAGGATTTTAAACATAGGATTTTAAATAACTGGCATATGTATGCAATTAATCCATCCACAAATGAATGCATATGCATGCTATGATCCACTGCACCCTTACCCAGCAAATTAAGAGTGTGCATCGTACTACGGCAATGTACGATGCTGTACTGGTACGGTCACGGCTATAAGCGGCGACATCCATAATGCAATGTCATGATATGTTATGAATGATATGATAATCATAAACCACAAGAATTCCAAGCTCAAAGGGGCATCAATATGGTCCTCATGAAATTAACATCAAGGAAACATCAACATATCCACCATGCATTTATTTTCATATTCTGCAATTGGCTCATTAAACAAATTACCATAAGACTACCAAAACTCACCCAAAGCATAACAAAGGGTATTAGTTTTGCTACCACAACCTTATTTACAAACATGCAACCATGGCATATCATTTCAAATTGTGGTAAACATATATATTGCAAGTAGTAAGAATAACGGGTTAAACATATATATTAAGTAACAGCGCTACTTAATTTTTTTGTATCTCTAAATCTATTAAACCATTTACCGCAAAAGATATATTTCTAGAATCTACACTTAAATACATTCACCTTTCAAGTAGATCACTTATTTTTATTTTGTAACTAACAAGGTGTAACTTAACGTGCAAAAAGAGGACGTACTTTGTTCTGGCAATCTGGGTAGCCAGATTCTAACGCACCCCAACCACAGTACAAAGCTCTAAAAATTATGATTTGTATATAGTAGTTAGATTACTGAATTCTCTACATTTTTCACAATTGTGATCAAAAACATAAAAATCATCTACTACTTTTAAACCAGACCCGAATAGCAATCTGTTTCAGTCTGCACTCCTGAGAGACAGCAAGGTTCCCGACTCCGTTGCGCCCAAATCCCGTAGACTAAAATTCTGAAAACAATACAGAAAATAGATCTCGTCATCCTCTACAATTTTCCTTTTGGCCAGACCAGTAGGAAAAATCATTTCGCAGGTCTAATCTGCACAAACAGCCACGCTGCACAAATTGAACTACACGCAGACAACAGGAATTCCCTAATCAGAGAATCAATTTGCTAATCCCCATCAATTCTCGTGCTAAGAACCCTAATTACAGCAAAAGCAGAAGGGTTTGGGATGAGGATGAGTTACCTAGGGGATCCCTTGGGATCACCCCTCTTCTTTTCTCTTCTTCTTCTTCCTCCCTTTCTTCTCTTCCCTCTCTTCTTCCTTCCTTCTCACTTCCTCCTTTGCACCAAGGGACAGCAGCACGGGAGAGGAGATGGAGGTGCAAAGGACAGGGGAGGGTGGTGGCCAGGGGGTGGAAAAGGGGGGAGAGGGTGCGACCACCAAGAGATACAGGGGGAGGGGGGCTAGTGTTAGGAGGAGGGTGTGCGGCCACCCCCTTGGGCCCTTTGGGGCCCAAGGTGGCAAGCCCACCCTCCAACTAGCCCTAAAAGGTTTTTTTATATTATAATCTATTTCATTCATTTTTCAATTTGATTCTATCTCATAATTTAATTTTTTCCCTTCCCGCACTTTACCGAAAAAATCGGGCGACTCTGTGATTGTTTTAAAACCTACGCCAAATCGACGTTCAAGATATTACAACATTCACAATATAAGTTCTCAAGCTAAATCTGCACCAACCCAATCTTACCATCCGTCTAAGTCTAAAGCAATTTTCACTATTTTATTTATTTTATAAACCAATGGCAACACCTATTATCAAACACTTGGTAAAAATAATTATTTAGAAATTTGATAACATTATTCCCACCCATAGGGTTATAATGACCGAATAGCTTGTCTAAGAAAATTACTTCCATTCTAAAATTAACAAATAGCATAATAATCTCAATACTGAGACAAGGAAAGCCTAGGATAACAATGATACATGGTTGTCAACGTCAAAAGAGGGTATAACATTTATTAGATTAACTAAAAACCTTGAGACAGAAGTTATCATTTTATGTAACATAGCAATGCATTTAAATTTAAAATAATAAAATTGTTTTGGTAAACATAGGTACAACATGATCAAAGGAGGTCTGCCTTCTTGCACGCTGTCTGGACCTTCGGGCTGCTGCTCGAAAAATTCTTCGGCGACGTCGGGTTCTATGCGTGAAATAATAAAATAAATAAATACAAATAAAATCACAAAAGCACAAAATATATACTGAACGGAAGATATTGAATTTAGATGAATTTAGGAAAAAGAATCAACAATTTTGAATTCATATGAAGGAGAACGGGCTTCTGGAAGTTCAAAACTAAAGAAAAAGGAAAAAATAGGATTTTCTGGAATTATTTTCTAAAGGAAATGATATTTATGATGTCAACAAAGAATTAATGGATTTATTTTCTAAAGAAAAAATAGAAATTATGATGTCATGCTGACGTCAGCCCTACACGTGGCAGTTGATGTGGCGGTTTTGCTGGCATGGCTGCCACGTGTTTGACACGTGGCGCTGACGAGGCACCGGGTCGTCTCTAAGCTGACATGGAATGCCACATGGCCCATGTGAATGAGAGAAGGAAATGGCTTTAGTGGATGCCGTCGGATGAGGATCGGGTGGCAGTGATGCATGCAAAAGTTCGGACTAGATTGAATGGTGAGAGACTATTGGACCATACAATTGAGAATGGACTGTCCGATTGACACGGGAATGTTCGGGCAAGTCCCAACGGCGAGAGTTTTCGGACCGTCCGATCAACAATGGGCCATCCGATCCGACACGAAAAATGTTCAGAAAAGTCCAAACAGCAAAAGATTTTGTACTAACAACAGATCGTCCAATCAACCAATGAATGTTCGGACTATCCGAACGGCTAAGGACGTTCGAACCATCTTATCACACCGGGGTGAAAAGTTCAGACCGCTAACAGCAAGGGAGGGGGGTTCTTACTGGAAAGGAATGGAAGGTGGCCAGCGGCGTGGAAGGAGCGGCGGTGGCGCATGGACGACGACGTCAATGACACTCTAGGGGCGAAGGGGCACGACTGAGGGGCAGAAGAGGCGCACAGAGGGGCAGTGAAGCGAAGGGTGGCGGTGGTGAGCTTTGGAGATGGTCGGAGCCGAGTGAATTCCTTGCCAGAGGAGCTCGCTAGCGCAGAAGAAGAGGGAGATGGTGTTGTGAGCTCAAGTGAGCGGAAGAGGAAATTAGGAGTATGGAGAGGAAAGGGGGAGGAAGGGGAAGGCTCAAGGGGTATTTATAGGGCTCGGGAGAGAGACGGTCGCCGAGGTACCTCGCCGGAGTAATGGTGGCTAAAGTGGTGAGTGAATGGCAATATGGTGGGATTTAACAAGGGGAAAAACGATCGGCACAAATGCGGAGTGGCCAGGGAGGTTAGTGCGCACTTGCTCATGAAGTAATGAGGTAGAAACCTAAGCTTTTAAAGCTTTGGTTGAGGCGTTAATGGTGGCGGCTCAACAGGGAAGAAAGGAGATAGGGGAAAGGGTTGATAGGCGGGCCCTACATGTTGGTGGGAGAGAAGAAAAGAGGGAAAGTGGGCGGACGGATGAATGCCATGTGGCGAGAAAGAATTCGGAGCCGTAGGCTAAGAGACAAAGAGATAAGTGAATGCGGACGGTTGAGATCAAATCAGGTGGAGGAGTATTTGATCAAGACTTGACACATGTCAATCCCAGAAAGGTTGGGGTTAAAATTTCATTTTAATTTTTTAGAATTACGAGGAAGCTTCAAAAATTCTTAGAAAATAGCAAATAAACTCTAAAATTCCAAACAATTTTACAAAAATTTCCGGAGCTATTTTAGACTTAGGAAAAATATTTCCAACATAAATTTGGTCTTTAAGTTTTTATAAAAATACTTTTTAGCTTTGAGATTTTGATAGTTCTCCTTGTGCGGGCGCAATTGTCTTGATACATAGGCTACCACTTTTCCTTCTTGCATCAATACACAGCCAAGACCTTCTCTTGATGCATCACAGAAAACTTCAAAATCCTTCCTGATATCTGGAAGTGTTAGGACTGGTACAGAAGTTAACTTCTTCAATTCTTGAAAGCAATCTTCACAAGTTTTACTTCATTCAAACTTCTTTTCCTTCTTTAGCAACTGGGTGAGAGGTCTCGCAAGCTTGAAAAAACCTTCCATGATGCGACGATAATAATCTACTAAACACAGAAAACTTCTGATCTCTCATACAAATTTGGGTTGTACCCAATTGAGCATATCTTTCACTTTTCCTGGATCTACAAACACTCCTACGGAAATCACATTTCCCAAGAAAGCTACTTCCATCAACCAAAACTTACACTTACTAAACTTGGCATATAAATGGTGTTCTCTAAGCTTTTCCAAAACTATCCTCAAATGTTCTTTATGTTCTTTCTCATTCTTATAGTAGATAAGAATATCGTCTATGAATACAACAACAAACTTATCAGGTATTCCATAAACACCTTATTCATTAGATTCATAAAATACGCTGGTGCATTTGTCAGGCCAAAAGATATCACTGTAAACTTGTACAGTCTATACCGAGTAGAGAATGATGCTTTTTGGTATATCCTCTAGTCTAATCTTTACTTGATAGTAACCTGATCGAAGATCAGTCTTGGAGAAAACACATGATCCTTTCAATTGATCAAATAAATCATCAATCGTAGGTAAAGAATACTTATTCTTGATTGTCACATCATTCAAGGATCTGTAGTCCACACACATGCGAAGACTGTTGTCTTTCTTCTACACTAGAAGTACTGGTGCCCGCAAGGCGAAGAGCTTGGTCTAACAAAACCTTTCTCTTGCAACCCCTGAGTCTACTTCTTAACTTTAGCTAGATCATTTGCTAACATACGATAAGGTCTCTTGAAAATTGGAGCTATACCAATTGTCATGTTAATATCAAATTCAATTTCTCTGTAAAGTGGCATTCCTGGAAAATCTTCAGGAAATACCGGGGTATTCCCTTACTATAGGCTCATCTTCCAAAGTTATTCCCTTCAAGTTGTTTAACACACATCCACTCTTTGAAGGTGTATTAGACTTATACTCTACTCAAATTCCTTCAGAATTGGTAAGAGTAATGGCACGATTGGCACAATCTATTTGCCCTTTATACTTGGTTAACTAGCCCACACCAAGTATTACATCTATGCCCTTGGAGTCTATTATAATAAGGTTCACTAGGAACAAAACTCCATTAATATCTATGGTTGCTCTAGGGCAAAATATGTTAGTCCTCATTTCTTTTCCAGATGAGTGGACTAACACGAGGTTCTTTAGCAAATAAGCATCCCAGTTATATCTTTCAACAAAATCTTTTGATACGAAAGAATGCAAAGCTCCAGAATCGAATAATGCTGATGTAAGTACTGAGTTGATAAGAAACTTACCCAAAACTACATCCAGTGCATCCTAAGCAGCTTTTGTAGTAACATGTTTAACACGTCCTCTGTCTATTACTTGTGGAGTCCTAGGAGTTTGGGGCATCCCACGGCCTTGACTTGCAGTTGGAGCTCATGCTGGTGTATTCCCTAGGTTGAAATGAATTGGGGTCACAACTTGGCGTATTTGAGGACAATTGTTGGCATAATGTCCCATATTCTTATAATTGAAGCATTGCACTTCTGTAGCAGAAGTCCTATTCTACTGGGGCTGACCATCATTACTTGCTCGAGGTGCTTGTGCAACTGGGCGGGGTCTAGTAAATGGCGTCCTTGGCACACTTGGCATTGAGGGCCTGCTGAACTGATGTGGATTAGAACAATGATGAGAACTGCTGGCACCATGCTGAGCTTGGAATTTCCTCTGTCAAGACTCATACAGTTGACGTTGAGCATCTTCTTGACAAGGGCCTTGTTCACCATGTGCTGGAATGTCAGAAAATCATTTGACACCAACTGCACTTTAAGGTTGGGGTCCAGTCCTTCTATGAAGCACCAAATCTTGGCTACATCTGTCGTAACATCTTCTGGTGCATATCTTGATAGCTGTGAGAACCTAGTCAGATACTCTAAAACACTAAGATTTCCCAGCTGCAGCTTGCAAAACTCTGTTTTCTTCATCTCCATTATTCCCACAGGAATGTGTGTAGTACAAAAGCTTCAATAAATTCATCCCACATGATGGTCTACACATCCTAGTGAGCAGAATAGTAGTTTCCCACCAATTAGCAGTGATTTTTTTAGTTGATGGGCAGCATACAACACCTTCTCATGGTCATAGCAATGATCCAAAATCAGCTTCTTCTCCACATCCTTGAGCCAATCATCAGCCTCTAATGGGTCAACTGAACAGGCGAAGGATGCCGGTCTGGTCCTCATAAATTCTCCTAACTTGGACTGCGGTGCTTGGATGGATGCTTGCTGAACTAGGTTGACTTGGTTGTGAGCAAGGGCCTGAAGAAGTTGCAGTTGCATAGCCATCATCTGCTCCAAGTTGGGGGCTTGAGCTGGAGGTGATCGGATTGGAGCATTGCTTTCTGCCTGGGCATTGGCATCACGGCTGTTGCCAGCATTGTTCCTTATGTTCACCATCTGAAGCGGTAACCGGGGTTAACAAAAGGTAAGAAGGAAGTAGCATAGTTAAGAGGTTGAGGAACAACTAAACAACATCCCAAATAACACACAAGAGAAAAGCAAACACCAACTTAGAAGAAACTTAACTTCAAATCAAAATAGTTTTAAGGATGGCTGTACCACAAGTGCACAAAGGCTTAGTACAGTCCACCTAGCATACCAGCAAATAGTATAGAATGTTCTAAATACGTGAGCATTTATTTGGATTCTACTGACTCAACAAACTATTCATCCTCCAGGATGACGCACTCCTCGGGATCCTCCTCTGGGTCCTCCTCAGACTCGTCCATATGGTGCTAACCAACACCACACCCGGTGCAATTGCCCGGCGAGCGAGAATGAGAATAGCTACAACTGAAGGTAGGTGACCGGGAGAAGGAATGGGAACGGGAAAAACTGTGTCCTCTATTGGAACCTCCGATGTTGATGTCAGGTGGCGGACTGGGGCGTCACATACTCTTGCGCACTGTAAGCCTACTGCGGGGTCCCAAAGATCGAGTTGGCACCAGGTGGTTGGGGATGACGACGGGTGCAGGTGAAGATGGCGTGTAGGTAGCCACAACTCTAAGACGCTCTAGCTCAGTCTCTGTTGTGATCCTCTTTCACTCCACAACTAAGAGAGCTGTCTGGCACTGAATGAGCTGAGCATGGAGGGTGTCGGAGTGCTGGTAACTGGAAGTAAGGAGCATCTGAAGCTGGCCAATCTCCTGTAAGGTGCTGGTATAGGTAGCTGACATCGCCTGGGTAAGTTGTACCTGGTGCGTTAGTCGGGGGTCATCCACTGTGATCTCAAAGGGCTTGGGGTAACGCTGTCTTGCCCGAGTGGACGGGAAGAAGCAAAAAGGTGACTGCTGTAGGATGTCCTTGTGTATCTGGCATAGGTCAGCTATAGCTAGACAAGCTGCGTCCTGAATAGCATTAGAGCAGCGAGTTCGAGGGTGGTGGTGATGAGCTTCGGAGAAGACCGGAGTCGAGTGAATTCCTCGCCAGAGGAGCTCACCAATGCGGAAGAAGAGGGAGACAGTGTTGTGAGCTCAAGTGAGTGGAAGAGGAAATTAGGAGCATGGAGAGGAAAGGGCAAGAAAGGGGAAGGCTCAGGGGGTATTTATAGGGCTCAGGAGAGAGACGGACGCCGAGGTTACCACGCCGGAGTAATGGTGGCCGAAGTGGTGAGTGAATGGCAATATGGTGGGATTTAAGAAGGGGAAAATGGTCGACACAAATATGGAGTGGCCAAGGAGGTCAGTGCACACTTGCTCATGGAGTAATAAGGTAGAAACCAAAGCTTTTAAATCAATGCTTGAGGCGTTAATGGTGGTGTCTCAATGGGGAAGAAAGGAGATAGGGTAAAGGGATGACAGGAGGGCTGCGCATGTCAGTGGGAGAGAAAAGAAGAGGGAAATTTGTAACATCCTTTTTTCTACTTTTTTTAAAGCTAGGATTTTAAAAATGAATTTTCTGGAATTTTCTGAATTTAATTCAAGCTTCAAATGAATTTTCAAAATTTTAAATGATTTAATATGATTAAAATAAATATTAACATAAGTTGGAAATATTTTATTTGGATTCTTCAGGTCTCAAGGAATTTTCTGGTATTTTTGGTGAATTTTTGGGATTTATTTGCTATTTTCTAGAGCTTTTAGAAGTTTATTTGAATTCCTGGAAAAGAAAAGAAATTAAGAAAAACCCCCAGCCGCCCGATCCGCCCCCTAGCCACGCGGCGGCCATCCGCCCGCTCCCCGCGCCGCCGCCGTACTCCCCACTTCCCGCGCGCGCGCCGCCGCACCCTCGCCGGCCGGTCCCGCCGCCTCCACGCGACGCGCATCCGTGCTGCCACGCAGAGGCACCAACGCGCGCGCTGACCGCGCCTCACCCTTCCTCAGCCGTCCGATCTCCGCGCCGCCCTTTCCCAGTCGTCGGATCCGCCCGGCCGCGCGTAACCCTAACCCTAACCACGTCGTTTGCCCTCGCCCGTCCGATCGCTCGCGCGCGTCATCTGGACCGTCCAAACTTGATCGGAGCCGCGTCCCGCGTCGTAACCGATCCGAGCTCCTTGGTTCGTGTGTTAAAACCCGTTGCTCGCCTCGGTTCGCGTGCCGCCCTCCCCAAACCCTCGCGCCGCCGCTCCCGCACGTCCTCGCACCCGCGCCGCCTCGGTTCCTTTTAGGAGAAAAAGGATGGAAGATCGGATTTTAAGTTAAATACTATATTATTAAGAGGGATCATGACTAAGTAGCTTGTCAGCATGTTCTTGTGCCAATTCAATCAAGTTAGGATCATATATGCACTTAGAATTTAAATTGAAAGCCAACTAGCATTTTTAGAAAAATCGATAGTATCGAAGTTTACTTGGCAGTACTACTGCAATGCGATATGATCGAGAAATGGTGCAGTACAAGCGCACCTCGGTCGAATCGATTTTTAGTTGGCGGTATATATTTTCCAAAGAGGTGTTTTTTTAGAGCATGTTTGCTCCCGTGGAAAACGGTAGTACCAGAGTTCAATTGGCGGTACTACCGCATCGCGGTATGACCGCAAATCTTAAGCGATACTACTGCATCCCAGAAGGATCGAAATATAGATGGCAGTATATTATTTCCGGAGAGGGCCACTTTTGGTCCTCAAGAAAAATGGTAGTACTGCCCCAAGGAAGCGATACTACCAAAATATGAGAACTACAACACTTCCAACAGTGGTAGTACTGCACCGCATAGTAACAGCTAGTTTAGAACACATTAATTATGCCTGCTATAGTCATTACAAGGAAGTGCAACAGTACCAGCCTAACAACGGTAGTACTTTTGATTTCCCTGATTTTTTATGATCTTCTCTCAATCGGTCAAATTTGGTTAGTGGAGGGTGTAAATATACCTCCACCAGCTTAAGGACAGAATTAGGGACTTCATTTAACATCCTTGAGCTAAAAGCATACCCTCTATACGTTATATACACTTGTTGCATTCATTTGAGATAGTTAAGACAATTCAAGTGCATTCATTCCTAGTTTGCTCCTTGGCACTTGAGATCTATCAAGTGAAGATCATGGTTTATTACTCTTGGTGCTTGCCGGCACTTAGACAACTTGGCAAAAGTTTGCGTGGTGATATCTTCAAATAATTGTGAAGAGGCTTGGTGCCAACTGTGAGTGGCTCGATCTTCACTATATCCGAAGCAGAGGAAGAGCAACCACTAGTGGATTCGAGGAGTGATGCTTAATTCATAGAGTCAATCCAATTCTATTGGGTTTTCCTCAATGTGTACTAGTGAAGACCAGCAAGTCTTTGATATCATATCAAAACATCACGTGACTTCATTTGGTTACTTCCTTGTCTCTACTTTTGCATTTATATTTCTAGATATTGAAATTAATATATCTTGTTAAGATAGAATCTTATTTGTAGAGACTTGACTTGCAGTGTCTTAAGTTTACTAGAATTGTGTATAGGTCTTGAATTGTAGTAGAAAACTTGTTTAACTCTTAATTTGTAGAAATTAGTTTTAGAAAGTTAGAAATTTTAATAACCTCTTATTCACCCCCTCTAGTCAGTTATTCTTGAACCTATAGTTGTTTCTCTCCCAAGCGAAATATGCTGTTAAACTCCTTGATCGCATGGCCATGTCATCTTGCAAGCCCACCTCCACACCTATTGATACTTCACCCAAACTTTTTGATCTTTTTGGCTATCCTGTTGAGGATCCAACTACCTGCCATAGCTTAGTAAGTGCCCTGCAGTATCTCACCTTTACTGGTCTTGATATCGCATACATCATGCAATAAATATGTTTGCAAATGCACGATGCTCGCAATAGCCACCTTTGTCTAGTCAAAGGAGTCCTTATATACGTCAAGGGTACCATGCACTATGGCTTGCACTTCTTTCAGTCCTCCCCCACTGACCTCATCGTATACACAGATGCTGACTGGGCTGGTTGCCTGGACACTTGCTGCTCCACTTCTGGTTACTATATTTTTCTTGGAGTGAATTTGGTGTCTTGGTCCTCCAAGCGACAACACACCATTTCCCGTTCTAGTGTCATTGCCAGTGCCATGGCTGAAGCTAGCTGGATCCACCAACTCTTCCAGGAGTTGTACCATCCACTCATCGAGGCTACAGTGATGTTTTGTGACAATATCAACTCCGTGTACATGACCTAAAACCCAATTCAACATCAACGCATGAAGCACATCAAAATTGATCAGTACTTCATCCGTGATCAACTAGGTTCAGGTCCTACATGTCCCATCATCATCACAATTCACCGATGTGTTAACAAAGGGGCTGCCGTCATCCCTCTTCTTTGATTTTCAGTCTAGCCTCAACGTTCGCAATGCTGCCATTGTGATTGTGGGAGAGTGTTAGATGTATAGTAGGCATGATTGCCTATGATCAATCATGATTGTTTTAATTCAATAAATATCTTTTGTATAGGGCAAGTGTTTAATTGTGGATGCTTTCCTTGTTGTTGAAGTATAAGTAAATTACTCGTCTTTCCTCATCAACTTAAGCTTTTGGGTGAACTGGTTGGTGCATGCAACTCAATATGGTACAAAGCCATGAGGTCTTGAGTTCGAGACCCGGTTGACGCAATTAAAAAAAGTAATTATAGTCCACTTCTATTCCACATCTTAAGCCTGACAAAGCCTACACGTCAGGGGGAGTGTTGAAGTATAAGTGAATTGTCCGTCTTTCCTCATCAGCTTAAGCTTTTGGGTGAACTAGTTGGTGCATGCAACAAAATACTTGTAACAATTGATGTACTCTATATATACTAATCAATGGAATGACATCATGTGTGTGGCCTTTCCCCAAAATCCTTTCAGTAACAACAGAAGGAGGGTAAGGGCAGCACAAGAATAAGTGCAGGAGGGGGTGGTCATCACCCGTGAAGGGGGAGGGGTAAGCGACCACCACTGGTGGAGAAATAGGAGGGGCAGTGGGCTCAGCAAGAAAGACGGAGTAGAGAGATGGTACCTACAACCATCGGCGTGCACGTCTTCGTCTCCTCCGGCCACATGCACCTCCCTACCGCCATTCTCATGCACGTCTTCTAGCAAGAGGAGAGTCACACATCCCTTGGCGCGGTCGTCCCGAGCAAGCACGCTGCACGTTTGGAGCCTACACCCATATAGTCCTGGGCGGGTGATTTCGAGTGATGAACATCACATTCTTCTCTAGTCCCCCTAAGTGACCATAGGGCAGCGACATGGCGTCCGCTGCCACCACAGCGAGCAACACTCGAGTCCATGTTCACGCAGACAATGACAAACCAGATAAGAAGCATCCTATTGTTCTTTGAGCAGAGGATGACATGGCTACAGCAGCCCAAGGTAGGCAATCAGGATCCAAGGTGTTACGAAACCTAGAAGGTTCTAGCGTTGGCAAATACCAAAATTGCCCCTAGTGGGCTTAGACTACAAATAGAGAGGTGTTGTACCATGTAGATAGATCTGAGTTCTGAGAATTAATAGACTACTCTGGTGTTCTCTCAATATTGGTGTCTCCTGTGATTGATCTATGCATTCGTGGTGATTGATTGATTGCGAGATTGTGTTATCGTTTATCTTTTCTACATCAATTTCTTAACATGTTATCAGTATGAATTGCTCTATGAGGTGCACGGTATGCAAATCATGAAACAATCTATTATGTATTGTTGTTCATGTTTTCAATCTAGATTGATTCAATATTCTCTAGCAATGCTATGTTTATATCAATCTTGTGGTAATCGTCCCTAGCAATAGATTGATCTAAAATTTGTGTTTAGATCTAGAACCATATAGATTGGTCACCTCGTTTCTGGATCGATTTTACTGGATTAGAAATTTTAGATCTAAAATCATGGTAAGAAAAATGTGTCGTTGAGGCTCTACCGAAACCATCAACAGAGCACGACCCCGACGGCCTCCACTGCAAGCATGCTACCAGGTCTCGACTAGCCCGAAGCCGCCAATCGCCGGAGTCCATCGTCGCCGTATGGCACATCCTTCCTCATGCTTGGCCGCCTAAAGCGGATCGCGGCCGCAGCTGCTCGAGAGTTGGCCTTGTCACCACAGCACGGCACTGAACCTGGGACCACCGCACAATGCCCAAAGTACACCCAAAGTTGCTGGATCCATATCGGCCGCACCTACCCATGGCCGCAGCTCCACGCTGTTGCTTGAGGCCGACGCACCCTCCCACCGCCGCATGCCGAGCCCGACCACTACGCCCAATGCGTCTGGCTGCTAGTCGCACTTGGCTGCCCATTGTACCGATGTCGTTCGCTCGGCCATCAACAGCCGGAATTATGCCACCTCCAGAAGCCACCCTCGGCGCCACCACTAGAAGTTGTCGGCCGAGGTCGCCTCGTATCGATCCACCCCGAGCCCAGTTGCCCGCCATCTGCACGTGCATTGTCACCTCACCTAAGGCCACCGCTGTCAGTTTTTCCTTGGCAATGCCTGAAATCAATGGTCGCCTTTTCACCATGGAAGGGCCGCCGCCCACGAGCCTACACTCGATCCGCATACTGGAAGTCATCGTTGCTCTAGGCTCAAGGCCACCGGCCGCTGCTCACCATGCCTAGCTGCCGTCACACTAGGCTGCCTACTGTGACTGGCCTCTCGCCACACCACATCACCGGTCACTCAGAGCACGCGCCTACCACTGCCTCTTGCGGTCAGCCGCCGAAACGGTAAATGGTGGTTTGGGTTACCCTAGCCACCTATCTCCAATGGGCCAGTGGGCTATATGGGCTGTTTTCAGCCCAAGAAGAAGAAAAAACCGGTCGATGATGAATTTATGGTTAAGTCCCTGCAGTTTTCGGGAAATTCAAGAAGTCTGCAGAAAATGGGAAAATGATTATAATATTGATCCCAAAGTTTGTCAAAAATTATGAATAAACCCAACAGGCCGAATTTAGCTCTAAAGAAATTATTTTTGATTATATGAGCTTCATTATAACCTTGTTAGCACATTTTGTATTATGTGTTTTCTGGATTTATTTTCTTCAATGTATTTTATTTCTGTTTATTAGTAATTCTAAAATTTTGCTTATTAATTAGTAGAAATTTATTAAAATTGCTAGAAAGATTACTACAAAATTCTACGAAATCCTAATACTTAGTTTTTAGGTATATGAGCTTCCATGAAATTGTGAAACCTTAGACTTAGTATATCTTTGAAGCATCATATTTCTTTATGGTTTATTTTCTAGCATTGTGTGTTTTTGTATTTATTTAATGGATTAGTAATTCTGAAAATTGCTTAAATGCCCTAATAACTATCAGAAAATCCCAAGAGATTGTTAGGAAGATGTCGGGACCTGGAACAACACTCCAAGTCCCTCTTTGTAAATCGCACTATCCCAGGAAAAACTAGTGCACGCAGGGTAAACAGTGATGTATATCACGCAAAATCACCACAATTATATTAAGCAAATTTGCGGCCATATGGCCAAGTCTTACAATAAAATGGCACGAGGCCAACTGAAAATAACAGCAGCAGAAAAACAATAAAGGTAGTAGCTCAGCCCATCCAGCCTCCCACAGGCGAATGACTGTAAGACGCATCCTACTCGCTGAAGTAGTCCTCACCGTCGAAGTCTGGCAACATATTTTAGCAAGGTGAGTACTTTGAAAGTACTCCACAAGTCACACCGGGAAATCTAACAGAGTGATGCATGCATAATGGATTTCAAAGGGAGGCTTAATAGGGTAAATGTGCAGAAAAGCAGTACTAAATTTTAAATACAATAACGTAAGTACAAAAGCCACATTTTTAATACATCATAAGAAACAATATTTAACAAAGTAGTATCATTAGTGTAGACTCTGACCTACACTAATCTAACCACGAGTATCCTACTCGGACCATTTTCCAAAACACTGTTGTTTGCCAAAACCAAGTTTTATAAAATCAAGCCTAATATGTGAAAATTCTACTCAGCATGTCCATGACCGTGGACACGGCTATCTAGGATAGATTAAACTCTGCAGAGGTGTACAACTTTACCCATAAGACGTGTCCTCCCGCTTGAGCCACGCGATGTACACACTGCCTTTGGTGTGCGACAGGGAGTTCACGACAAGGCTGTTCCAATGATCCATAGCCAAAACAGTCATGCCGCTACTAAGGTTTCACCACAACTCGAATCCACGAGTTGGAGCCCCCTCTGGTGTCATGTGAGACTTTTCGCGGCCTACGCCACGCTCAAATTCAGCCTTTAGCGAAACTATATTTGGAACTTCACAACTTACTTAGCCAGGTCTGTCCCATACCGGACTTGTGGTAGTACGAACTGACTTCATAAAATGGTTCACAGAAACGGTTTTTAATTGACTTAGGCTCAATCCACATACCCACATGCACGACAATCTACCATGTGTCTCCAAACACGAGGCATGCCGGCACCCCACCACCTAACCAATAGCCTAAGTCCAAACCAACTTTCTATTTTCAATTTTAAATCATTTTATAAACTTTCTTAACTCACCAAAGTCAAGAATTCATTTAAAAAGACTGTCATTTCATGTGACATAGTTGATCCCACCTAAAATCATACTAACCCAGGCTAAGCAATTCTATAAATTTTCTAGTCAATACTATGGTAATAACAGGATTTTTATCTAAGGTGACAAGGCATGTGAAATAAATGTCAAATTTGGCTATATTCAAATGATCATGGGTATATCTAACATTTAAACTGAATGTAAATTAAATTTGAATAAAAGTACGCATGCATATACAGTAAAGCAACATAATTAAATTTGAAATAATAGGGTCAACATGGTCAAAGGTGTGACTTGCCTTGCTCGAAGTCTTGCTGCGAATCGTCGAAGTCGTAACCTCTCGAATCGTCAAAACCTAACGTGAGAAACTAAATCAAAAGAAATTCAAAAAAAATTCAAATAAATTCAAAAAATTCAAAAGGTGCACAAATGGAAAGTTCATGATTTTAGAAAAATTTAGAAATTTGAACGGGTCAATTTGGAGTTAAAATGGAGAAGTTATAGCCTTCCAAAGATTTAATTCAAAGAAAAAGAAAATTACTAATTTCTGGGATTATTTTCAAACTGAAAATACATTTATGATGTCAGCAAGTAATTTTCCAAATTAAATTTCTAAAGAAAAACCGGATTTATGACGTTAGCAATCATTACGGTTTTAATTAAAATAAAAATAAATGCTGACGTGGCTTCCACGTGGCAACACATGGCTGCCTCGTGGCTGCCACGTCATGGCGTCAAGCCGACGTGGCCACGTGCGCGCGGGGTGGCGGTCGGTCGCCCGCGTGGCCGAGGCGTGGCGCGTACATGGCTGCCACTTGGGCGCCGCGGGTGCGCAGGTGCTGACGTGGCCGGGGGCGGCCGGCGGTGGCGCACGGGGCCCGATGGCCGCGATGTTCCGATGGACGGCGGTGCTGGCTAAGTTGCAGACAAGCAAGAGGGAGGTGAGGGGAGTGCATCGGTACCAGCTGCAGGGCTCGAGGACGACCGGAGGAGGATGGCGACTGTGAGGAGCGGTGGCGGAAAGGAGGTCATCGGTGGCGAGGGAGCTCCGGCAGTGATAGGGCTCGGGGAAGGAGTGGCCGACGGTCGCCGAGGCAAGGGGAAGGTCGTGGCGCGGTCGGCGAGGTACGGGGAGGCCCAAGGTGGCGACATTTGCTCGCCGGAGTTGGTGAGGCCGGCGGAGGAGAAATTGAGCACGGGGGGCTTCGGCTCGGATTTTTGGAATTGGAGAGCGAGGGGAGAGGCGGTGTGTCGAGAGAAGGCTCGAGGCGTGCTTTTGCAATCTGCCGAGTGCGGCGGAGTTGGAATTTGCATTTGCATTAGTGTGGGAGAGTAATTGGAAAGGAAACCAAAGGTTTTAAAGCTTCGGTTTTTCAGTGTTAATGGCGGTAGCGGCGGCGGTGATCGCGCGGGAAAGAAGGAAAGGGCGAGGAAGACGGAGCTGACAAGGAGGGCCCACCGGTCAGCGAGAGGGGAAAAGAAGGAAAGAAAAGGGTGTCAGCTCGGATCTTCGACAAGTGGCAAGGGGAGGGGTGTGGGACCGTTAGATTTCAAGCGAAGCGGTAAGTGAGAAGGGAGGGTCGAGATTCAATCAGCAACGGGGTTTTAATCGGAGCCGTTCAAGAAAGGGGTGGGGTTAAGTGGCTACGAACGAGCGGTATTCGATCCGACAACGGCGAACAACTCCAATCACGCCATGTGTCAGCCAGAGAGAAGAGGGTAGCGGGTGAAGCGGTAAATGGGGACGTGCGACTGGGATTTAATCGGCACGGTGAGGATTGGGTCTAGGTGCGACAAGTGTCGGCACAGGGAAAGGGTAAGGCGGGGAGAGGGTTTAAGTGGGATTGGACGGCTGGGGTTAGATCTGGCGGCAGGGATCGGATCTGGTGGTGACACTTGTCAGCCTAGGGGAAAGTTTTAGGATTTAAATTTTCTTTTTAATTTTCAGAAATGCTAATAGGTTTTAAAAAGCTTAGAAAAATACCAAATGAGTTTTAAAATTTCTAGAAAAATTCAGAGAATCATATCAAACTTTACTAGACTTAATAAAAATATTTTCAACCTAGTTTGATATGTAAATTTTGCGAAAACACAATTTAACTTTAAAAGGAGGGTTTTTAAATCTTTATAATTTCTTGAAAATTATTATAAATACAGATTTGACTTTAGGAAAATGAAATGCATTTAATTTTTGACCTTGCAAAAAATAAGATATTTATTTTGGCTTTTATAAAATGAGAGTTTTTAACTTTTCTCACTTCAAGGCTTGGAATAAAATCCAGGAAAATCGAATAAATTCCAGAAAGACACTTTAAAAAGGAAATAAAAATTTGGGATATTACAGAAGATCTGGGAAATGATACTTTATCTACACGGTAACATGAAGTTGCCGCGCATATGCCAGAATGGTATATATTGGAATATACCATACTCATCTGATATTACACATTTATTTTGACAAATGCAGTCTATAAATGTAATGCCTCTGAAAGCTATAACCATTTGCTTGAAGCAAATATAACTCTCAAAATACTAGATGACCTATTGGATTTTAATAATCCCGAATAATCTAAATCTATCATATTTATTTGGCATCATAAATTATAGAGGCACATAAATTACCTCCTAAATTAATCACATATATTCCTCAAGAATAATTATTCCATCTGGAAGGTTAAACTAGAAGTATATTCTAGCAAAATATATATTCCATGCAGATTAATAGATGGTCATGTTTTATGTAACAACGTTATGCACTTGTAAACATCCTGAAGATGGATATTACGTTATCAAAACATAATACTCTGGACTAGGTTAAAGCATGTTACACTAACACAAAACCTGAAGTTTGTGTAATCCAAATTTTAAGTCAGAAGTATGAGTAGTTGGATCATAACATTGGGCCATACATAAGAAGTTAGAATATTTCTGTTGTATCAAATTAATAACCCACTAGATATTTGGGAAAATATACCATAAGTAGAGATATGCAGTTTTCCATGTCACTGCATTAATAAATATCTAACTCACTGCATTAAGAAAAAGAACCCCCAATTAAGAATTAGTGTGTATTATGAGAACCAATCATTTCCCATATGATATCACCACCGTAGCATACTAAGGGGATTTTAAAATATGCTATTATGGAAGATCACATCTCGGCATTACGGGAGAGAAATGCTCACAAAATTTTGAATGCCATGATATTTTCCTCAAGAAAAATCTTTACTATATGGTTCATGCACTAACTAAACTAAATATAAATTTAGTTGATGCTCATGTATGCCAGAAGTGGGGAGACTGTCAAATTTCTTTTTACATTGCATGAAGGAGTTACATAGTACTTACATGAAGTAAATATGTTGCTAAGTTTGGAATACCCCGGGTTGAATAGTATATCCATCCTTTGCGAAATTGACTTATTAGTCAGTGACCTAAACTCTACGAGGACGCCTGTGGATCTAAGGTCTAGTGATACTAGTCAAAATAATCATTAAACACTCCTTGAATACTCTAGAAGAGAACTCACCCTGAAGGTAAAATACCTCATGAAGAGGCTCATTCTGAAGATGAAACCCCAATAATAAGGCGCGTGCATATTACAATACTGGAGAACACGGAACAACCAAAAAGCCATTGATGAGGACATCACTTCTACTGATATGAACACTCCTCTTACTGCTTCCATGAATGATGGGCAAGGTCCAATTACTCAAGCACGTGCTCATCAACTCAACTATCAGGTAACTCAATTTTAGGAGTCAATAATATTTCCGCTGAGAATTCGATACTTCCTAAGACTTGTGATTTTCTTATTCTTAGGAACCACGGAGAAGAACCACGCGAGCTTAAGTGTAGAAGTGAAACCATCAAGAGCAATCCAATTCATATTCGCGAGTTCGACTCAGATTCGGACTTCTTGACAGCACCAACTTCAAACGGCCATAACTTTTGATCCAGAAGGTTTCTCATGGCCCGTGAGTACTCGTTGGAAAGATATTGGAGTCTACTTTCAGATGAATCTAGTCTCACCTCGAAATTCCACCTAAGCCAATCAGAAACTGCAAAACAAATCACGTCACTATTCACACAAAACAAGTCTGAGTCAAAGTGGCCCTTGGGCCTTCTAATCACGCTTAGACTATTTGGGCTGGCACTATTCATGCTGGTACTATTCACATGAACAGTATCCATGAATAGTACCGCACCCCTTTTGTTAGATAAGTACGGCCTCCCCCACCCATATTTAAGGAGGTCGCACCCCTCTAGTTTTTCTTGGGTTTTTCTTAAGAGTTTATTCTGCTTAGCAGTCTCACCGCACGTCCGGTTGAGGAACCCCAACTTATGAACTTAATCTTTATTCGTAATACAATTTTAGATTGCATCTTTTACTCTCTTGCTTGTGTTCTCAATTCGCTTGCAGGAGATAGCCTTCTTGGCAAGGTCAACCGCGTTCGGCACGGTTGATAACCATCGGAGCAGTGGTGTAGTGATTGTGAGGGGATCGATCTGTTTTGATCGGAGCCTTTGGATCATCAACGTCGAGTTCTCCACAATCGACTTATCAGTACCTCTCGGAAGATCGGGCCATCGTCACATTAGCCATCGTTTTGGGAAATGACGAAGTTTTGGTTAACACTGAAAGACACTCAATTATGAGGATATTTGAAGAAAAGTTGTCGACAACCAGTTTACCTCTAAAATTGCTAGAGCTTCTCGTATGAGAACATAAATCCGGAACCAAAGTTCATGGCCGACTTGAAGTGTTCATATCGACTCAAAAATGAAAGGAAGCAATTAAGGCTAAACCATACTCGTAGATGAAAGTCTTGGAACCTGTTCGTTCAGACTTGATGGGTCATTATGAAAAATGAGATGATGAAAACGATGGTTTAAGAATCCCTAAAGAGATCAATATTCTCCTGTTATGAATAAAATGATGTTCCATTATATAATAACTCTGATAGATGACATGAATAAGATATGCAGTTACTGAATTTTGAATATCCTTGATGGGATCTTTGAAGGAACCCAAAGCTTGATCCCTAAAGGAACTAGTGTTTTAACAAGAAAGTAAATTGCAACATGTATATATATATATATATATGTATGTATATAAAACTCAGACCTGATAAATTCTTGCTTGAAGAAAGAGTATTTCCTAGAAAAGAGCATTTCCCTGACAAGAAATTAAAGCACCAATTGATCAAAAATATACCAACGATTTTGCGATCCCTAGAAGTGGATAAAGACCAATCCAAGACATGAAGAAATGAAATGAGGAGGCTAAGAACCAAAAGTTCACCACATAAGCACATATGAAGTGCATCTCCTACTAGAAAACTGATGGAGTGGCAATATCCTTTATTACCATGAAAGTACCATATATATTGGTGTTAATGGTAAATCTTTTAATCCCCTAAGTGACAAAATTAAGACTGGTTATATTGATTTTGTGGTAGTATGACTATACTTCTAGTTCTACAGAACAGACTTTTGGTCATACAGTACTACTTAGAGATGGTTGCTAAATGTTAAAGACCCTAAAAGGTTTTGATAAGTTACATCCTGAAGAAATATGGTATTACAATTGATTACCCCCATATCCTGATCAGGATAAATATACTGGCCTGTGGAATAATAAAACTTAACTGGAAGTGGTCTTCAGGGGGAGCGTATACTAAACTTTTATAGTTATGCATGAGATTCAGAAAATCTCAACTTTAGTCAAACATAGAAGGTATTGACTTGATGATCACGACCTTGAAGGTTTTACCACCTATCAATATTAATCCAATCAATGGACATGATAAAGGTCTTAAAGATCTTAATATATCTTGAAGATAGTTTATAAATCTTGAAGATAAGTGTTACAAATTCTGAAGATAAGGATTGTACTCTTTTTCCCTTAGTAAGTTTCTCCCATTGGGTTTTCTTACTTGAAGGAATTTAATAAGGCAACAACTACAACACATTTAACATATGCTATGTATTTTTTTCTCCATTCCTTTTTTCCACTGGAGTTTTGGAGGGAGTTTTTAACAAGGCATATGCATATCATGGTATGAAGCCTCACCAGAATGTGATTTGGCTCAGGTGAATGATTAGCCACAACTAGAAATCATGTGGCACAAACATCGTTGATGACTCCCACCATTATCTATGAAGATAATGCAAGTTGTGTGGTATAGATGCGAATGGGCTATATTAAGAGTAATATCACAAAGAATATTGCTCCTAAATTCTTTTGTCCTCATAAGATCCAGAAGAACGAAAAGATAAAGGTATTAAAAGCTAGACCTTATAATAACTTGGCAGATTTATTCATAAAATCTCTCCCAGCCTCTAGTTTTCATAAATGTGTTTTGAGGCATGGGATGAGACGGTTTAGAGACTTACAAGGTTTAGGGGGAGTAAATCCCTAACCATAGCCCTTATGTAAGACCAGAAGACTTATATGATCCAGAAGATCTAAAAGTTGCATGGGATGAGGCATGGGATGTGTGTTTTTCCTGAAGTTTTTCTCATGTGAAGGTTTTTAATGAGACAACAAGTACGTCACAAGCATCAGATGCGATGTACTCTTTTCTCCATTCCTTTTTTCCCGTTGGGTTTTTTAGAGGAGTTTTTAATAGGACATATGCATACCGTGGTATTCGTCCAAGAGGGAGTATTACAAAACCTAGAAGGTTCTTGTGTGGGTAAATACCAGAATTGCCCCTAGTGGGCTTGGACTATAAATAGAGAGGCATTGTACCATGAAATAAATCTAAGTTCTGAGAATTAATAAAGACTACTCTTGTGTTCTCTCTCTATTGGTGTCTCGTGTGATTGATCTATTGCGTTCGTGGTGATTGATTGATTAATTGTGTGATTGTGTTACTGTTCATCTGGTGTACATCGATTTCTTAACACAGAGATCATCAGGCCGTCCTCCAGTGATAGTGACGCAGCCAAGGCAATCTGGAGGAGAAGCTGAGAAAGAATGCAGGAGACGGCCAGGTGTGCCTACGTTGCTTGCCTAGGTGGAACTCCGTGACGAGTGGGAGTAAGCTTGTGCGGCTTGTTATGAAACTTAAAGGGTTTTCGATATAGGCAAATATCGAAACTACCCCAAACGGTTCCCTACTATAAATATAGAGGTATTGCACCATGTAAACCAATCTATTATAAATAAAGCATACGTTTTAGTGTTCTATTTTTCTGGTGTCTTGTGTGATTGATTGATTGCCTTCGACGATTGTGTTCGTAGATTGCGTTGCCGTTCATCTATTTTACATCGATTTCACGACACGTTATCAACACAAAGCTCTACGAGGTGTACGAGAGCCACCCATTAGATCAGATGGCAGAGGAAGAGATCTGTCTGGTAGACAGTGGAACCACCAACTCGATACTAAAGGAAACAAAGTATTTTCATACGTTAATAAAGAAAACGGGAATGTAATGACCATCACCGGAAGAGATGCTCTAATTGTTGTCACTAAAAGAGCCACAATTATTCTCCCTATGGGTATGAGAATAGTAATTGAGGATGCCCTTTTGTATCCAGAATCAAAACGTACCCTATTGAGTTTTAAGGATATTCGATTGAATGATATCCATATCGAGACTGAAAATAAGGGTGGCGCAGAATAGCTCCTCTTGACCAAATCTGACGGCGATCAAAAAAGAGTGGTTGAGAAGCTTCCCTCCTTCTTCTCAGGGTTATATTACACCTACATAAAACATGAGAAATATGTAGCAATGAAAATAGAGTATAAAGCTTAGGAACCTTTTAAGATCTGGCATGATCGCTTAGGGCACTCTAGGATAGGTATGATGAGAAAAATAGTGAGCAACTCTGTTGGCCATAGTTTAAAAACTCAATCCTTTCCTAAACCTGAAGATTTCTTATGCCCAGCCTGTGCTACAGGAAAGTTTATCACTAGACCTTCTTACCTGAAAGTAGATGTAGAATCACCTATTTTCCTGGAAAGAATACAAGGTGATATATGTGGACCTATTCAACCCCCTATCGGGCCCTTTTAGATATTTTATAGTGGTAATAGATGCTTCTACTAGATGGTCCAATGTATGCCTGATGTCTATTAGGAACCACGCCTTTGCTAAACTAATAGCTCAAATTATCTAATTGAGGGCAAACTTTCTAAAAGAAAGAATTAAATCCATTCGGATGGACAATGACGGCAAATTTACATCCAAGGCATTTAATAACTATTGTTTAGCCTTAGACATTAAGGTAGAGCACTCTGTACCACATGTCCACACTCAAAATGGCCTTGCAAAGTCATTGATCAAAAAGATTAAGCTGATTGCTAGACCCCTGCTGCAGAATAATAGGCTCCCCACCAGCTATTGGGGACATGCAGTTTTGCATGCAGCAGCACTAATAAATTTACGACCAACTACATACCATTAGGTTTCCCCCTTACAACTAGTGCGTGGAAAAAAACCAAGTATTTTCCATCTGCGAAAATTTGAATGTGTTGTATAGGTGCCAATTTCACCACCACAACGGACAGCCATGGGCCCTCACCAAAAGTTGGGAGTATATGTTGGCTTTGAGTCCCCGTCGATAATTAAATATCTTGAACCTACCACGAGAGACATGTTTACGGCCATATAAGCCGATTGCATCTTCGATGAAGATAATTTCCCGGTATTAGGAGGAGGAAAGTATCTAAATGATGATAAATGCCGAGAAATAGACTAAAATGCCTCAGGCATTCAGGCCCTAGATCCACACATCACAAAATCTGAATTGGAGGTTCAGTGAATAATAAACCTGCAACAATTTGCAAACAATTTGCCAGATGCCTTCACTGATCTGAAGGGAGTAATAAAGTCTTACATTCCAACAGTAAATGTTCTGGAGAGAGTGGAAATACACCAGAAGGATATTCGAATCACACCAACCCCTCATGTGAAGAAGAAGGGGAGAGCGCTGGAAAATGAGGCCTCAATTCCTGGAGACGTCCGCAGAAATCGATACTAAATGTAAATAAAACACTAAATGTAAATAAAACATCTCCCATATCAAGTGAAGAAACTCAACCTGAAGTTGAGAGAACCCCTGAAGGGATTGATCCTGAGGATCGTAACCCCAAATATAGAGGCATTGCACCATGTAAACAAATCTATTATCAATAAAGCATATGTTATGGTGTTCTATTCTCCTGGTGTCTTGTGTGATTGATCGATTGCATTCGATGATTGTGTCTGTGGATTACGTTGCCGTTCATCTATTCTACATCAATTTTACAACGCAGCTCACAATGGGATCAGCCTTCCAGATTTACAGTAACACAACACAGTTGTAGTTCGGCACTTCTGCCATAGTTTTTCCTCTAAAATGTGTAGATTTGTGGAATACAGAGTTAAATGTGTAGTTCTTTGATAGTATTGTCATAAAGTTGTAGTTTCATGAAATTTACTCCAAAATGAATGCGAGAATGAAATACTAAATATGATCAAAAGAGATAAGCTAGCATTAAATTTACATACATTTCATATATTTCTGAAAAAGAAAATGGAAAGCTTCTATGTCTAACGAAATGGACTGGTAGGAATACAAGATTAGGAAATTCGTTCAAGCTGGGCTTTCTAGCTTATTTCGAATGCATGAATACTTCATAAATCAAGGAGGGAGGATTCCTCGTCACTCGCCCCTGCCACGTCGTGCCCATGCATTGCTGGTTCGACGCGTGTGTGCGGGTGGGTTCGCCCGTTCGAGCGCTGCTATGTGCTCGGGCCGTTCGAGCACTTTCATGCGCTGGTTAGCAGGCCGCAGCTTGTGCGCATTTACGGTGTTGCCGAAAGCTCCGAGAAAAAGGGTGACGTGTCCTGCGCTGGCTCTCGCGTGCTGTGCGGACTTCTCCATGGGATGGATTTGCTTTTTTGTTGGCGCACCGCATCCGTTCGCTTCTTCTTCTTGGATCTTCCGTTCGCTGCTGCTTCTCGGTTCTTCTTGGCGTGTTGTCTTATGCGTTACTTGGTTTGCTCGATTCATCTGTGATGCACGCTTTCCCTACGGCGCTTGCAGTCTGTTCATGGTTCCGGTTCTTTGTTTTGTGTCCTTGTGCAAGGTATTGTTTGCTTCTTGTTGTTCTTCCGGTTTGTGGAATAGTGTGTGCTTGGGTCGTTTGAGCGCTTTCATGCGCTAGTTAGCAGGTCGCGTCCTGTGCGTGTTTACGGTGCTGCTGAAAGCTCTGAGAAAAAGGGTGACGTGTCCTGCGCCGGTTTTAGTGTGCTGTGCGGGCAGTCTGTTCGTGGTTCTGGTTCTTTGTTCTGCGTCCTTGTGCAAGGTATTGTTTGCTTCTAGTCGTTCGAGCGCTTTGGTGCGCTGGGTAGCAGGCCGTGTCTTGTGCGTGTTTACGGTGCTGCCGAAAGCTCCGAGAAAAAGGGTGACGCATCCTACACCTGCGCTGGTTTTCGTGTGCTGTGCGGATTTCTCCACGAGATGGATTTGCTTTTTTGTTGGCGCATCGCGTCCGTTCGCTTCTTCTTCTTGGTTCTTCGGTTCGTTGCTTCTTCTCGGTGCTTCTTAGGGTGCTGTCTTACGCGTTACTTGGTTTGCTTGATTCCTCTGTAATGCGCGCTTTCCCTGCGGCGCTTGCAGTCCATTCATGGTTTCGGTTCTTTGTTCTGCCTCTTTGTGCAAGGTATTTCTTGCTTCTTGTTGTTCTTCCAATTTGTGTTTAGAAGCCCGCAGCCTGTGCTGATTTAGTCTGTTTGTTGCTGCCCATGTTGCCGAAGATTTCATCAAGAAGGGTGACGCATCCTGTGCGGACTTTTCTACAGGATTGATTTGCTTTTGGGTTGGCGTAGCGCGTCCGTTCACTCCTTTTTGGTTCTTCTGCTTGCTCTTTCTTCTCGGTTCTTCTTGGGGTGTTCACTTACGTGTTTCTTGGTTTGCCTAATTCTTCTATAATGTGTGCTTTCCCTTCGGTTTGTTAGAGTTTATGTGGTGTTAGCCATTCTAGATTTGTGTTAGCCAGTTTGGATTATGCTTTACTTTTTTCACAAATTTGTTCTTTCGGTTGTCTTAGTGCCTTTTTTGGATTACATAGCTTTTGAGATAATGTTCGCCTCTTTGGTGTGGCGCTTGCAGTTTGGTCATGGCTGCGGTTCTTTGGTCTGTGTTCTTGTGCAAAGCATTGTTTGCTTCTTGTTGTTCTTCCGATTTGTGGAATAGTAGCCGGATGCTCCTCTGTTGTCGCGTGTGTTTGTTTGCTTTTTGCTGTTCTTGCGATTTGTCCAATGGTGATCACCCTGGATTCTAAGATAGTTTTTTTAGGGTTTTCTTACGGTTTGTATCATGTTAACGAGTCCAGATTTCTGTTAGCAGGATTGAATTACAGTGTGTTTTTGTTTCTCAGGTTTGTTTTTTCCCCTCAGATTTCTCATGCTTTGTGCATTTTTTTGCGCTACGGTTCTTTTGCCTATGTTCTTGTGCAAAGCAGTGATGTTGTGGAAAGCTTCAACAGGAAGGATAGCAAAGGATAGTGCTCCGGTTTTTGTTTCGTTTCTCTGCCGGTGATGGCCCACCTGCTTGCTTTCTTTGACGGTCTACGCTCTCGTGATGAGCCTCGTTTTTTGTTCTTGTGTCGCTTCGGCCTGCTGAGGTGTACCTCCTTTGGACTTTGCCAGAAATTCTTAGTTTTGCCTTTTGGTTCGCATAGCGGGTCCGCTTACTCTTTGTTTTCATGAAGTCTACTGTTCCATTGTTCGCTTTGTGAACGCTATTTTTCATACACCCCTGCCTCTGACGGTGGTGGCCCGCTTATTTGCTTTCTTTAGTGTTGTGCGCTGGCGTGGACAGCCTCATTTTTTGTTGCTATGCCCTTTGGCCCGCTGGTCTACGCTCTCGTGGTGAACCTCGTTTTTTGTTCTTGTGTCACTTCGGCCTGCTAAGGTGTACCTCCTTCGGACTTTGCCAGAAACTCTTAGTTTTCCCTTTTGGTTCGCATAACGGGTCTACTTACTCTTTGTTCTCACGAAGTTTACCGTTCCATTGTTCGCTTTGTGAACGTTGTTTTTCATACACTCCTGCCTCTAACGGTGGTGGCTCGCTTATTTGCTTTCTTTAGTAGTGTGCGCTAGTGTGGGCGGCCTCATTTTTTGTTACTATGCCCTTTGGTCCACCGGTGCATACTGTCGCTTCGGCCTGCTGATGTGTATCTCCTTCGGACTTTACCAGAAATTTTTAGTTTTGCCTTTTGGTTCGCAAATTGGGTCCGCTTGGTCTTTGTTCTCACAAAGTATAGCGTTCCGTTATCCGCTTTGTGAACGCCGTTTTCCATACACCCCTGCCTCTGACAGTGGTGGCCCGCTTGTTTGCTTTCTTTGGTGATGTGCGCTGGCGTGGGCGGCCTCGTTTTTTGTTGCTGTTCCCTTTGGTCCGCTGGTGAATACATCTTTCGGACTTTGCCAGAGATTCTTTGGTTTTGCCTCCTGGTTCGTCTACCGTGTCCGCTTACTCTTCTTTCTCCATTGTTCTTTCATCGGTGATTTACACCTTTTTTTAGTTTATTTGCTTCCTTTGCGCTGTGTGTTCCTCCTGCGTTCTCCATTTTGGTTCGCATACCGTGCGCGCTTGCTTCTGCTTCTCTGTTTTTCTTTCGCAAGTGATTTACGTACTTCTTCTTTGTTTCCTTGCTCTATAGTGTGTGTTCCTTCTACATCGATTATGGTTTCTCTATGCTTCTGGTTCTTCCGCTTCCGTTATTGCAGGCATCCTTTTATTATTGTGCATGTTAATTTTCTTATAATTCTGTTGCCCTTACCGATTTGATTTGCAGAAATTCCTGTTGTTGTTCTAATACTTGTGTTGTTTTTTTAGTGTTGTACAGGACCACTTGCAGATAGCTTGCTACATTGTGCTGTAAATCAGTACTGCTTGGGTTCTGACCTTAAGAATTCTCCCCGTATTTTGTTCTTGCCGTTCCCTATTTGTAAGGTGTTTCTCTTCCCTCTTACCGCATTTATTTAATTATTGTTTTGGTACCGTTGTTATTATTATTCCTTTTTTGAATTTCTTTTCTTTACGTGTCCATATGTAGTGGCTTTGCTGTACTTTTATCTATACGCTTTTATGGTCTACGTATTTGCTTATGTATACTTGTTTCTGCGCTGGCTATAATAGTTCTTTTCCATTAATGCTTTTTCCATTATGTTCCATGCATGTTTCTCTCATGTGCAGCTTGATTTAGTTATGGTTTCGTTAACTAACCTATAATAGAATGTATATATTTCCTTAGATTAAATTGCTTTAGGTACTATTGATGTCGAGGTTTGCACATAACTTCAGCTATTGTCTATGTAGTGTTTAAATTGTAATATGACATTAACGATAGATCCTTACGTTTACGCCCTTTTTTACTACCGTATTTACATATCCTTCTATGGTTTTGTCCTTTCTTTCGATATCCTTTTTAAGCATTCAACTTTCTCTCTTTCAGTGCTAGGATTGTGCCTACATTATTCCTCTTTTGCTTGTTGCTATTTGATTTTATGGATTCGTCGTCCTCTACTAAAGCCCGCCGTGAAGAAATTTTACGTGGAAAACAACCGGTTGACTTAGTAGTTTCGTCGCTGCCTTCTAGACATGCTTTGCCTAGTGCCTTTCCACCAGTGCTTCCATAGATGGCCCCACAATCATGTACGATTGTTGCTAATAATGCTATATACCTTTTGTACACCAAACTGTTTGGTGTCTCCATTTTTTAGTCTTTTTAGATACTTTCGGTTCCTCACTACTTTTTTTTTTTGCTTTGTTTTGCTGTCCTACATTGTTTCCCACAAATGTTAGTACACTCTTTCCATGGAAGCGCCAGCATGGTTATCCACATTCTTTATAACTATTCCTTTCCTCTTTTCGATAACTTGTTGTTCCTACTCCTGTTTTTTACCCTTCCGTTTTCCTATCTGTGTACATGATAGGAGACCATTTTTCTCCGTTGGTTAGTTCTACTGAGGCAGCCAATAATAGAAAAAAAGGAGATTATCCAATTTGCTTCGTAGTGTTGCTAAAACAGGTGCCTTCCTTCTGTTATCTCTTTGCAAATTATTCTTGTGTTTTTTATTTTTCCCTTGCTTCCAGTTATAGAAATTTTAAGATATCTTGTTTCATAGTTGCTACTGTTTTTTAGATTTCCCCTGTGTTTTTTGCTTTTTCCTTACTTCTGATCATAAAGATTTCAATATATTTTGTTCCATAGTTTCTATTGCATTTTCTACACATTTCAGGTAGCACCGGGTCTTTTAATCCAGTTTCATTTAGAGGACTCATTGTTCCTCCTTTTAAGGAACATATTTCTAGCCTAAAAGGTTCGCCAGTATGCCCTAACTTACATGGTTTTTTGTTTCCCTTTTTCCATCAGTGTTTCTCAATGTGTTCCCCACCGTTATTCCATTTGCCTATTTTTCTTTCTTCAATACGCCTTTTCCTACATTGTTTCAACCATGTATGTCAATCGATCGTATTATGGTGGTCCAGATTATGAATGTAATAAATGTGACGCTATTTTTTGATTACAAGAAAGATCTTGGCATAGGAGTTTCTCTAGGCATCAGCGAATTGTTTATAATAAATGCAACAAGTCCTCGGTGGCCTTTTACTCTTCAACACCGGCAGTTTCTAATCAGGCTTTCATATGCAATGACTATTAACAAAAGTCAAGAGCAAACTCTACACAAAGTTAGAATTTATCTAAGAAACCCGGTCTTTTGTCATGGACAATTATATGTGGCAATATCATGGGTTACATCTCGTTCAGGCTTGAAGTTACTTATTGAAAATAACAAGGGTGCTGCTTGCACTGAGACCAAAAATATAGTATACAGAGAAGTGCTTACTTCCATTTAATACTTCTGCTACTAATACTTTAACACACTAATACCAAAGATATAGTATACAAAGAAACACTTACTTCTATTTAATATCTTCTATCATTAACACTTCCACCTCTCCTTGTTCAATCTTCTGGCTTAAAAGATTTGCTCCAGATTTCTTGATATAGGCTAGCCATAGCGATTATAGAAAGCACCTTTAGTAAATAGACCTTTCCTTTTATAGTCCACAAACCAATTTATATTTGTATATTTTCCATGGATATAAACTAAATTCTTCCTCCTTCCTGCCATATGCGCTTTCCTGCTGGTTCAATATGTCTTAAAATAGTTCAACACAGGTGGGCTTTAGTAAACACAGTTTTATTTCCTTTCATTAGAAGATAGAATCCATGCAAATTTATTCGTTTATACATATCATATTTTTCCCTTCCCTTTTTTGCTTCCATATATGCACTGTTTGCATAATTTACTTCATCTTTTGTTTTTTCCCATTGTGTATCTAATTGTGCAATATATTTCCATTATCTCACACAAAATAGCACATCACATATGCAGCTATGCATTTATAGATATTACATATATCGTTTTTCTTTTTTTCCTTTCTTATATACACTATTCACGTTATTATGCTCATTCTCATGCTCGCCATAATTACATCTAACTATCCTTCCTCTTCTTGAGCCTTATATCTTATCATGTCTAATTGTGTTTCCCTTCAATAAATATGAAATACATGCCTCTTTCTCCATTTTGTCTGCATTTTTTCCCTATCTTACTGTATTCCAGAAAAAAATGGACATGACATAAATGGAATTTACTAAATGCATTTATATAACTTCGTACCAAATAGCGCACCAAATATGAAGCTATCCATTTACACATATCTCACATATTATTCTTTCCTTCTTCCTTCCTTATATATATTGCTCACACTAATCTATTCCTTTTTACATTCTAAATTTTCAGATCTAATATTGGTATACGCGTAGGCTACGGAAGCAGAAAACAAAACTTTTCTACCGCGCACCCAAGAACATCATGCTAAGGAAGGATCATGGATCGTTACCACTTAGACGCGCAGCGCAGCGGAAGAAGAGTTGGAAACCGATCCAATCTCGCGCGTCGAGGTAGTAGTGGAAGTAGCCGATCGTCCCGAACAGATCGCTCTCCACGCACGCCGATCAACATCGCAACGAGCAGCGCCTCCACCGTATCCACACGTCCGGGCTGGAACGCCGATCGCGAGTATACTAGCACTCGTGAGCAGCTAGGGTTTGGCTCGGGAGGTGGCGGCTAGGGTTTTGCTAGATGTTAATCGGGACGAATCCTCCGCCTCGCCTCCATATATAGACCTCCTCACGTGGCCTCGTGGACCGAGGCCCAATAGGAGTCTATTCGGATCTCTATCCGAATTGAGCCCATATCCGAATCATATTCGAATTAGTGTTCCAACCCGTTAAGCGTGCGACCCTGTAGGTTCACGTATACTTGGTCGTGACCGGAAACGCCTTTCCGCTACCATGTTAATAGCGGCCTCTAGTAAGACATATTAACCCCAAAGTATATGTAAAGATCATATCGGCTGAACCTGTAATGTTCTCTCATGTACGAATTCCTTTGCCTCACGATATAGATTGAGCTCAAGGCGAGACCTGTGTCATCCTCTTAATAGCTCAATCACTCTCTCGATTCCGTGATGGATTATAAACTCGTGATTGACTCCTCAATCACCTTGACATGGCCATGCACTTTCATAATCCATTACATCGAGGGGCCCAGAGATATCTCTCCCATAAGGAGGGGCAAATTCTATCTTGATCATTCACATCCCACTACATGTTTCATGGCAAACCCGAAGACTACTTTTATGACTACCCGATTCGGAGTAGTGTTTAGTAGTCCCAAAATAAGCTACTACTCATGTTGGGAACCATGATGATCTCAAGTCTAAAGACTCTACATAAACACTACTTGAGACCAACTGATGACACATGGAATCTCTGCAGTGTCTCATGGCAGGTCTATCCAACATATGTTCACTAACACATGTCCATATTATTGATTTGGTATCACCATACCATGATCCATGAGACATGATCATCAATCAATACATATGCTGATCTTTGTCTTTGAATCATATTTGTTCCTCATATGATATACGATCAGGGATCATTTAGAAATAGCAACATCTTAGTATTTAAGAGTCTCATGAATAAGTCACATACTCATTGATCAATAATGATGATGTCTATTCCAAGGAACAAAGTAATGTATCATAAACATAGTATGTGATATATACAACATCTCCATGTTGCCTCTAGGGCATATCACTAACATCTAACTGTTCTTTCAATAATATAGCTTACAGTATTATCATTGTGCCATACAAAAATACTCTTCTAATTCACATTACATACCTGTTTATAGCATACTTGCTCTACAATTTCGTATTCTACATAGGTTCCACAGCATGTATACATTACTAAGCCATATCAATCAGAGTTCACATAAATGGAAGATCCTTGTCCGCTTAGCACGCCTTTGGGAATTTAAAAATCCACAAGATCCAATAGATATATACCACTTAGACTTCATCATGCTTGATGAGCAGGTATTTATGTCTCAATCAATTTGATTATTCACTCTATACAAATTGTCTTTTTTGGGTAATAGTTTTACTCTTACCATGCAAAACATTATTATCACATTCCTACTCTTTCTTGCATCTTCTTACATAAATAATGTTATTATTTTTTACCGCTTACCATCAGCTATACCATTTTTTTAGGGCCATGCTATGGAAGGAATAGTTCCCCAAAGATGGCTTCATAAGTTTACATCTTTGCTACAAGAAGGATCCATTTATGAGTTTGAGTACTTCGAAGTCCTTGAAGCAAAGCAGACATATAAAGCGGTTGATAGTGCTATCTCTGCTCGATTTTCAAAATACACCAGAGTTAACCAAATACTACCAAAACCAGATGGTTTTCCTCATTACGCGTATAATGTAGTACCTTTTTCTGTTCTACAGAATCGCATTGGGAAAAAAGCTTTACTATCAGGTGTAGCTACAACTATACTTATACAATTAGTACACCATCTTTATGCACTTACATTGGCTCCTTTTTTTCCCATTCTCATTTAACTTTCATATACATCAGATGTTGTTGCCCTTATAACCATTGTTTCACCAACCATGGAAAGAATAACAAAGTTAGGCCCGACAGTTAAACACACTGTTAAAATAACAGATGGAAAGTACATATATTCTCTACGCCTTTTATTTCTCTGCATTTTATTTTATTTTATAATCTATATCTATATCGTTTCTGCGTCAATTTCACCAAAACAATATAGCTTATAACCTATTCACAGTGAAACAGGAATTATAACATTGTGGGGCCACCATGCTGAATAATTTAGCGCTAAACTCTTCTTCACCAACTCTCAAGATAAACCAGTCTTTGCTTTGTTTGTTGGCATGTCTGTCGGTACATACTCAGGTCTTAAACTCTCCTTCATCTACCAGCTGCACACAAATAAATACTAACCTATTCATTTAGTTTTTGTTCCTGCATTCTGAACACATGGTACTGATTTTACATACATACTCAGGCCAGCTCACATTGCAAAGCAGTTCTACATCAAAGTGGTATATCAATATACCAATACTAGAAATACACGCTCTACAAAACATGTACTACTTGTCATTTTTTCCCCCAATCAATTTAACAATCCTTAAACAGACAGTAGTACCTTTTAATAGTGTTTATGCGTTCTTTTCAATTTTATTAATAGTGTGCTCTACAGAATTACCAACCGCTCGCACCAAATTGCATGGCAAATAAGGTACCCAAAGTCCAACTCCCACAACAGTGTGTGAATTAATAAACCTCATACCTCACGAAGTTTTGGTACGGAACAAATCTATACCTTAAACATATGTTTATAGCTCACCTTTCACATGGACTACAGATTAACGCTTTGCAAGTATCTTACATACAGGGTCAGCGATACAAACTTACCATCATTATCACAGACTTAGTGCCGACACAATCATGGTGGTACATATCATGCTCTTCATGCTGGAAAAAAACTTTCCCAGATGGAGATGGATACAGATGCCAAAGATGTAATGCTACAACAGCGGAACTAAGGTATACTACCCTTTGCACATTTACACACTTCGAGCTTTTACTACTGTTTGTGCTTACATAATTAACAAAATTAATACATAGTATGCTTTACAAATCTTGCAACAGAAACAAAATCAATGTGTATGGCACTGATCCTGAAAGCGATGAGCAAACCACACATATCCATGTAGAGTTTGTGTTTTTCGGTGACATAGGTCAACAACTAATTGGAAAACCCCTATGCTTTTGGTTGCGGCAACTGAAGGCCAAGCAGACTATATTCCAGATGAGATCAAAGCAGTTGCTGGCCAAATATATGAAGTGGTTGTCCAAATGTCGGAAGGCTCCCTCCAGAGTGATATTCCAACATTTCATGTACAATCGATAGCAGCCCAAAATGACCAATACATACTGCTGCTAACAAACAAACCAGAGGTTGCAACAATAACGCCTACACAAATACAAACCATTGCACAAAGTGAACAACAGCTTATTCCTATTCCATTAACGCCAACCCCTCCAGGTATCGCATGTGCAGAAATAGTTACTCCCTTGACAACAACATCTGCTGAGACTCCACAGGTGAGAAAATAAATATCATCATCGTTTGCTTCCTCAGAACTTTAGATAGATTACACATTTTATCGACAGAGTGTTTCTTATATACATTTATTTATGTTTAACCATTTACATATTTATTGTAAGATCACATCAGCATTGCACTGCGACAAAAGATCACATGATACACTTACGTCTAGCAAAGCTGACCTGCCTACCTCATCTACAGAAGAAAACAAAAGGTAATTCTTTCCAGTATAACACGTTATTAATGTTAGAAATAATCCTGTATGCATGTAATCTCTTAGTGTTCCATATGCATGCATGCCTCTTAATGTTCTGCATGCATGCTTACCATCCCGTGTGCATGCGTGCCTCTTAATGTTGCATACTTAGTATCCCATATGACCTCTTAATGTTCGGTGTGCATGCCTTATCTATCTGAGTTCCTAGCTATAAATAAAGTGGGAAAAAAAGAGTAGATTGTGAAATTGTAGCTCAAAGCCAGTCCAAAGTTTTGTTTTCTTTTAGTTAACAACACTGCTACAAAAAAAACCCATAAAAACATATGTTCCAGATCTACAATTCTTATCTTTGTTACCTCTTTGCAGAGTAATGCGCTCTGCCAAAAAGAGCAAAGCTGCAAGAGAGCTATTCCCAAGTGGAAAACAGTGAAGCATTACACTAGGTACGTACTAATCTATTTCTCAATACGATTGCTTATTACTAAAAACAGCATAATAAGGTACCGTATTGTACTATTTTCTAAAACATCTGTTTCTTTTAAGAACACCACATATTTTCCTTGCAATATATATTATATCTCGCTTTTGCGTCAGCACATTACAATGGTTCACACACATGTTGCTATAATATGTGCTCATGTCGCTAAGCTCTTCGCTTCCAGCAAAGCTCGCTCCAACTGGTTAGGCTCATTCTGTTATACAACCTGTTATCAGTTAGACTAACCTTCCCAACAAGACTACTGTTGTAGGGGTGGCCCCTACCTAAACCCAGTCGGCCTGCTAGAAAGGCGCAAGCATCGAGTGAGGCATGTATAATGACGTGAATGCCCCCTAAGGGTATTCTTGTAACAATACTCCTCGCAAGGAGATATATGTGTGAGACAAGCCATAGCAAGAAGAGAGCATTGCTCACCTAACTCTCCACTACCATACACCCTCTCTCTCTCTCTCTGTTTGGTCTGTAACCACAACAACTACCATAACTAGATTGCGTTCTCATGTAACTAAAACTGTATCGCCTACCTCAGCATACCCAGAAAACCCCTCGCTTTCTTCATGTTCCAAAACATATACCACTTCCTATATAAACTTGTTTACTGGTTTATTCTTCCCAGCTTGTTTTGGCATGCCATTTTTCTTTGCAATTACTACCGCTTTCCACAATTCATCACCCCCATTTTATCAACGTAATTAGATTAAACTCAATAGGTTTTCCCACAACAAATTAGATCGCTATATGCAATCTGTTTGCTAACTTATAAAGAACAAGCATAATAATCCTTAGACCCAATATACTACAGTCTGCTCTCTCGCTCTTTCATGTAGTTATGGGAACGGGGTCCCGATCTTCCAACAGATTCTGGATATGTTCGATTTGGTGGAGGCGTGACACAAATCGATTCGGCTTCCGAACAACACGTACTGAACCCCGCAATCGCAGCACCACGTCTCCTCAGGTTATCAACGGTGTGCAGCCCGGTTGACCTCACCAAGAAGGCTAATCCTCGCCTGCGAATCGAAGAACACAAGCAAGAACAAGGAAGAACACAACGAAATTGCAGATGTATTGATTTAGCACTCGAAAGTTGGGGTCTCACAAACCAAAGAACGGCGAAACTGTTCAAAGACAGAATAATCTAAGCAAAATCCGCCCCCTAATGGTGGGGGTGGCGGCTGGATATAGAGGAGTGGGGGGCGTGTAGGACCCCTGGACGTGCCCTAATGGGCTTCAACACGATACAAGGCCGAACAGCCCAAATGACGGTGGCGCAGCACCCTGATAGATTCTGAATACCCAATTGTTTCGATGATTCCCATTGACTCAGAAGGAATTTTGACATGGGACCAGAGCCATTGGAAAGGTCGCCTTCTCAGCTTTCCATCCATATGTAGAACGTCCAAAACGAAGTCCGGATGCGATCTGGGCGTCCGTTTTAGTGCAGCCTAGTCCTGGACTCCAAATTGGATTCGAAGTCGACTTGAGTTGGGCCTCCAACATGATTCGACCGCCCTTGCTGGACTTGTGCGCCTCCTAGCCCTTCTCCAAGTACATCCTGGTCCTCTCCATGGTTCCTAATCATAAGTAAATCATTAGGTAGCAATCGATTCTCAAATGAACAAAAAGAAGTACTTAGGAACGAGCTCACCTATAAATTCAATTGTCAGGCGCGAGCTCTAGTGATTAGTCCTTGAATGTAAAGTGGAGGAGTGTTGTGTGTATCCGAAGAAGAGATGTCCTCATCATCCTCCACCTCTTGAAGCGGAGTTGTCCTCAACTCAGCCTCGTCTTCTTCTCCCAAGTATGGCTTCAAATCTGAAATATTAAAGGTGGGACTAACCCCAAACTCGGGAGGCAACTCAAGTTTATATGCATTATCATTTATCTTCTCAACTATATTAAAAGGGCCAACAGCTCTAGGCATCAATTTTGACTTTCGTAACTCAGAAAATCTATCCTTTTTCAAGTGCAACCAAACAAAATCACTCGGTTCAAGTTTAACTTCCTTTCTACCTTTACTACCAACAATCCTATATTTTTCATTCATCTTTTCAATGTTTGCCTTAGTAGTCTCATGCATTTTGACAATAAAATCAGCACGCACCTTTGCATCATTATGAACTCTCTCACTAGTAGGCAAAGGTAAAATATCAATAGGGGTATGGGGATTGAATCCATACACTACTTGAAAAGGACTTACCTTGTTGGTGGAGTGTTCCGCACAATTATATGCGAACTCAACATGCGGCAAACACTCTTCACACAGCTTCAAATTGTTCTTCAAAACAGCTCTCAACATGGTAGATAATGTGCGGTTCACCATCTCAGTTTGGCCATCAGTTTGTGGGTGACATGTTGTAGAGAACAACAACTTTGTACCCAACTTGTTCCATAGAGTACACCAAAAGTGACTCAAGAACTTGGCATCACGATCTGAAACAATAGTAGAAGGCATACCATGCAAACGAACTATCTCTTTGAAAAAGAGGTCAGCAATATGAACGGCATCATTGGTTTTATGACATGGTATAAAGTGAGCCATCTTAGAAAAACGATCCACAACAATAAAAATGCTATCCCTCCCCCTCTTAGTCCTAGGCAATCCTAAAACAAAGTCCATAGAAATATCTGTTCACAGAATAGAAGGAACAGGAAGAGGCATATATAAACTATGTGGATTCAAGCGAGACTTAGCTTTTTGACATATAGTGCAGCGAGCCACAAACCGCTCAACATCTCGCCTCATATTTGGCCAAAAGAAGTGTGTGGCCAGAACATCCTCTGTCTTCTTAGCACCAAAATGTCCCATCAAACCGCCTCCATGCGCTTCCTGCAACAACAAAAGACGAACGGATCCAACTGGAATGCATAGGCGGTTAGCTCTAAACAAGAACCCATCATTGATCATGAATTTATTCCATGCTTGTCCCTCTTTACAATGCAACAACACATCCTTAAAATCAGCATCAAAAGTATATTGTCCTTTAATGGTTTCAAGACCAAAAATACGACAATCAAGTTGAGACAACATGGTATAGCGTCGAGACAAAGCATCAGCAATTACATTATCCTTCCCTTTCTTGTGTTTGATGACATAAGGGAAAGATTCAATAAATTCAACCCACTTAGCGTGTCTACGATTCAAATTGGTTTGACTACGAATATGCTTAAGTGATTCATGATCGAAATGAATGACAAATTCTTTAGGCCATAAATAGTGTTGCCACATCTCTAAAGAACGAACAAGAGAATACAATTCTTTATCATACGTGGAATAATTAAGAATAGGACCATTCAATTTTTCACTAAAGTAGGCAACAGGTTTGCCTTCTTGCATCAAAACAGCACTAATACCAATTCCGCTAGCATCACATTCCAGCTCAAAAGTCTTACCAAAATCCGAAAGTTGGAGCAATGGTGCATGTGTAAGATTGTCCTTCAAAAGATTAAAGGACTCCTTTTGTGATGGCCCCAATGGAACACGACTCCCTTCTTTGTCAACTCAATCAACGGTGTCGCAATGGTGCTGAATTCCTTGACAAAGCGGTGATAAAATCCTGTAAGGCCAAGAAAACTCCGCACTTGGGAGACTGTCGTGGGCGTGGGCCAACTCCATATCGCCTCCACCTTGGCTCTATCAACCTCAATTCTCTGTAGAGTCACAACATAGCCAAGAAAAGAGACTCGATCCGTGCAAAAGGTGCACTTCTCAAGGTTACCAAACAAACGTGCATCTCTCAAAGCATTAAAAATAGCACGTAAGTGATTCAAATGTTCATCCATTGACTTGCTATAAATCAAGATATCATCAAAGTAAACGACCACAAATTTGCCAATGAAAGGACGTAAAACTTTGTTCATTAATCTCATGAAAGTGCTAGATGTATTAGTTAAACCAAAAGGCATGACTAACCACTTATACAAGCCGAACTTAGTTTTAAAAGTAGTTTTCCATTCATCGCCAAGTTTCATTCTTATTTAGTGGTATCCACTACGCAAGTCAATCTTTGTGAAAATTATAGCACCACACAACTCATCAAGCATGTCATCTAGTCTAGGAATAGGATGACGATACCTTATAGTAATGTTGTTAGTGGCTCTACAATCTATACATACGCCAAGAACTATCTTTTTTGGGAACCAAAAGAACAGGAATAGCACAAGGACTAAGGCTCTCACGTACGTACCCACGGTCCAAAAGGTCTTGGACTTGTCGCTGAATCTCCTTAGTCTCTTCGGGATTGGTCCTATACGCCGCACGGTTTGGCAAACGCGCGCTAGGGATCAAGTCAATCTGGTGCTCAATCCCTCGAATGGGTGGAAGTCCTAGAGGTATCTCAGCAAGGAAAACATCTATAAACTCATGCAAAAGGTTAGTGACAGGAGCAGGCAAAGTGCAAGGCATATTATCAAGAGAAAATAAAGCATCTTTGCACACAAAAGCATAGCATGTATCATTAACATCATCAATTTCAGTAATGTCTGATTTTGTGGCAAGCATAACAGAATTTTTCAAATGAATTACTTGTTGTTTTTCAGATGTATCATGTTCCTTTGCATCATTAGCAGTAGCAGCTCTCTCCCTATCGGCCTCTATAATCTCAGCTGGGGTCAAAGGTAGTAAAGTAATTTTCTTTCCCTTATGCATAAAAGTGTATTTGTTACTACTACCATGGTGTAAAGCATCATTATCAAATTCCCAAGGTCGACCCAATAAAAGAGAGCATGCTTGCATAGGAACCACATCACAATCAACATGATCAGCATAACCACCAATGGAAAAATAGACTCGGCATATTTGTGTTACCTTAGCTTTTCCAGAGTCATTTAACCACTGAATATGGTATGGATGTGGATGCGGTCGTGTGGTCAAGCCAAGCTTCTTGACCAAATCAGAACTCACCAAGTTGTTGCAGCTTCCTCCATCAATGATGACACGTGCGCGCCGGTTCTTGATTGCGAAGAAAGTCTGAAATAAATTATGGTGTTGAAGCTTATCGGCTTATTGTACCTGTGTGCTGAGGACTCACTGTACAAGGATGCTCCGTAGCGTCGCTGTGGACACCCCACCAAGGACCAGGTCGTCATTACCACCGCCATTGTCGTCCGAGGCAGCAGCAACATCATCATCCTCCTCGACATCCGAAGTGCTGATGTAGCCTCCATCTTCCATGGCGATGTATGCCCGTTGGCTAGGGCAATTCTTCTGCACATGACCAAGCCCATGGCAGTGGTGGCACTGAATGTCGGAGGAGCGGCCCGTGGAAGCCACGGAAGAAGAACTCTTGGCTGGAACCTGCAAAGAATTTTTTGTAGAATCTGCAGGGCGTGTCGTGTAAGGTGGCCTCGATGGCGCTACAGCAATCTTGTGCACAGGTGGTGGAGGAGAACGAAAACTCGAAGAAGACTTGGGCAGTCCTGTCGATGTAGTCGTTCGCGGCGTGTAGGAGGGTCGTCCGGTGCTTGCCTTCGCTGATTCCATGCGTCCCTGCAATTCTTTTTCTGCAAGCATAGCAAGCTGGAACAACTGGTTGACAGTAGTAAAATCTTTATAATCAACAATGTCCTGAATTTCACGCCGTAACCTCCCGTAGAAATGACAAATCTTATCCTCCGTTTCCTCAACAACCCCACAACGCACCATACCCTTTTGACGCTCAGCATAATAGTCCTCAACAGAACTATCACCTTGTTCTAAGCGCTGTAATTTTTTTCTCAAATCACGTTTATATGAGGGAGGAACAAAACGATTACGCATAGCTTCTTTTAACCGCTCCCATATATCAGGTTGTAGGCGCATGGTACCCAGTTCATTCCACCAGATAATAGCAAAGTCCTTAAACTTACTAGTAGCTTGTCTAACTCTATGTTGTTCAGGAACCAAGTGAGAATTAAACTTCTGCTCTACCGTCATCTCCCAATCAAGATATATTTCAGCATCATAAAGGCCAGAAAAAGATGGAATGGTAAACTTGACTTTAGCAAAAGGGTCATCGTTACCATGACGGTTCTGGTTATTACCTCCCATACCATGTCTGTTTTGCTGAAGACACCGACGTAGTCGTGTATCTTGTGTTGCCCGCTGATCAATGTTGCCAACTGCATCATACACTGTGTCATCATCATCATGATGGCCGTCATTGACAGGTGGCAGGCGTGCCTCCAATGTGTCCATCCGACCAGTGAGGTCAGCCATACGCCGCTCCACCCGCTCAATGCCTTCTGTGGTGTTCAACTGGGCAATGGCGGCGACGATGGTGTCCATTCGCGCGCCGAGATCGGTGAATGAAGCATTTTGTTTGTCGAGCGCAGCTTGTAGCTGGGCGCGATTAACACACTCGTCGAAATCGACCGGTGTCCCATCCCCTTCGTCTCCTGCCATGGTGAATGGAAACACAGGGAAAACAAAAGGATTATCCCTATCAACTACAAAGTAATGACAGTGGGAACCCGCAAAGGAAGTGGCTTACTAAGCTCTTACAAGTGTTCTTACCAAAGCAAGGCAAAGGATACCTGGAGAGTGTGATCCGGCGATTGCAAAGGTCAAAAAATTGTGCTGTCCAGAAGTATGTATATGGAGCTTGGAAGGCCAAATATGTTAGTGGAACACAAATCTAACTGATAGTAATGCTGAATAAATGTCCAAAGCACTAGTCCTAGTTGCTGGTCTAAATGTGTCCTATATCAGCTAGCCAATCAAGCCCTATGCAAGGAAGTGTATGTACGCACACGCAATGATCAATGTGACTTGATGTAAGCAAAGGAGAGCCTCACAACAAGTACTAGAAGAGACGCTAGCCCACTACTCAAACTTCTTTCTAAGGGCACAATACTATTCGCACGAAGGAGAGCACAAAACAATGGTATCGGCAAAACGCGAACAACCCTCAAGTTGGAGTAGATACAACACCTACTCTCAACAGATGAAAAGGCAGAGTTTTATGTGCCTCATATATACTCATTTGAAAGGTTTCGACGAGATCTACAACTTTTTCAACTGAACGAACCCCAAATTCCGAAGGGAAGGCCAAATAAAACCCCAAAAACAGAAAGCTAAAATCTTGTGACGTGATTTTGGGGCTAAAGATGGCCGATTTTGGGGGTCTTGGAGGATGACAAGCACAAGCTAGTCATTTTTATTGGATGCGTGCCATAGATAGCTTTCCAACAAGTACAAGAACGTCGAATTCTGACTCCGTAAGCAAAAGTTATGCCCGTTTTACTGAAGGGGGGTCGGAAACGGATTTGAAATCGATTCGGCCTCAAATCAAACTGCTATAACTTTTGATCCCGTGGCCAAACTTGCACAAAAATGTTTCTGGAGGCTTTTGGAGGTGTCAAGAAGGACTCCACCAAATTTCACTAGATTTGGAAAAGGTTTGATAAACTTTCAAATTTCAGACAGAAGGGGCACTCTTTGCTCTGTTTTTTTTTTTTGAACCGAAATCAATCTCTCTCTTTTCGTCTCTTTTCTTCTCTTTTCTTTTCTTTTCTTTTATTTTCTTTTCTCTTTTTTTCTGGGTCTGAAACCCTAATTTTTCTTTTGTCACAGAGGATGGCGGCGGATGGGGGGCTTGTGGCAAGGGTTGCCACAAATGGGGGGAGCAGATGGGGGGCTTGCGGTATGGGTGGGAAAACAATAGTTGACGGCTAGGGTTTGTATGAGAGGTAGCGGAAGCAAGACAAACCGAAACAAAACACGATCTAAACCAGCAACACAACTCGACTAAGGACACAAACTCAACACTACGGACTCTGAAATCAAATTGTGCAAAAGGCTAAACGAGATCTGGGACAAGAAACAACCTATGACTATAATTTTTTTTGTAGGGCTTTTTCTTGGACTCTAGGATGAAACCGAAAACAACAAAGGTAGGGTAAATTCAAATCTGAAGGAACACCTGAAGCTCTGATTACCACTTTATGGGAACGGGGTCCCGATCTTCCAACAGGTTCTGGATATGTTCGATTTGGTGGAGGCGCGACACAAATCGATTCGACTTCCGAACAACACGTACTGAACCCCGTAATTGCAACACCACGTCTCCTCAGGTTATCAACCGTGCGTAGCCCGATTGACCTCGCCAAGAAGGCTAATCCGCGCCTGCGAATCGAAGAACACAAGCAACAACAAGGAAGAACACAACAGAATTACAGATGTATTGATTTAGCACTACAAAGTTGGGGTCTCACAAACCGATGAACGGCAAAACTGTTCAAAGACAGAATAATCTAAGCAAAACCCGCCCCCTAATGGTGGGGGTGGCGGCTAGATATAGAGGAGTGGGGGGCGTGCAAGACCCCTCGACGCGCCCTAATGGGCTTCAACACGATACAAGGCCGAACGGCCCAAAAGATGGTGGCGCAACACCCTGATAGATTCTGAATGCCCAATTGTTTCGACGATTCCCGTTGACTCAGAAGGAATTTTGACATGGGACCAGAGTCATTGGAAAGGTCACCTTCTCAGCTTTCCATCCATATGTAGAACATCCAAAACGGAGTTCGGATGTGATCTGGGCGTCCGTTTAGTGCAGCCTGGTCCTGGACTCCGAATTGGATTCGAAGTCGGCTTGAGTTGGGCCTCCAACGTGATTCGACCACCCTTGCTGGACTTGTGCGCCTCCTAACCCTTCTCCAAGTACTTCCTGGTCCTCTCCATGGTTCCTAGTCATAAGTAAATCATTATGTAGCAATCGATTCTCAAATGAACAAAAAGAAGTATTTAGGAACGAGCTCACCTGTAAATTCAATTGTCGGGCGCAAGCTCTAGTGATTGATCCTTGAATGTAAAGTGGAGGAGTGTTATGTGTATCCGAAGAAGTGATGTCCTCATCATGTAGTCTCGATAGTCCCTACACAAAATTAGCACTCCCTTAACAAAATGTAAACACAACAAAAACATAACATCTTCACAGTAGATTACAGCGTACCACAATCAACAACTTTATATGCATAAATCATTATACGCCTATCAGGAAATAATTAACATGTATATGAGGGCCTACAGAAGCGAATTCTAATGACGCTCCAATCCAACGATTAGCACAGCGCAACTTCAGCGCATTCTCACTCGCACACAAAAAGAAGAATTTAGCACGGCGATGTTGTAACGCACAGCACTCCCCCAAAAAAAGTGGTAGCGTAGAAAGCTTCAGAAAAAACTTACTTATACACGCGTCAACCATCGCCGCCCAATCGCTGACCACTGTGATTCATTTCCTTTTTAATTCTTTCGCTTACCAGACTTTGTCAGCCAGTTTTCTACTTTGCTTTTTAGGCTTCATGTGTCCGTTTGTTTTCAGGTTCGTGCTCTCTTCACGTATACCAAAGACGGACTTTATCAGAATGTTTTGTGCTTTGCTTCTCAGATTTCATACATCCGTTTGTTTCCCCTTCTTCTTCCTCCATCCGCTCGCACTTTGTTCACTCCTCGCCTTCCTCATGTTCCCCATGCGTTCCTTTAATTAAGTGCATTACATTTCGCTCACGCCTAATCATAGTGGTGCTTATCCCATCTCCGTTTCTATCCCAAAATACTGCTCTCTGTTTTCATCTTCGCTTATACACAAGGTATTACTTGCTGTTTTCATTGGGTTCATATAATAAAGTTCCTCTTCACTAAAGATACGAAGGCCTTCTTGAATCACATATCAATACAAACTATTTATGCTTTTCCTACTGCTTCTTTATGCTTTTCATATTCTTATGAAAAGAATTCACATAAGTGTGCAGTTCTTTGCTTAAACTATATGCGAATACAATTCTTTTATTTTCTTTCGTTTACTTTTTACGCTTTCACCGTTCATATTAATGGAATACCTAAGAGCTCCTATCTCTACGGCACTTCTTTTTGTAAACATACCATCTTAGTAAGCAGTTTCTACGATTTTCACACTCAGTTTTGTTTCAGATTACAACACTAATTTAGTGCAGCGCCTATGTATTTACATACGTTCTTTCTTTCGTTTCCATACACTTTTTCTTTGCTATTTATCTATCTATTTTTGTAGCTGCTTTTATACACATATTCTCCAGTTTTTTTCCTCATTTCTATACTACATATTTTTTCCCAATCTTGGTTCCTGCCATATTGTCCTCTATTTCTTGGTGCTGTACAGTCACGCTTTCACATAGCTCAGTAAACTGTATAAGTAAAACACAATTGTTTTCCTTCTGCTCTTGCATTCCTCACATCATTTTTCCGATCTTCGCCTCTGCAAATGTTTACTTTATCATGTATTCTTTTTTAGCTTACCATACTACTCATGTCTTATCCTATACATTCTTTTTAAGCTTTGTTTTTTTCATCATATTCACTTTTCTTCCTGTCGTACACAGATACTTTTAGAAAGCCTTCCAATCTTACAGCAATCCACTTAATTTATTCTCGACATCTTTCCTTCTATTACTCATAAGGAACTTTCCTTTAACTTCAGTAAGTACTTATCCTCCACCTCTACCCCTCTAGCTTTTTAGTGCACCTTTACATTTCATCATTACTACAATGCTATCGCTATTACTGCTTTTACATATTTGCTTTCTACCATGTTCTACAGGAATGCTTTTCATACAGCCTTAAAATCCTACAGTCCTCCACTTAATTTACTCTTAGCGTCTTCTATTCATCCTGTTCATAAGAACCTTTCTTTCATTCTTAGTATTACCTCAGCGCTTCTAATTATTTAACACACCCTTATATTTCATTACTGCTACACTACCACAAATATTATTACTCTTACAAGTTTTACTTTTTCTATGATTAAACCTATAATAAGCTTCCTATAACAGCATTTATACGTTTTCTCATGCTTCATACTTGTCTATAAAAAGATCTTTTATAGTTTTGATGTTCTCTAGAGTAACACATCAATGAATTTTTACACCTATCTAATATAATAGCAGCACTTATATACTTTTGTGTTTTCCACACTTAACTTATGTATAGTTCCCTCATGCTTTTTACATTCCTTAAATTAAAATGTGAACCTCTTGTTTCATATACTTGCCATATCCTTCGCTAATTACAGTAGAGCTCATACATACAATATCTTGCCTCTGCACATTGTTTCTTTATCATTTTTCATACCTAGACTTCACTCTTCTTACAGTCTTTCCACAATCTTACCGTTTCTACTTTGCTATTACATTCTACATAATAAATCATTTCTAATAAACATTACACCACCATTTATAATAATGCGAAACATCAATACCATTTCCCGTGTGCTCTTCTTATAAACACTACTACAATATCACTACAGCACCACACCTTTAAAACTCACCTCCTTAGTTACAAACTAAAACCTAAAACTAATTACGTATACTGTTTTATAATAAACCCTAATTCCAAAAAACTAAAACAATTTGTACAAAATACAAGTAACATTACCGTGTCTTGCCTCTCTTGTACTAGCTTTACTACATTAGTTTACTTTCCACTCGCCTTTGTTTTTCACAAATTATTTATACTTAATCTCATTTAATCTCGAGTTTTCATTCATAAACAGATGGTTTACATAGTGCACTCAAAAGCAGAAAATCTGCCAGGCTGGCCCACACAGCTATGGAAAATGCAGCAATACCTTGGAGCCACCAAACAACATAGGCCCATTTTTCACTCAGTTACTCAAAATATCGAATATGAAGGATATGAGTGGAAAACATGGGTGACCTTAGAACCGTTACCCATGCGACCTGATAAGCGTCAACAATTCTACGGCAATAGAATCAAAGAAAAAGATGTTGTATAGGATGCTGCCAGAAAAGCAGTGCACTACCTCCACCACTATTACGATGCAGAATTCGACCAATCTCCATTTGATTTAATTCCTCAGTTAACACATCAAGGTATGTATTTTTCCACCCCAGAACCAACAGAGGATGATGATCCACGCTTAACAATAGCATCACAGCACATTGTTTATCAAGAAGCGCTATATTCAAGAATACTAGATGAAAACGAAGACTTGGGTTGCCAACTCCGCACATCTCAACAAAAACTGCAGCAACTATAACATCCTATTTTTCTGGAGTTTATTAAGTGCAGTTTTCAAAAATGAATTTTCTAGAATTAATTCAAGCTTCAAATGAATTTTTAGAAATTTAAAATGATTTAATATGATTAAAATAAATATTAACATAAGTTGAAAATATTTTATTTGGATTCCTCATATCTCAAGGAATTTTTTGGCATTTTTGGTGAATTTTTAGGATTTATTTGCTATTTTCTAGAGCTCTTAGCATTTTATTTGGGTTTCTGAAAAATATTTAAATCGGGAAAACCCCTCAGCCGCCCGATCCGCCCCTCCCCACGCATCGGCCATCCCTCCCTCGCCCGCACGCCGCCACCCGTACCCTTTCCCGCGCGCCGTCCCGCTCACCTCCGCCTCCTGATGCGCCACGCGGCGTCAATCCGCGCCTGAGCCCGCGCGCGCTGCCCTAACCCAAGCCGCTGCCGCTGCCCTCACGCGCCCACGCCCCTCGCGTCCCCGCCGTCGGATGCGCCCACGCGTCTCCATCCTAGCCATCCATGTGACCCGAACCGCGCCCGCATCGCACCCGCGCCGTGTCCGATCAGGCCGCCTCGGTTCACATGATAAATACGCCGTTCTTGCCTCGGTTCACGTGCACGCCAACACCGCCGCCTTTGCCTCCGTCCTCGCGCCCGCGCCGCCGCCGAAGCCGCTCCGCCGCTGCTTCGTGCACCTCCGCCCCCGCCGCCGCGTCCTCCAACCCGCCGGAGCCGTCGTCGACGCTGTCCCCGCCGGTGAGCCCCCGCGCCGTCCCCGTCGCCCGAGCGCCTCTCCCGTCGCCCGCGTCGCCTCCCCGTCGCCGGACGTAATCGTGCCCGCCTCGCCTCGGTCCCCAGGCCACGCGTCGACCATCGGCCGTTGTTCCACCGGTCGATCGCTCCGATCCGCGCCGTCCACTCAGATCTGAAACCACGGCCATGATCGCGCCGGCCACTCGATAGCCTGCGGGCTTGTCGATTGGCTACTACGCTTTATTTTGGATTTTCGCTGCTAGTTTTAAAGCCCTTCCAGTTAGAGATATTGTAAGCTTGACCATAAAGTTATACTTTTAAGATTTATCGATATTTGATTTTCCCTTAAAAATAGCGTGTGTATGGTTGTGATTGCATCTATGTTTAACTGTGTGTACTAGCGTGATCCTGGACTAGTGCAGTTTACACAGAGAGTCCGAATTTGCATATTCAGGTCTCGACAGCAACTCACTCAAGACCTTCAACGCTTCCGCATGATCAAAGTGGGCGAAATGTCAGATTGTGGAGAATCCCCCAATATTTGCACCACCATCCAACAACATCGCCAACAACATAGAAGACCAACAGCTCGAGAATATCGTAGCAGATTCCATGTGTCTACATCCAACACACCACTGCTGCCACCATCAGCTAACAACAATTAAATACAACAAGCCTCCAACGGCTTTCTCAGTCTTAAATAGTTATATCAGCAAGAACATTTTGCTACCACGTACAATCATTACTAACTTAGTATTACCCACTTATCATGCTTACACATCTGCGTTATTTCATTCCTATTTTTTAGTTCATCATATATCATTCATTGCATTTTGTTATCCTTATAGTAGCTGTCGTACTGATTACAAGACCAACAACAAAGCTAAACCCAATGGTTAACCACATTACCAGTCTAACAAACAAAAGATACATATATATTATACAACAACTACTTCTTTACATCCTCTTACATTTTATATTCTATACCTATATCATTGCTATATTACCTTCAATAAAAAAATACTTCACTACATACCTACAGTCAGCCATCAATTAAAGCACCATCAGCTCATCATACTAAAATATTTAGTACCAGATTATTTTTATCCAGCTCCCAAAGTATACCAACTATTATTCTACCTATTATAATACTTATTAAAGCATACTCCAACCTACTACCCCCTATGTTCTTCAAAAATAAATACATACCAGCTTCTACTACCAAAGTTACCACTATTCAATAGTTCTCAGTTGCAGCTCACATTATGTTAACCAATGTGCATTTGATAAAAAAAAAAGCTTTCTTCCTACTCTAAAATATATAATAATTTCTACAAAAAAAACATATATTACTTCACCATTCTAGATTTACCTATACATTATATTTCCCTCTATAGTTCTTGGTTATTCTTATTGTTCGCGCTCTTTCAATTAATGACACAAAAAATAGCCCCAACAAAACACGCTCGTTAAATACACTCTCTTTCTACAGTGTATTCACTAATTTATATGACAAAACGTTACCAGCATAGATATATTAACAATAGCGAACTATTTCCACAAACTAACCTACGTGACGTCTCGCCACGCACACGTAACTAGTTCTCTTGACAACTAGCCATATTCTTGTAATGGGGTGACTTTGTTTAAAAGTTTATGGCTTTTTTATGCCACATTTTACCATATTTAAGTTTAAAATTTTACATTTTATGATTATTATTTTGCTCACTGCTAGAATTGTGATGTACATCCTTGGTCATGTAAATACATCTCATTTTGGATATCGGCGCGGTCGTCAGTTTATATTGTAATATATTTATGAAACCTAATAAAATTATATGATTGTAAAAGTATTTTCAAGAAAATTCTATACATATGAATATATCCAATATAGATATTTAAATATATATTAATAGCTAAAGTTATAAAAGTTTAATCATACATATATTAAAATGATATATATTTAAGACCAGAGAGAAGTACCCTTTCTGATTGCCTTGGGCCATCTTGCTGTTGTTTGTTTGTTTGTTTTTGTTATCTGCGCCTCCATCTGCCACAGTTTTGACGACTAGTTTGGCCGCTAGAAGAAATGTAATTGTTAGCACAACGGCTTCCTATGTATATGGCCAGACATATAGGAATAGACAGTTAGCACTCTCTTCCATTGTACACGTATTTATACTTGTGATTGAGATCAATGGAAGATCGTGGTTGATTCTACCCAGTTCTACATGGTATCAGTTACCCCCAGATCCTACATCTCCGCTTCCGCTCTCTTTCCTGCTGTTGCTTGCTTGCGCCGCCGGCTATAGCGTTCCTCGCCGCACCTTCCGATGGCGTCTCCTACCCACTCCTCCGGTTCTTCCCGCGATACTCCCTCCGTCGCCGCCCCTTAGCCCGCTGCTTCGACGGTCGTGCAGGCTGTCAACGTCCTCTTCGCCGCACGTGCCCATCCTCCTCGACATGGCAGCGCCAAACTACAACCAGTGGCGTTGCTTCTTCGACTCCGTCCTCAGCAAGTTCGGCCTTTAGGATCATGTGCGCTCCCCACCGCCCCTCGACGCACACGACGCCGAGTGGCGCATGCTCGACCACAGCGTCGTCAACTGGCTCTACACAACCATAAATAAGGATGTCTTCGATATCGTCCACAAGCCCCACTCGTCGGTGTTCACCATCTGGAACGCCATCGAGGGTCTCTTCTGCGACAACGAGCTTCAGCGCGCCGTCTACATCGAGGCTGAGTTCCACTCCCTCCACCAAGGCGACATGACCATCGGGCAATACTGCTCCCGTCTGAAGCAGCTCGCGGATGGCCTCCGCGACGTCGGGCACCCAGTTTTCGAACCAAGTCAGGTACTAAATCTCCTCCGAGGTCTGAGTCCCCAGTACCGCCATGTGAAGCCCGTGATCACCTCCAAGTTTCCGCCGCACACCTTCATGAGTGCGCGGTCTTATCTGCTGCTTGAGGAGATCCAGCTGCAACACGACGCCAAGGCTGAGGCGGGACAGGCGCTCGTCGTCGGCCACGGCTCTTCTGCAGGTACCAGGAAATTCCCTTTCTCCAACGACGGAGGCTCTAATCAACGGTCCAAGGGCAAGTCCAAGAAGAATGGGCGCGGTGGCTCCAGCTCCGGTTCTGGATTTGCCTCGACTCCATCACACGGCGGCGGCGCCTCCCAGCGCCCTCCTGTGTCTGGTGCCTGGGTGCCCGGCTACAACCCCTGGACTGGACTTGTGCAAGCCTGGCCCATGCCCTTCCGCGCTCCAGGTGGCGGCCTGCTGGGCCCGCGTCCTCCGTTCCAGCCCCAGCACGCCATGATGGCCCAGTGTCCGCCACTGCTTCCCGTCCACGCCGAGAACACAAGCGCAGGTTCTGCCGGCTGCTGGGATCAGTCGGCGTTGTACTCCGCCCTGCAGTCCGCCGGCGTCGCCGAGCTCGAGCGAGTGGTACCTCGATACGGGTGCCTCTGCTCACATGTCCTCGACCCCGGGTATCCTCTCTTCCCCTCGCCCTCTACCTTTCTCCTCCTACATCACAGTTGGAAATGGTGCGCGCCTGCCTGTTACGCACACAGCCGCCACCACTATTCCTACAGCCAGTACGCCTCTTTCTCTGGATGGTGTTCTCGTTTCTCCTCCTTTGATAAAGAATCTCATCTCCGTGCGCCAACTTACTTGTGACAATAATGTTTCCGTTGAATTTGACTCAACTGGCTTCTCTATCAAGGCTCTTCCAACCAGAACGATGATACTCCGATGTGAGAGTGCCGGCGAGCTGTACCCACTACGCCTGCCCCAACACCAGTCTCTCATAGCTTCCGCATCGGTGGATCTATGGCACGCTCGTCTTGGTCATCCAAGAGCCTCTTCGTTCTCCAAGTTTCTTCAGCACTTTGATTTCACATGTAATAAGTCTCTGACACATGTCTGCACCTCCTGTCAATTGGGCAAACATGTTCATCAGCCTTTTACTTCTTCTACTTCAGTTAGTTACTTTCCTTTCCAAATCCTTCATTTGGATGTTTGGACATCACCGGTTTACAGTAATTTCGGTTACAAATACTATGTTGTTCTCCTTGATGATTACACACATTATATTTGGACCTTTCCTATTCGCAACAAATCAGAGGTGTTCCCTATCATCCGCTCGTTCTTTGCCTACGTGCATACCCAGTTTCGTCTTCCTGTTCTTGCTCTTCAAACGGACAATGGCCGTGAGTTTGATTCCACAGCGATGCGTCTATTCCTCGCTACTCAGGGCACTCAATTCCGGCTCTCCTGTCCACACACGTCACAGCAAAACGGGAAGGCTGAGCGTATCCTTCGCACGATCAACGACTGTGTTCACACCTTGCTCTTCCACAGCGCGACTCCGACGACGTACTGGGCGGAGGCCTTCAACACAGCCACTTTACTCCTGAACTGCCGCCCGTGTCGCGCCACTGGTGATCTCACCCCGCACAAGCTGCTGCTTCGAGCGCCACCCCACTACGCCGAACTCTGTGTCTTCAGGTGCCTATGCTTCCCCAACTTATCGGCCACCACGTCGCCCAAGCTTCAGTCGCGGTCGACGCCATGCATCTTCCTCGGCTACCCCAGCGATCATCGTGGCTACCGCTGCCTCGACATCGCCACACGTCGTGTCATCACTTCACGGCATGTGGTGTTCGACGAGACGGTGTTCCCCTTCCGCGACGGCCTCACCAGCTCCGACCGATGCCCCGTGCCGTCCGTTCCGCCTACGCTCGACGATGACGTGATGATCCGTCTCCAACAGCCATGGCATCAGCCTGCGAGCACCTCGGCCTCGCCGGTACATGCGACGACGACGCCCTCGGCATCAGTACACGTGCCACCGCCTTCTTCGCCTCGATGCGCAGCAGCCACGACATCGCCTCGTACCGCACCGCCGACGTCGGCCGCCGCCGCAACACCAACTCCTTTGCCTTCGGGTCCGCCGCGCCATCAGATGGTGACTCGGGCGAAGGCCAGCATCTTCCAGCCAAACCCTCGGTACGCTCTGTCCACGTCGTCAACTCCTGTCTCACCTATTGTGAGGCCCCCACGTCATTATCCCTCGGATAATCACGCGGTGACATACGGATTACTATTTACCTGATCAGTAGAACACTGCTCCGACAAATAATGATCCTTTACCAGAGTAGCGCAGCAGAACAATAATATAGACACTGACTTTTTATTACATCAGTTGCCACATGGCTTAAGGTCTGGTTTACAAAAGTAGTAGATAACAAAAGTATGACTAGTACCCCAGGGCATTCTCGCCCGCTCCGCTGGGTCCTCTACTCATCCCAGCCGAAGTACACGGGGTCCACCTCGCCAGGCTCCTCGCTGTCGTCATCCTCCTCTCCGGTCTGATCTGCGGAACCAGTCCCCTCCTCATCCTGGCCGTGAGCCCCCTCGAATGGAACAAGATCTAACAAAGGAATTAATAGCAAGGGTGAGTACCTACGGTACTCAGCAAGTATAATTCTAGCAAAGATGCACTGCATGCCTCTCGTGTCCTTAATTCATATTCTAATCTTTCTATTCTAAAAATACTTTTATACAAAATAACTGGCATCTTTTAGATTATCAAAAACAACTTCTACTTTTCACCCGGTAAGGTATGATCCCTAGTGATCACCGTAGCCCACAATCCAGTGGACTGGCATGAATTCATGATTTATTAGCACTGCGCAGGCCTTGTACCACTTTACCCAAAATTACCTTGAACCATCTGAGCTAGGTCCTCCACACTGCCTTAGGCGTGGAATCAGGCTCAAGATACAGAACATTTCTCCGGTTACGTTATTCCATCCACCAGCCCATCTATTATCCATCGGTGTACCAAGTCGCTCGCATGGGCTCCACCGATTTCCAATAGTGTTGGTTGGACCGGCTCCCGGCCCAACACTCCACCTCAAGACTCTCCCAATGTGGTAGACTGGTTAACGTAACGGGATACTACTTTCCACCCATCCGAGATGGGAGATTGGTTGGCACGATGTTTACGGTTCCTGATCCGAGTAAAACATGGTAAGTTCTTACATTATAACCATATGTAAAGAGGTCCGCCTCATCCCTCTGCATCCTTGCCTTGGACCTCTTTACCCACCTTATGTAATTACAAGTATAAGTATAATTAATTACATCTACTTGTGGCCCGCCGCTCCTCTCAGCGGTACCACTGCTACTAGCTTCCATCTGCCTCTCTCTTACTTCTTCTTCTTTTTCTTTTTCTCCTCTTTTCTTTGCTTTAATCTCTTACCTAATATTTATAATCATGCAATTGTTTCTTTTATTCAAAAATGGTTTTTCATGCATGTAAATATACGTAAAGTAATTATCCAGAAAATATCGCATACGCTTGACATAACTAGGTGCATGGTCAAATTGAAACTTGCCTGAGCCATAGTGTGAGCTGGAGTCAATAAAAACAGTTGATTCTTCCTTGTTGCGCGACGACTTGAACTCTGCAAAGCCGAAACTAATCCTTAACAAAAATAGGTATCTATTATAATAATAGTTTTAAGAAAGCTATTTTCTTACTATAAATATACAGATACGCACACAAATGTACATACATATATATATACATACACACAACTATATATATACATCTATATATATGTGTTCTCACACATATATATACATATATACACAACTACATATATATCTATATATATGCGCTCTCACACATATATATACATATATACACAACTACATATATATCTATATATATGCGCTCTCACACATATATATACATATATACACAACTACACTAAGCAAGAATTACTTACTGGAATTTTAGAAACAATAGTATCTATTGGAGATGCTTTTAAATCAATTTAGTTGCAACTAAAAAGAGATTTTGATAGCTAGCAAAACACAAAAATCAAGATTAAAACAAAACCCTCATCTCTCCCGGCCAGCCCGACCGGCCCGGCCCTACCTGCGCCGCCTCTCCCCTTCTTCTATTCTTGCTTCCACCGATTCCCTTCCCCAACCCTTCATTCCACCGCCGCCTGCTCTCTTCCTCCCTCTATCCTACTGCGCCGCCTACCCCTGCTCCTCTTCCCGAGCTCTCCCTCTCTCGGCTCCCTCTCTCTGCTGCTCTCCCTCTCTCTCCCCAAGCTCCCCCTCGGCTGCTTCTCTCTCTCCCCCCGAGCTCCTCCTCGGCTGCCTCTCTCTCTCCCCCCCGAGCTCCCCCTCGGCTGCTTCTCTCTCTCCCCCCGAGCTCCTCCTCGGCTGCTTCTCTCTCTCCCCCCGAGCTCCCCCTCGGCTACTTCTCTCTCTCTCTCTCTCGGCTGCTTGGATCCGGGCGGATCTGGCCTCAGGCTCCACAGGGAGGTTCACCTTTTTGCTACTACTTGCTGCTAGAGGTTTCTTGGGTAAGTGCTAAATCTATGTGCGATGTGCGTGCAGGAGAAGGACATGGGGGACCTACCTGCTGTCGGTTCAAAAAGGGAAGGTTGGGATGGAGGGTTGCAGGATCAGCTTCACGTGGTCGCTGTCGTGGACGAAGTTGTGGTTGCAGATCTATGTCGGGGTCGGTTGGATGTAGTGGTCCCCTGATGCTCCTCTTGCTTGTGGTCTTGTCGGCTTCACCTCCTGCGGCTGCTTGCTGCCGTCCCACCGTGGTTCTCCCTGGCTTCTTGTGGTGATGACGAAGCTGGGGTCCCCTTTCTCTTCTCCTTGCAGCTACGGCTCCGATTCTTACCTGTAGACCTTTAGTTGGGGATGCATCTCGAGGGAGGTCTGGGAATGTGGGAATGCTGGTGGTTTTGCTGGTGGTTGTCTTTGGCTCTGGGAGTACTTCGTGGCTGTGGTTGTGCTGCATGTGAAGGCACAGGGGAGTGCTGGGGTGATGAACTGGGCAAAGGGGGAGGTAGCATTCGGTCTTGGCCTACCTGGGGCTGTCTTGCCTGGCTGCAGCTGGCTTGTCCTTGAGCTTATCCCCTTCTGTGTCTTGAGTCCCTGTGCTGGGAATCCTTCGGGTGGAAGGGTGGTCTGAGCACTGTTGCTACAGTGGCCAAAAATTGAGAGATGCTTGTGGGCTGTGTGGGCTGAAAGAAATAGCAGTGGGCTTTGTGGCTTGAATGCTTTGTTGTTTCTGTGGGCTGAAATGAAAATGAGGGCTGAAAAGAATATATAGCTTGCGGGCTTTTTGGGCTGAGGTAGGTATTGTGGGTTTGGTTTCTTTGAATTGCCGGATGATGACGCCCACAGAGACGAGAGGTGCCGACCGGCCCGGGACGGTCTGGGAACCTCGGAGATAGTCTCGAATTGGCCCTCGCAGCCCAAGGGCAACTGACAGCAATCACTTCTTTATTTCCTTTATTCTCTCTTGGATTGCTCGCTAATTACCCTTTTAACTGCTAAAAGAGGAATGGAGTTGGTTTGGTACTAATGGCTGCCTAATTGCAGGTGAAGGACGAAGGCGCGACTCGGTTCCCGCCCCGACACTACGAAGATACAACCCTTACTCCCCCTCTCTCCTTTGAAAGCCAATTTTGTAAATACAATACAATTAGTACATTTGATGCAATTGAAAAATGTAAGTTTCAATTGTAAACTTGTTTGTAAATATTTTCATGAAATGCATTACAAGTGGTAAATTCGTTTTGTAATGGAATTTGTAAAACATTGGATAAAATGCTATGCACTCTTGTAAACTTTTGTTTGCATTCAATTTGCAATTAAATTTATGCTATGAATGTTTGCAAGGATTAAATGCACAAATTAATAATTACTGCAGCTTGCTTACTTAATTAGGGGTATTAGGGTTTGGGTTCTTTCAGCCTTCCCCCCTTTAGGCGATTTCGTCCGCGGAATCGGATCTCCGCTTGAATAGGTTCGGATAGGCTTCTCGCAACTCCTCTTCCTTTTCCCACGTAGCTTCACGCATTGAGTGGTTTTTCCATAAAACTTTACAGAAGCGCATAGTTCTATTTCTCAATCGGCGATCCTCAGTTTCCAAAATTTTCACGGGGTATTCTTCATATGTTAAGTCTGCTTGGAGGGGTATGTTTAGATCCGTCACATGTTGAGAAGGTTCACGTAGGCATTTTCGAAGTTGTGAGACATGAAAAACATCATGTATTCTGGACAGTTGAGCAGGAAGTTCTAACTGATAGGCTAGGGCTCCTTTTTGTTGTAGAATCCGAAAAGGTTTGACATACCGAGGACTTAACTTTCCTTTCACTCCAAATCGGTGAACTCCCCGCAATGGTGAAACTTTGAGGTATACATAATCTCCAACCTCGAAATGAAGGTCTCGCCTACGTTGGTCTGCGTAGCTCTTTTGTCTGGTTTGAGCTATCTTAAGTCTCTCTCTGATGACTTGGATCTTCTCATCATTTTCTCTTACTAATTCTGGTCCCATCAAGGGTCTTTCTCCTGTTTCATACCAACACACTGGGGATCGACACTTTCTTCCGTATAAAGCCTCATATGGTGCCATTTGAATACTAGATTGGTAGCTATTGTTGTATGCGAACTCTGCAAGTGGTAAATATTTATCCCATAGGCCTTCAAAATTCAACACACATGCTCTCAACATATCTTCTAGGATCTGATTCACACGTTCGGTTTGGCCATCCGTTTGAGGGTGGTATGCGGTGCTAAAATTTAATTTAGTACCCAACGCTTTGTGCAAACTTTGCCAGAATCCAGAGGTAAATACTGACCCTCGATCTGAAGTGATTGTTTTGGGTATTCCATGCTGGGAAATAATCCTTTCTATATATAGTTTCGCTAGTTTGTCCACTGAATACTTTTGGTTAACGGGAATGAAATGGGCTGATTTTGTTAAGCGGTCCACAATAACCCAAATAACATCCTTCTTTTTAAGGGTAACAGGTAAACCAGTAATAAAATCCATACAAATATCCTCCCATTTCCATTCTGGGATTTCCAGCGGCTTTAGCAATCCTGCCGGTCGCTGATGTTCTGCCTTGATTTTTTGACAAGAGTCACATTGGCCAACATATAAGGCTATCTCTCTTTTCATATTAGCCCACCAAAAATTTTCTTTAAGATCCCTGTACATCTTTGTTCCTCCGGGGTGGATGGTGTAAGGGGTATCATGGGCTTCTCGGAGGATAGTCTCCTTAATATTATCATCCTTTGGTACACAGATCCGATTTTGGCACCATAGAGTTTCCTGGTCATCAAGACGGAATTCCGATGACTGTCCTTCTTTAATCCTTCGGGTTTCTTCTCTAATAAAAGAATCCAACATCTATTTTTCTCTAATTTGGTCCAATAAGGTGGGATGAAATGTCATGGCTGCTATGGTGGCCTGAGTGGTAGATGCTCGAACTTCTATTCTCATTTTGGCTAGTTCTTGCACTATCTCGGAGACAGGATTTTCCAAAATGGCCTGGTGGCATTCCACTTTTCGACTGAGAGCATCAGCTACCACATTAGCTTTTCCAGGATGGTAATTGATGGTTAAATCATAATCCTTAATTAATTCTAGCCATCTCCTTTGCCTCATATTCAATTCCTTTTGAGTGAAAATATATTTGAGGCTCTTATGGTCACTAAACAAAATGCACTTGGATCCATACAAGTAGTTTCTCCATATTTTCAATGCGAATACCACAGCTCCTAATTCCAAATCATGAGTAGGGTAATTGACTTCATGGGGCCTTAACTGTCTAGAAGCATAGGCAATGACTCTCTCTTCTTGCATTAAGACACCTCCTAATCCATGCTTAGAGGCGTCGCAATAAACCGTGTAATCTACTCCATCTTCCGGCAGTGCTAAAATAGGGGCAGTGATTAATCTTTGTTTGAGGGCTTGGAAACTTTTTTCACAATTTTCACTCCACACAAAAGGGGTTTCTTTCCTCAGAAGCTTAGTGAGAGGGCTGGCAATCTGTGAGAAATCTTTTATAAATCTTCGGTAGTAGCCAGCAAATCCGAGAAAACTACGGATACCTTTTACATTGGTGGGTTGGGCCCAGGTGGTTACAGCTTCTATTTTGGCGGGGTCAACTTTAATCCCTCTGCCTGATATAATGTGGCCCAAAAAGGCTACTTGATCCAACCAAAAAGCACATTTATTGAATTTGGCAAATAGCTGATTTTCTCGGAGGGTTTCCAAGGCAATGGTAAGATGACGGCCATGATCTTCTGCATTCTTCGAATAGATTAGAATGTCGTCAATAAAGACGACGACAAACTCATCAAGGTATTTCATGAATATTTTGTTCATGAGGTTCATGAAAATGGCTGGAGCATTGGTTAGGCCAAATGGAATAACTGTGTACTCATGGTGTCCATATCTGGAGACAAAAGCAGTCTTCTCAATGTCGGAGGGTTTGATTTTAATTTGATGATACCCGGATCTGAGATCTATTTTTGAAAACACTTTTGCTCCTTTGAGTTGGTCAAACAGATCATCTATCTGGGGAAGTGGATATTTATTTTTGATTGTGACACTGTTCAGCTCTCTGTAATCTGTACATAATCTCAAACTACCATCTTTCTTTTCCACAAATAACACGGGAGCCCCCCATGGTGAGGTGCTCTCTCTGATAAACCCTTTGTCTCGCAATTCGTCCAATTGTTTCTTTAATTCACCTACTTCCTTAGGATTTATTCGATAAGGCCTCTTGGAAATAGGTGCTGTGCCTGGAATCAAATCTATGGATAACTCTATGTCCCTGTCTGGTGGCATCCCTGGTAATTCTTCTGGGAAGACATCTGGAAATTCTTTTACCACTGGTATATCCTGGAGTTCCGTCTTCTGCATACTAGCTAGACTAGGGATGGGTTGTGGTCGCAACTTTCTCATTCCCACATACATTAGTCTAGTCCCATCTGGCTTTCTAATGGATGCACTTTTAGATTCACAATCTATATTCACTCCATTAGCGGATAACCAATCCATGCCTAAAATTATTTCTAGGCCGCTTAAGTCTATAACATAAAGGTCAGCTAGGAACTTGGTGTTCTGAATAATGATAGCTTGACCCTTTCTTATAGATGACACCTCTATTACGCCCCCTGGTGTACTTACTACCATAGCTTTGTCTAGGGGTTCATATGGTAATTTATTCCCTTCCAAAAATTTTCGGGAAATAAATGAATGTGTTGCCCCTGGATCAAATAAAACAATACCCAAAGATGGTGGGATTAGAAGCGTACCCGAAACCACATCAGTAGCTTCTCCTACTTGTTCAGCGGTCACATGAGTGAGTCTTGCAGTTCCTCTCTTCACAGTGCCAGCTGAAATATTCTGAGTGCCCTTGGTAGGATTTTGCCTGACATTCTGGTAAGGTGATGGAGCGGGTAGACGAGGTACATTGGCAGGAGGCAGGGCTTGTCCTGAAGTCTTTTGAGGGTAGGGACAGTCAATCTTGCGGTGGCCTGGTCTTCCACAGTTGTAACATGCATCTGTTCCCTTCAAGCAGTCCTTGGTGAGATGACCAAATCCACACTTAGCACATCTAATGGCGAGAGCTACTGGTCTCTGTGGGGCTGCTGGCCTCTGATATGTAGTTTGGTGGGGCTTGGGTTTTCGGGGCCCATATTTAGGTGGATTAGATGTGTGTGAGGTGGTGCGGAATTTATTTCCTGAGGGGGCACGCTGATCAGTCTTTGCTTTCTTCCTCCTTTCCTCACTAAGGTTGGAGTGCTCACTCTCTAGGATAATAGCTCTATTCACCAGGTCCTGAAACTCAGTGATCTTGTGGATAGACAGAAGCATCTTAAAATAAGGATTCATGCCTTCCTTGAATCGATCTATTTTTTTCTCCTCAGTGTCCACATCTGTGGTGGCATAGCGGGAAAGATCATTGAATTGGCTAAGGTAATCAATCATCTTTTTGCCTCCCTGAGTCAAAGCTCTAAATTCTCTTTTCTTTAATTCTAGCCTACCAGTGGGAACATGGGTTTCTGTGAATCCCTGCTGGAATTCCTCCCATGTAATAGGTTGTTCACTGACCCTATTACGAGTGTAAGTGAGCCACCATGCGGCTGCAGGTCCAGTTAGCTGATGTGTAGCATACCGCAATTTCTCCTCATTAGAGCATCCCACTGTATTCAGCTTTTTCCCTATCTCCACCAACCAATCACTAGCATCTAGGGGGTCGGTGGCTTTAGCGAATGTAGGAGGTCTGGTTTGGAGGAAATCTCCAAGGCTAACTCCTGGAGCAGCAGGAGGGTGAGGTGCTGCCACACGAGTTAATAGTGCCTCCATAAATCGGTTTTGGCTCTCTTGGGCTTCCTTCCTGGAATTCTCTAAAAATCTGAGAACCTCTCCCATGACCCCTAGAGGGTCTGCAGGCCTAGAAGATGATGCCTAACCAGTGCTTGGTACAGTTGCTGGGGGTGGTTGCTCGCCCGTTGGTCTTGGAGGATTTTCTGGTGGTGCTCCTTCTGGCACAGGCTGGGGTAACGGACCCAATCTCAAACCCAGCTCTCGCTCAATCCGTGGACGATCATCCATCCTACAGAGGCAAGGCAACAGGTTTTAATTGCAACCGGTAAACAATTCTACCCACCACCGCTCTCTACCCAAAAGGCTACGGACGGGCTTCCTGATTTTAGGTGGGTGTAGCATTCATATTAAAAGGGAAAAGGTATAGAGTGAGTTATAGAATTTAGTGCAGCTTAGCAACTAACAGCATTAATTTAGGGAGAAGAATGCATTTGTAAGGGTGATTTGAGGATTTAACTCTCTTTTCTTATGCAAATAAAGCACGAGGCAGAAAGAATTACTTCAACAAAACCAAAAAGAAAGAAACAAACCAAGAAGAAAGGAAAATTACAACCTATACTAACTGGGATTCTCGTACCCAGCTACGCTCGAGAACCCGCTCTCGAAACCGCCCAAAACTGCGCGTTTGGGACCACGCTCAGGGCTCATTCCTGAGTACGCCTAGGACTTCTGCCTGGCGCGCTCACTCTGCGCCGGTGCGCCACGAACCACTCGTTCGGGAAATCTCAAGTTTAGCAAAAATGAGGTAAGAAATTTTTTTTCCCCATCACCAGTCTGGAATTAGTCTAGGTTTTATGTAGGTATTAAAGCAATTTCTAAAGACTGATGACTCTCTTTTTCAAAATTGAGAAGAACGGAAAAGAAAGCTATAGGCAGGGTTTCACCTTGCTCCCAGGACGAAGAACCAACCCTGCCAGGAGTCTAGCTATATGCCGCTATCCCTGGCACACTACTGCCTTAAAAGATCTGCTCACCCCTAGGGTTCAATCAACCTGTCCTATGTTGCAATGGCTAGCCTACCATGTTTTAATAGTACTGAATTTAAACAGAGAGAATGCTAATCAAGTAATAATGCAAGACATGCATGCGGAGCATCCTCATACAGATAACAGTACTGACACATAAGGAACAGAAATAAAACATGCAACTCAACATAGGAGAATCAATAAAATCTGCAGCCCTGCAGATGAAGGGTTCTACAATAGCTTAGGTAAATATTACTAAGATAGAGAAGTTTTGGGACATAATAATTTTGAAGCGGACTGGAATGGAAATCGATATTTAGACGAGAATTAAGTAAGAGCTAGTGCAATATAGCAAGTGAGAATGTCCACTTAAGCATATCTACAGCACCTATATTATTAGCGTGGCCCTATCTTATTGCTCTGATACCACCTGTGAGGCCCCCACGTCATTATACCTCGGATAATCACGCGGTGACATACGGATTACTATTTACCTGATCAGTAGAACACTGCTCCGGCAAATAATGATCCTTTACCAGAGTAGCGCAGCAGAACAATAATATAGACACTGACTTTTTATTACATCAGTTGCCACATGGCTTAAGATCTGGTTTACAAAAGTAGTAGATAACAAAAGTATGACTAGTACCCCAGGGCATTCTCGCCCGCTCCGCTGGGTCCTCTACTCATCCCAGCCGAAGTACACGGGGTCCACCTCGCCAGGCTCCTCGCTGTCGTCATCCTCCTCTCCGGTCTGATCTGCGGAACCAGTCCCCTCCTCATCCTGGCCGTGAGCCCCCTCGAATGGAACAAGATCTAACAAAGGAATTAATAGCAAAGGTGAGTACCTACGGTACTCAGCAAGTATAATTCTAGCAAAGATGCACTGCATGCCTCTCGTGTCCTTAATTCATATTCTAATCTTTCTATTCTAAAAATACTTTTATACAAAATAACTGGCATCTTTTAGATTATCAAAAACAACTTCTACTTTTCACCCGGTAAGGTATGATCCCTAGCGATCACCGTAGTCCACAATCCAGTGGACTGGCATGAATTCATGATTTATTAGCACTGCGCAGGCCTTGTACCACTTTACCCAAAATTACCTTGAACCATCTGAGCTAGGTCCTCCACACTGCCTTAGGCGTGGAATCAGGCTCAAGATACAGAACATTTCTCCGGTTACGTTATTCCATCCACCAGCCCATCTATTATCCATCGGTGTACCAAGTCGCTCGCTTGGGCTCCACCGATTTCCAATAGTGTTGGTTGGACCGGCTCCCGGCCCAACACTCCACCTCAAGACTCTCCCAATGTGGTAGACTGGTTAACGTAACGGGATACTACTTTCCACCCATCCGAGATGGGAGATTGGTTGGCACGATGTTTACGGTTCCTGATCCGAGTAAAACATGGTAAGTCCTTACATTATAACCATATGTAAAGAGGTCCGCCTCATCCCTCTACATCCTTGCCTTGGACCTCTTTACCCACCTTATGTAATTACAAGTATAAGTATAATTAATTACATCTACTTGTGGCCCGCCGCTCCTCTCAGCGGTACCACTGCTACTAGCTTCCATCTGCCTCTCTCTTACTTCTTCTTCTCTTTCTTTTTCTCCTCTTTTCTTTTCTTTAATCTCTTACCTAATATCTATAATCATGCAATTGTTTCTTTTATTCAAAAACGGTTTTTCATGCATGTAAATATACGTAAAGTAATTATCCAGAAAATATCGCATACGCTTGACATAACTAGGTGCATGTTCAAATTGAAACTTGCCTGAGCCGTAGTGTGAGCTGGAGTCAATAAAAACAGATGATTCTTCCTTGTTGCGCGACGACTTGAACTCTACAAAGCCGAAACTAATCCTTAACAAAATAGGTATCTATTATAATAATAGTTTTAAGAAAGCTATTTTCCTACTCTAAATATACAGATACGCACACAAATGTACATACATATATATATATACATACACACAACTATATATATACATATATATATATATATATATATGTGTGTGTGTGTGTTCTCACACATATATATACATATATACACAACTACATATATATCTATATATATGCGCTCTCACACATATATATACATATATACACAACTACATATATATCTATATATATGCGCTCTCACACATATATATATACATATATACACAACTACACTAAGCAAGAATTACTTACTGGAATTTTAGAAACAATAGTATCTATTGGAGATGCTTTTAAATCAATTTAGTTGCAACTAAAAAGAGATTTTGATAGCTAGCAAAACACAAAAATCAAGATTAAAACAAAACCCTCATCTCTCCCGGCCAGCCCGACCGGCCCGGCCCTACCTGCGCCGCCTCTCCCCTTCTTCTATTCTTGCTTCCACCGATTCCCTTCCCCAACCCTTCATTCCACCGCCGCCTGCTCTCTTCCTCCCTCTATCCTACTGCGCCGCCTACCCCTGCTCCTCTTCCCGAGCTCTCCCTCTCTCGGCTCCCTCTCTCTGCTGCTCTCCCTCACTCTCCCCAAGCTCCCCCTCGGCTGCTTCTCTCTCTCCCCCTGAGCTCCTCCTCGGCTGCTTCTCTCTCTCCCCCCCGAGCTCCACCTCGGCTGCTTCTCTCTCTCTCCCCCCGAGCTCCTCCTCGGCTGCCTCTCTCTCTCCCCCCCCGAGCTCCCCCTCGGCTGCTTCTCTCTCTCCCCCCGAGCTCCTCCTCGGCTGCTTCTCTCTCTCCCCCCGAGCTCCCCCTCGGCTGCTTCTCTCTCTCTCTCTCTCTCTCGGCTGCTTGGATCCGGGCGGATCTGGCCTCAGGCTCCATAGGGAGGTTCACCTTTTTGCTACTACTTGCTGCTAGAGGTTTCTTGGGTAAGTGCTAAATCTATGTGCGATGTGCGTGCAGGAGAAGGAGATGGGGGACCTACTTGCTGTCGGTTCAAAAAGGGAAGGTTGGGATGGAGGGTTGCAGGATCAGCTTCACGTGGTCGCTGTCGTGGACGAAGTTGTGGTTGCGGATCTTTGTCGGGGTCGGTTGGATGTAGTGGTCCCCTGATGCTCCTCTTGCTTGTGGTCTTGTCAGCTTCACCTCCTGCGGCTGCTTGCTGCCGTCCCACCGTGGTTCTCCCTGGCTTCTTGTGGTGATGAGCGGGGGGTCCCCTTTCTCTTCTCCTTGCAGCTACGGCTCCGATTCTTACCTGTAGACCTTTAGTTGGGGATGCATCTCGAGGGAGGTCTGGGAATGTGGGAATGCTGGTGGTTTTGCTGGTGGTTGTCTTTGGCTCTGGGAGTACTTCGTGGCTGTGGTTGTGCTGCATGTGAAGGCACAGGGAGTCTTTGGGTGATGAACGGGCAAAGGGGAGGTAGCATTCGGTCTTGGCCTACACTGGGCTGTCTTGCACGGCTGCACTGGCTTGTCCTTGAGCTTATCCCCTTCGTGTCTTGAGTCCTGTCTGGAATCCTTCGGTGGAAGGGTGGTCCGAGCACTTGTTACTCTGATGGCCAAAAATTGAGAGATGCTTGTGGGTGTGTGTGGGTGAAAGAAATAGCAAGGGGCTTTGTGGCTTGAATGCTTTGTTGTTTCGTGGGCTGAAATGAAAATGAGGGCTGAAAAGAATATATAGCTTATGGGCTTTTGGGCTGAGGTAGGTATTGTGGGTTTGGTTTCTTTGAATTGCCGGATGATGACGCCCACAGAGACGAGAGGTGCCGACTGCCCGGACGGTCTGGGAACCTCGGAGATAGTCTCGAATTGGCCTCGCACCCAAGGGCAACCGACAAGCAATCACTTCTTTATTTCCTTTATTCTCTCTTGGATTGCTTGCTAATTACCCTTTTAACTGCTAAAAGAGGAATGGAGTTGGTTTGGTACTAATGGCTGCCTAATTGCAGGTGAAGGACGAAGGCGCGACTCGGTTCCCGCCCCGACACTACGAAGATACAACCCTTACTCCCCCTCTCTCCTTTGAAAGCCAATTTTGTAAATACAATACAATTAGTACATTTGATGCAATTGAAAAATGTAAGTTTCAATTGTAAACTTGTTTGTAAATATTTTCATGAAATGCATTACAAGTGGTAAATTCGTTTTGTAATGGAATTTGTAAAACATTGGATAAAATGCTATGCACTCTTGTAAACTTTTGTTTGCATTCAATTTGCAATTAAATTTATGCTATGAATGTTTGCAAGGATTAAATGCACAAATTAATAATTACTGCAGCTTGCTTACTTAATTAGGGGTATTAGGGTTTGGGTTCTTTCACCTGTTCCGACCTCAGTTCGGCAGGCCCTCAAGGATCCACACTGGCGTGTTGCCATGCAAGCCGAGTTCGACGCCCTCCTTGCCAACAACACCTGGACGCTCACGCCGCGCCCCGTCGGCTCTCGCGTTATCACCGGGAAGTGGGTGTTCAAACACAAGCTGGCAGCTGACTTCATGTTGGAACGATACAAGGCACGCTGGGTCGTGCGCGGGTTTAATCAACGCCCGGGCATCGCCTTCGGTGAAACATTCTCCCCCGTCGTCAAGCCGGCGACCATTCGGACGGTGCTCACCCTCGTGGCGACGAAGTAGTGGCCTGCGCACCAGCTCGACGTCTCCAACGCGTTCTTGCACGGCAACCTCAACGAGCAAGTGTTCTGTCAACAACCGTGTGGGTTCGTGGATCAGGCTTGCCCTCGTGATGTCTGCCTTCTCACTCGATCACTCTACGGGCTTCGTCAGGCACCTCGCTAGTGATTCCTGCGCTTCGTCGGCTTCATCACGAGCTTGGGATTCGTTCAATCCAAGTCCGACTCGTCCCTCTTCGTTCTCCGGCGTGGGGCGGACACAACGTACCTCCTACTCTACGTCGACGACATGATCCTGTCGGCGTCTTCGTCACGTCTCCTGCAGCATGTGGTGGCTCAGCTGAAGACTGCTTTCGCCGTCAAGGACATGGGTCCAGTGCGCTATTTCCTTGGTGTTGCTGTCAAGCGGAGCGCGCACGGGTTCTTCCTGTATGAGCAACTACAAGCCCGTGTCTACTCCGGCTGAAGCGACGGCAAAGGTGTCCGCACACGACGGCGAGCTCATCGCTGACACGTCGTGGTATCGCAGTATGGCCGGGCGCCAAGATTTAACACCGACCGACCGGATCTTGCGTCGCCGCCCAAAGGTATATGTTCGCATATGCATGCGCCACGCGATGTGCATCTCACCATGCTCAAGAGGGTTCTGCGCTACGTCAAGGGCACCACAAGCTACGGACTACATCTCCATGCGGCGCCAACACCACAGCTTACCGCTTACACCGACGCCGACTGGGCCAGTTGCCCGGACACTCGTCGTTCTATGTCAGGGTTCGCCGTGTTCCTCGGTGATTTGCTCCTCTCATGGTCGTCCAAGAGACAAACTACGGTCTCGCGTTCTAGCACGGAGGCCGAGTACTGAGGCGTCGCCAACGCCGTGGCGGAGTGCTCATGCCTGCGACAACTCCTTAGTGAGCTCCACTGCGACATCGCGGGCGCCACCGTTGTGTACTGCGACAACGTGTCTTCGGTGTACATGGCACGGAACCCAGTTCATCATCGTCGTACCAAGCACATCGAGCTTGACGTGCATTTTGTCCGACACAAGGTTGCCATCGGGGAGCTTCGAGTCCTGCAAATTCCCAGCACGCGGCAATTTGCAGACATTTTTACAAAGGGTCTTCCATCTTCATTGTTATGATTTTCAAGACAGTCTCTGCGTTGCCAAGGGCATCGCCGAGACTGAGGGAGGTGTTAGCACAATGGCTTCCTATGTATATGGCCAGACACATAGGAATAGACAGTTAGCACTCTCTTCCATTGTACACGTATTTATACTTGTGATTGAGATCAATGGAAGTTCGTGGTTGATTCTACCCAGTTCTACAGTAATTGCTACGCTTCGGCAAACATTATAGTATGCGGCAAGCTGGAAATATCCAGTTATTATGGTTACGGCCTGGTCTAGGTGAGTGCGCCAATACCATAACGTGATTGAGTTGCATAATTCCCGTTGTAGCTCCTGGCGTGGCGAATAGCCATTTCTGGTCCAGTGGCGCGCTGGGCTAGCGCGCGACCTGGGTGGCGTGGTCAGACGCCACGCCAGGTGGACAGGCGCGTCCGGACGCCACGCAACGTGGCTGGCGTGCACAGGTGCCGCGCTAGGTGGTCCCGCGAGGAGGCCGGGCTATTTGTTTTGGAAGAAAAGAAATTGTAGTGATTTTGCACGAAAAGAAAATCAAATTTTTTTTGAGAAATTGTTACCATAGAAAATGAGCTGTAAAAAATGAAATTACTTTTGTAGAGCACCGTAGAACCATTTATTTTGAAATAATTGTTTGTTCAGAATTACATTAATATATGTTTGTTCAACTATGGACGACACGTCGACAAGTCGTGCACCGGTTTACCATTTTAAAATAACAACAACAACAATAATAATAATAATAACAATAATAATAATAATAAACGTCGACAAGTCGTGCACCGGTTTACCGTTTTAAAATAATAATAATAATAATATTATTATTATTATTTTGTTGATCCGGTGGAAATAATTTTCGGAAAATAAAGAGAAAATTTGGAATTTAATACATATAGTAAATCTTGACTTAAAATAATAATAATAATAATTTTTTTATTGATCCGGTATGAAATCTTGTTTATCTAATACAAACAAGATTTCATACATGTATTACATACAAACATTGCTCTTTATTTCCCCGTAATTATTTCCATCGGATCAATCCTAAAATATTACCATTATTTTTTTAACTCGGTGAACCGGTGCGCGATTTGTCAAAGCGTCGCCCACCAGTTGAATGAAGTTATATTGCTGTAATTTTGAACAAAAATACATTATTTTTTTAAAAAAAATGTGCTGCGGCACTCCATGTAATCAATTTTATTTTTTGTAGCTCATTTTCTATACCTAACAATTTTTACAATTTCTTTTTAAATTTCTATTCCTGCAAAATTAGTACGGTTCTTTTTCTTTCATATTTGCTCTTTATTCCCCGATAATTATTTCCATCGGATCAATCAAAAAATATTATTATTATTTTAAATCGGTGAACTGCTGCACGACTTGTCAATGTGTCGCCCACGGTTGAACGAACATATATTATTGTAATTCTAAAAAAAATATTTCAAAATAAATCGTGCTCCAGTGCTCTACAAAAACAATTTCATTTTTTGCAGCTCATTTTTTATGCCTAACAATTTCTCAAAAAATTTGATTTTCTTTTCGTGCAAAATTACCCCATTTCTTTTCTTTCAAAAAAATAGCACGGCCTCCTCGTGCGGTCCATGGACACGCCGACCCACCTAGCGTGGCACCGTGCACGCTAGCCATGTTGCGCGGCCTCCGGACATACCAAGCCACCTCACGCGACACCTAACAGCGCTACCTAGGCCACGCGCGAGCCCAGCGTGCCAGGGGGCCAGAAATGGCTATTCGCCACACCAGGGACTACAACGGGAATTATGCACACGGGGCCAGATTGGCCATCGATTCTAGGGACGGGGTCCCGTATCTTATAACTTTTCTTGTCCAAATCATCAGTGAACGGTTCTATCCAACGAGAGCAAAACATTAGCACCATTTTATAACATAACATAATTGCACTGTAAGAGAGTGCTCACGACACCGACCAGCTACTGCGTTCGACGACGGAATTCACTGTTTAGCGTTTGGTGTACTATTTATTTTTATATTTTTATCTGATTTTTTTATTTTTTTATTTTTTAGTATTTTAGTATTTTATTTTTTTCTTGTATTCCTTTGCATTGTCCGTGATGAATTAACAGGCCGCTTTTATTTTTACATTTTTAAAACTTAATTATGCCCAATAAGCTAACTCAGCTATAGTAAAAAATCAGTCAGCTACAGTCAAATTCCAACCAGAAGTCATCGCTATTCCAAATGCCTCCTAACTTTGATTTGTCATTGATCATAGATCAAATGGCTGAGATAAAAAAATCAGAGTACTATGCTTCTGAGGCAAGTAAGAAAAATCAGAGTACTGTGCTTCTCAGGCAAGAGATTTAGCTATGTTCAATTTGTTTTTGCTGATGACTTTTAATTTTACTTTATAAATAGTAACAGCTTGAGAGAAATCGTATATAGAGAGTCATTCGCGTGTGGTTTTAATTAATATAAATAAAGTTACTATATTACATACTATAATTAATTAGTAGACTCTATCTTAAAACTAATATTTTATTTTAAAGTTAGGTATTTTAGATAAACGATTTTTAGAAATTAATAGCAATAGGGCCCTGATCCGGACAGCACCGGTACTGGTGCCGTTCTCGGAACGCAGCGGCAAAGCGAGCGAGGCAAGAGGGCAGGCAAGCGGCCCGGCATTGGGTGGCCGTGCCTGCACACTGCACCGCGCGGGCGGCCGGCCGTCTCGCCACCTCGCTTGCCTCCTACAAAAAACCATCAAAATTGACGTGTTCCTACCCTACTCGCACATCCCACCCCACTTTCCCATGCGCACGTTACACCCCACCATCCTCCTCCCAGACACCGAAAACAACAAACAATATGATAAGCCACCACCGCTGCACCCACACTCCCACCTCTCCCTTTCCCTAGAAAGAAATGAAAAAATATATATATATTGCTCTGCCCACGCCCGTTTGTCTCTCTGCCCCCCTTTCGCTCGCATCACCAAGCACAGATGTGTGAGAGACAGATGAGCAGGAGAAGACGACGCTGAGAAGAAAGCTAGTTACCTACAATAGTTCATCTCAACTGTTACATGCGTCTTGCCACCTCAGAGCACAGCTGAGGTGAAGGAGAGAGAGCCCTCAACAGCACGTTGAAGCACGAGCCATCTGTTGCAGGAGCCACAATCTTCGCACGCGAACCAGCAGCCGAAGAGACGGGTTCAACACTATTGGAATGGACTACCTGTTGCGACACATTTTTGTGGGGCCCACGGCGGTCGGTAACCAAATGCGACGACGGAGACACACCTCCAAAATGGTGGCGACCGGGACTGCTGAGACCACGAGTGCACCTCATCGGCGAAGAAGGCGGCGATGAGTCCAGTATGGTAACAAAGCGTATTGGATCTAGATGTCGGCCGTTCAGATCTAGTCAGTGATGTAGTTATCCAAGAAGCAGCGCCCACGTTGGTAAAGGCGCCGGCATTGAGAAAGAGGGATAGCGCGCAGACGTTGGTAAGGATGAAGATGTAGGGGCTCTGTGAGGAAATAGAGAGAATTGAGAAGTAGGGGCTCTGTTTTGAGGGTTTCTGCTGGAGTGCAGTTCAGAAAACAGAGTCCTCAAAAATAGGAGGAGCCCTCAAATGAAAAGCAGGGGTCTTGTTTTGAGAGCTACTGCTGGAGTTGCTCTAAAGGTGTGGGCACCAGTGTGGTTTTAGAAGGGTGATGGGGTAGAGGGATTGGGAAGGATGAAGATGGGAGGAGGGCTGACTGGTGAGGTTAGTCAAAAAAAATAGAAAAAAAACATTAGTAGGTGTATTGTGAAGAGATAAGTTAATAGACGAATTGTAGTGTCGTCTCTACCATTTGTCTCTAGCTGACATAGACAAGCTAAGAGACGGTACAAGAAACGAATTGTTGACCAGGCCTTAAAAGGAACAAAGTACAACATTTGCATGACCGAGAGGGAAAGGGAGAGGCCGGGCGCCAAGAACCATACACTATGTTGAACATGCACGCATGATATCGTATCCGTGCTTGTCTTGTTACACATGCAAACCTTTTAAGACAGAGTACTGTGGTTTCTACTAGCTTTTCTGTACATAATATGGCTTGAATTTTTTTTGGGGTTGCTTTCTTGTAAACTTCCTTATCAACATGAGAACCAGCACGCCCATCTAGTTGAGGGTCTGTTCTTTTTTACTGCGATTTTATAACTTTTAACTGAAATTTTTGAATTTTAGCTATTGCGACAGAGATTACAAAGAAAGATACTCGCTTGTGATTTTGAATAATACAGATATTGAATTTTTAATGTGTACTATAATTAACTTGTAGACTTTATTTAAAAAAAATACTCTGTTTAAAAGTTGTATACTATAGTAAAAGATAAAAGTTATTTTGAGGAATTGAAAAGAACGTATCCTCGTATTTAATTCTATCACGACCGGCGCTGCTGTCCCCAGACGTGGCACGGGAGAGATGTGTCAAGGTTGCTTAGGGCATTTCCAATGGTCCTAGCTAACTACTATCTATAAGGATTCCACATCATCTATAGAGTACACACTAAAAGCTAGCATTTCAAAGGACTATCTATAAGGGTAGCTATTTGATGTTTACATGCACACACAGTCATTTATAGATGCTGCCTCGTTTTGCGTTATAGACTAGAGACGAAATAGTAGCTAGTTGTTTGTGTTTTACATACTCTCTTTCCTCCATATAGGATATATGCTGATGTGTACATGCAAATAGCCAGCTGACTCAGTCCTGAGTCAGTTGGCTATTTGATAAATGACTGTATGTGCATGTAAGTATCAAATAGCTATCCTTATAGATAGTCCTTTGTATGCTAGCTATTTGGTTGATGATGTGGAAGTCTCCTAGTTAGTTGCTAATTAAGATCATTAGAGATGCCCTTAGCGTTGGTAATTAAACTCTCTCCGTCTCTGGTCAAATGTGAGATTCGGCTAGCTGCTCTCCTTCTTGCCCGATTTACTCCTCCACTGGTCGGTTTCATTTAAGCCTACAAGACTAGCTAGGCTCCCCAGCTAGATCTTGTGCATGCCGAGCCCATCAACTCCGCCCCAACCATATCAGATCAGTAACTCCCTCTCCTTCCCCTTCACTGGAGCTAGCTAGCAACCTTACAAGAGAAGAGAGAGATTGCTACGCTCCAGCCTACTGTATAGTAGTAGCTTGTTGCTACCCATCAGCTTAGCTTATAGCCAGATCCCTAAAACAAGGGGAGCAACAAGAAAGGAAGCTCCCAAGAAGGCAAAATGAAGGGGGAAAAAGAAAGAAAAGGCACCAAGAGAAGATGCCAGCATAGTACTAACTAGTTTGGCGCAGCTCCCTCCCGTCCTATATGCCCAAATCAATACCAAAGGGAAAAGGAGCACCAAAAGCAGCAGCGAGATAGAAAGGGACAGGTACAGATCAACTACACTTCGATCCCCCCTCTCTCTCTTCTTCTTCTCTCCCCCTCTTCTTCTTCACGCGCTATACACTAGTGCTGTGCTACTGTTCCCCAGAGCTAGCTCAAGTGGTGGTGGTGGTGGCCAAGAGGGGAGTGATCCAGGGAGCAGGAAGGAGAGATGGCCTGGTGGGCAGGGAGCATGGGCGGCTTGGACCTCCGCAACCACCTGGCTCAGTTCGGCCCCGCTGGCACCGGCGAGCCGGCCCCGACGACACCAAACAGCAGCGGGAGCAACAACCATGATGACACTTCAGGCGCCGCCCACGACTCCCCCACCGCTGGCGCAGGCGAGAACTCACCCACCCCCAACGCCACCTCGGGCGCTTCCGGTGGGAGCGGCGGAGGCGGCGGGGGGTCGTCGTCAGGGAGGCGGCCGCGGGGGAGGCCTCAAGGGTCCAAGAACAAGCCGAAGCCGCCGATCATCATAACGCGGGAGAGCCCCAACGCGCTGCGGTCGCACGTGCTGGAGATCGCCGGCGGCGCAGACATCATGGAAGCGGTGGCCACGTTCGCGCGCCGCCGGCAGCGCGGGGTATCAGTGCTCTCCGGCAGCGGCGTCGTCGCCAACGTCACGCTGCGCCAGCCCGCGGCGCCGCCCGGGGCCGTCGTCACGCTCCACGGCCGCTTCGAGATCCTGTCCCTCTCCGGCGCCTTCCTCCCGTCGCCGTGCCCGCCCGGCACCACGGGCATGGCCATCTACCTTGCCGGCGTGCAGGGCCAGGTCGTCGGAGGCACAGTCGTCGGGGAGCTCGTTGCGTCCGGCCCCGTCATGGTCGTCGCGGCCACCTTCTCCAACGCCACCTACGAGCGCCTCCCACTCGCCGATGACGAGCGTGGCGAGGCGGCTGCTGCAACCGCCGCAGCAGGGTCCGACGGGATGCAGCTGCCGGATGGATCGTCACCGGGAGGCAATGGCGGGCCGGCTTCGGCGGCCGGGGCGCCCGGACTGCCAGACCCCACGTCAATGCCATTCTACAACCTGCCGCCGAACCTGATGACCAACGGCGGCGGTCAGATGGCGCACGAGGTGTTCGGATCGTTCCGGCCACAACCACCGGCCTTCTAGCTAGGTCTCTCCCTCTTTTCTTGTTCCTTTCTTGTTATTTCCTTCACATCTCAGTATGATCCTTGTTTAAGTGTTGCTGTTTAATTAGTTAGCTTTGATTGCTAGTGCCCTTAATTTGGCATAAAGGAGAAACTCCAATTTGATCTCGTCATGATTATATTTTCCTTTCCTTCATTAGATAATACTGATCATGCCAGTGTCATCTGTCGATCTTTCATATATGTTTGTAAATATACACTTCAATCTTATGCGTCGGCCTGTGTAAATAATGTATTAGTCGTGTCATTTAAATACATATAAAATTGAAAGAACTGCATGTATCAGTAGTTATAGCTCCTGGCATTTTAGCTTTCTTTCCATCTTATATGCACATTTGTATCGAATTAATAGAGATAAGTCAACTTGATATACCAGTACTTGTTGCATAAATATGTATGTTGTTACATGTTTTGCTGCACATAGCAGAAAAGGATTCTGATAGCTGGCAAACAATTGAGTGCATTTAGAACAACGATTAGTGGTCACAAATAATATAGTTTAGGGTCCTGGTGAATGTTCTTTACTTATTGCCTGACAAGAGAGTATATGCACTTAGTCAATATTATGTTCTTGCCATGCATGGTGATGCCTGGCTTCACATCAGAGGAGGCAATTCGCTGGTGCAAGGGTCATTTCTTGCTCTTGCATGTGTAGGTGGCTTAATGAGCCCATGTAGGTAGGTGACCCAACTTTATGAACAAAAGTTCGGCGACTGGCATATTGTGAACATTGGTATCTAGTGGCATTTTATGCATAGGTTACTGCCTCAATACCCTATTGATTTCTTTCTTGAATGTTCATTTCGTGGCATGAGATTGGTTATTTGTCTGTAGATGATAAGAAGGAACTTCACACTTGATTCTCACATTAATAATGGTCATTAAGCTTCAAAGTTGTGAATGTTGAACCTAGTTACCAATTGCTAAAATTGAAAGGTCAAAACAATTGTATCATTGTATACCATGCAAGGATATATTGTACATATTGCAAATCTTCAGTTGTGGTCTTTTGGACTGCCACTTTTTGGATATGTATATATGCATATTATTGTTGGTGATTAGCTAAGCACTGTTCGGTGAAACCAACAACAATTTTGCATGAACAGATATATAGTAGTAAAAATGAAGGTGCAGTAGCAAGTAAATCGTAGAGGTATCTGCACCGTGAAATAATGTATCTCTATGATCAATGGACTTGATTTAATGCTATTGACAGATTGATGAAGTTATAAATGACACTATTGGTGCCATGTCCTTTGCAACATGCTACTACATATTTCGCTAATTTAAATATGTGCATTTGCCATTTGATAGTTTTGAATCTAATTCATGTGTGTGAGCGTGGTCTTTGGGTACGTCTTGCGTGTTTCTCTTGTTTTTTTTTTTTCTGTTTTCTGCCTCTGAGGTGAAGTCAATGCAAACAATTGACTAGGATCTTCTCAGCAACAAATTAATGATTTTTCATGTCCCATTTGCCTTCTTAATTGTTTGTTTTCACTCATTATCTCAATAAACAAAACATAATAAATAGTAAAAATATGTTGGTTTATCAACTGAAGATGTTAAAGAAAGCATCCCTGTATATAATTTTTCATGTTTATATGTGTTCGACCTTTCCAAAATTATATATGTTTATCAGGAAACTCTTCTCCCTGCATGTCTCCTCTTCAATCTTAAAAATTGAAACTGCACTGATCATGATATTTAATTGATATAGATTCAATTCACTGTTGCTACTTTAATTAATTTATATTTTTTTAAGGAGACTGTAAGCAAGGACCGGAGACCGCTACAATGTATATTTAATATGATGCTTAATATTTGTGAAACCGCGAACTTAGAAGTAGCAATATTATTCTTTGCATAAAATTTAAAAGCATTTGTGAGTATATATAAATGGATTGGATCAAATCACTATCTGTCAATTTCTCATTTACTTAGAATCCTTGTCGTTTATTTTCAGTGGTGCATTTAAGCATTGTTTTTCTATATGTAAAAACCGTTACGCAGGAATTATATTGGGATAGTGTAAGATGCTTTAGTCAAATTAAGAACGAATTGTTTATTGAACTGAATCACTAAGTTTAAAACTAGGAAATGCTAGACAAGCCCCGCAAAACATGGAAATTCTAGTTGCAAATCTAAAATTTCTAGATATGGCACCTGTATAGAATTGAAACTTTTTGGTATATGCTACTGCTGAATGGCATATCCACATATTTCTTTCTTGATAGCTGCATATGTGATAAGTATTTGTTATGTAATGGTTTATTACAAAATACAATCTTTTGGATTGCCACAGCAGTATAGTTCAATTTTCATAATATTTATTATACAAACTCTCTTAGTGCCAGCGTCTTATTATTGCCCAAACTTTATGCTTCAAATAATAGAATTCCTCGAAGCTCAAAAGAAAAATAATATGCTCATGTTGGATCGACAACGGAACAATTGTAATCATTATATAAATGATAACTCAACTGTTTTCTTTGTGCTTTTCTCAGTACTTTCATTTTGGACATGTCGCAGATCACATAGATCGCTTGCAATCCTACCGTTTTCTAGCAGGGTTTAGAGATACTGATCAACTGCTTGTTTGTGCATGAGTCTCCAAAATGAAGTTTGTGCATGATGGTTATTGGCATTATGCAAATGGTCTTGGGCTATGTATGTATGTATATAAACTGTAACACCCCGATCCTTCACAGGGCTCAAGATGTTACCATCACACTGTTATTGTCTTACATAGGCCTGCTATAAATAGAGTTAGCGCTCGAGAACTGTAATAACAGAAGAACCCGTTCTCATGAAATATACTGTAACTAGAAAATTTTCTTAACCTTCTCAACATATGATTAATCATAACGCTCAGTACATGACTAAGCAGTTATCTCACATGTGCGGTGCAAGAGGAACAATTTCAATTCCATGCATGCCGTCATTCCGGATCACCCTAAAAAAAACAATAAAGCAAGGGTGAGTCTGAAGACTCAGCAAGCACACGATAAGCAGTATATCAATCCATATTTGTAAACTGTAATCCAACTCTACGGTTGTAAGCTGTAAACCACCTCTATTGTGAACTATAAAATCGATCTACTGTAAACTGTAACTCACATCTACTGTGTACTGTGAATCAACTACTATAGTCTATAAATCTACTGTGAACTCTAAATCCAATCTACTGTGAACTGTACATCCAATCTATTATATTCTGCAAATCCACTGTGAACTGTAAATCAATCCATTGTAGACTGTATATCACATCTCCTGTAAATTGTAAATCACTACGTGGATCGTGGATCAAATCGCATCTCATCAGAGTCAGTAACTGTAAATCAATGCTACTGTAGCTGTAAACAATAAGTCAACTCTACTGCAACTATAAACTGTAAAATCAACTCTACTGTATACTGTAAGCGGTAAGTCAAACCACTATAACTGTATCACCCTTTAAGCAGTGCAACAAAATGCAATGCAACTGTAACTGTGAGGCAAATCTCTGTAACTGTATCGCTGTCTGTTTCTCTGTTCATGCAATGCAATGATATGCAATACACATGTCACTGTAAACTTATACCGGTATAGCGGAGGGTACACCCGTCGATGTCACCCTCTCCCTCCATCTCGTGGAGGTGCCTACCTCTGTAGGACTTATTCAAGAGTACTCCGGACTAGTCATAGACTTTCTCACCGACCTGGCACTTATGCACTTTGCATGATGCATACTTTTCGAATGGGGCTGTTTACTCATAAACAGTACTCCTCAACATGATTAGCACATAATCATGTATCTCATCTCTTAATGCTATAAATCATGGTATGGACACAATTAGAAATCTTTTAACACACTTCATTGTTTTACCATGCACTTGCTTTCACTGTTGGCACTTATTTTAAATTTGCAATCATCAACATTTACCTACTGGTAATCATGTACCTCAGCAAACGCTGTAAATCATGCATCTCATCCTATAAAACACTGTAAATCATGTCGTGGAAACATGAATAGCAATCATTAACCACACTGTACTGTTCTATAATGTACTTGCCTGTCAGCCGGCGGATGATGTACAAATGGCACCGAGCTCGAACCGCTACATGAACAAGCACAATCGTTTCAATTCATTTGCTAAAGCAATACATACACATGCAAACAAATAACATCACTGTCACGCGTAAACCCAGTATCGCCGACCTCCCTCTCACCAAACACAGTCCGGCTATCCCGGTTTTAATCGGCATACTACTTTACGCGAGAAACTGCAAATAGCTGAAAAGGGGTTTTCGAACCGTTACCCGAACCCAAAAAATGGATCAGGCCACGATCTGCTGTCCCTGGACCGGATTTGGCAGATCTGGCAGATCTGACACCGGATCAGGCAAATCTGACACCGGATCAGGCAAACCCCCTTTTTTTCCTCTTCCTTCCTTTCCCTTTCTCTTCTTTTCTTTCTTTTCTTTTCTTCCCTCTTTCTTTTTCTTTCCTCACCCAGCCGGCTTCCTCCCCTTCTTTTTCCTCACACGCAGCTGCTCTCCTTTTTCCTCACACGCAGCTGCTCTCCTTTTTCTTCACACCCGGCGGCGGCTCCCTCTTCCTCCCCTTTCTCATGCTCGACCTCCTCTCCCTTCCTTCCCCTTCCTCTCCACACGCCGGCTCCCTCCTCTCCTGTGGGACCCGGAGTAGAAACTCCCAGACCCCCTGTGTATTACTGTACTAGTCCCAGAGATCAATGCTAGTACACACAGTTCAAACAGAAAAGATGATACATTGCCAACAACGCTTTATTACAATAGTATCTGAAGTATTACAAAGGCCATTGCCTTACTAAGGTTCACAGAACCACAAGCAAAAACACAGCGGAAGCAAAAGATAACTTGATCGACCCATCAATCTGCCACAGGCAATTGACTGGGGAAACGATTCCTAGGCATCCGAGAATAATCCACCGCATCCACATTCGGCGCAGAAGTCATACTCTCCAGCTTGATCTTCTCCATTCTCTGCTTTTATATTTATAGAGCAATAGGTGAGTACAAAAATGTACTCCGCAAGTCTTGGGAAAAATGCATAGATGTAAGGCTTCACAAAGGAAAGTTATATGGTTTATTTGCGAAAATCAGCATTTTATTTTTAATCTACATAATTACTTTGAAAGCCATTTTGTAAACAACTTGTTTTTAATAATCGAAATTGTATAAGTACTTTAGTGAAGGTTAAACTACCAACACTAATACCTCAGGCAATCCTGCCAACTTTCAATACCTCAGGTTAAATCCACCTGATCTGAACATCACGAGAGTTATACTACTCCCGAGTTTTTCTCCAATTCATTTTTGTTTTGAAATCAAAACCAAAACTTCTACCATGTGAATGCATTCCTTGCTCGCCCTTGACCGTGGGCACGGCTATTCGAATAGTTTTACTCTGCAGAGGTTGTACACTTTACCCACAAGAGATAAATTATCTTAATAGTCAACACGCTTCCTTTGGCATGAGACCCAGACAAATTATCACAAAGCCTTTCGCCTACTCCAAAGATAGTTTAAATACCACCCGCTAAGGTTTCACCACAACTCGAATCCACGAGTTGGAGCCCCTCTTGCGCCATATGAGTACAAGAACGCCGTCCCTCACTATGAATAACCAGACACCACGGCACTCAATACACCACTGGTGATATCTAAACTACACTATTATAGGGTAGTTAGCTAGGTCGCACTCCATATAGACTTGTGGTTGTACTGTTTTGCTCGCTTTGGACAAACACAAGCGTCGGTCCTTAATCGACCAGGGTGGCTCATTCACGAACCCAATAATTCTCGTGCTAACCGCACCAGCCAAACCTTCCATCCACCCTTGTCAACTTTTCCCTTTAATTTTCAAATTAACAGTGGTAACATCCATTACCACTTTTCAAACAAAATATTTAACAACGGTAACATCCATTACCAATGTTCAAACAAAATATTTAACAATGGTAACATCCATTACCAATGTTCAAGCAAATCATTCATTAAAACATTTGATAAACATGCTACTCATTTGAACATTATTACATTTATTTGCTACGCTAAGCATTTACTAGTATTTAAACATTCAACAATTGTAGTATTAACTCATTATTGAGTAAAAGGGATATCCTAAGTTGACAATGGTACAAGGTAAACAATTTTCAATGGAAGGTATAACAAATTGGGTCTTTAACTAAGTTTTCTGAATTAAATTATCACTTGATATAACATAAGCATGCATTGATTTTAAAATAACTACCTACTCATTTTATAAATCATTGGAGCAAGTTGATCAAAGGAAACTTGCAAAACATGGGAGCAAAATGGTCAAAGGAGACTTGCCTTCCTGTGTCAGTTGAAATCTTCCACAACTTGCTCTTGAGGTTGCTCTGACAAATCGGTCTCTACACGTAAATCGAGAATTCCAAATAAATAAAATAAAACAAAAATTCAAAAATTGAAAATAAATATACCAAATGAAAGATTGAAATTTTTGATGAATTTAGAAATTTGAATGGACCAATTTGGAGCTAAAATGAAAAAGATATGGCTATTTGAAAATCTCGATTTGAATAAATCCAGAATTCGGAAATCTCGACATGTGGGGTCCATCGGTCAGCAATTTCATTAAAATGAGTCTCGACATATGGGACCCATCGACTCGGGACCCACTTGTCGCTGGCTAGCGCAGAGGGTGTCGCGACGGTGGGGCCCACCGTCGGTCGAATTAAAACGGAGAAAACTCAACCTCGCCACGGGAGCGGGCTCGAACGCGCAAAGGAGTGGGAGGGGAAGAGAGCGGCGCTAGCCAAGTGAGCGGAGGCACCGCCACCCATAATGGGTAGGTAATCCTCTTAAGGATTATCTGCGGAGGCCGGCGGCAACGTGGCACACACGTGGTCGACGCGTGGTCGCCGCGTGGTCGCCACGCCACGCTTTTTGCCGACGTGGCGCGCACGCCGCGTGGTGGCGGGAGATGCTCGGGTGGCGCCGACGTGGCGCCGATCCGCCGCCACGCTGCTGCCACCTCATCCCGACGGTGACGGGTCGTGGCGGCGGTGGTGGCGCCGGGGACCTAGGGTTGCCGAGCTCCGTGATCGCGGCGCCGCCAAGGGTACCAAAATGAAGAGGAGGATGCGGAATGCGTTGGTACCTTGCACGGAGACCGAGGTGACCGGAGGGAAGAATCGGCGAAGGGGCGGCGGTCGGAGAGGAACCTCACGGCGCGAGGAGATCCAGCGGCGATAGCTCGGGAAGGGGTCGCCGGATTCGCCTTGGCACCAAAGAACGCCGGAAGGCGCCGGCGAGGAATGAGGAAGCCCGAGGCGGCCGGAATTGCTCGCCGGAGTAATTGAAGCCGCGGGAAGAAATCGGGCGAGGAAGGGCTCTGCGCCGGGTGATTCGCTTGAGAGGTGAGGAGGAGCGCAGCGGTAGAGGGACCTCGGGTGTGGGTTTTATAGGCCGGGAGGTTGTAACGGCCGCGCGGTTCGCCGGACTTGGAACCGCGGAGAAGATGAATGCGACGGCGGGAGAGGAGTAACGCGCGTCTTTATGCCGCCCGACGCGGTGGAGGCGGGGATTAATATGCGATCGGCGCGGAAGATTGTTAAGAAAGCGAAGCTTTTAAAGCTTCGTTTCTCGCTTAATGGCGGCAGCGCGTAGACGCGGAGGAAGAAGGTGGCGGGAAGACGATCGCCGATGGGCCCCGCATGTCGCTGAGAGGAAAAAGAGAAGGAAATCAGGCGACGGTTGGATTAGTGACGTGTGGCATAAGGAAAAGATCGGGGCCGCTGGATCACGGGCGAAGGGGTAAGTGAAAAGGAACGATCGAGATTCAATCCGGCAACCTTGATTAAATCTGGGCCGATAGGGTGTATTAAGTGGCAACGGGCGGCTGCGATTTAATACGGCAATCATGAACGGTCAAGATGACGACACGCGCGCCGCACGACGGGTTTGACATGTGGGACCCCCTGGCAGTGAGTCCACACAGACCGGTCTATGACAGGTGGGGCCCGCTTGTCAGCGCAAATTGAAAAAAAGAAACTCAACCTCGCGCGCGGAGCGGGGCTCGAACGCGCGCCGAGGGAGCGGGGGAGGAAAGAGAGCGGCGGCGGTAACCAGTCGGGCGGGGAGGATCAACCTACCCTATAAGGTTGATTTATCCTTTGAGTGTTAGCCGGGATGGCCGGCCGCCGTCGGATCGCGCGACACATGGCGCCGCGAGAGAGGGGAAGCGGGATGAGGAGTAGACGGCGGGATGAGCTCGGGCCGGGAGGAAGAGTTCGGATGCGTGACAAGTGTCACCGAGGAGATTTGATATTTAAATCTTTTATATATATTTGAAATCATTAGGAGACTTTAAAATACTCGAGAAAAATACCAAATAAATTCCAAAAATTCCAGAAAAATTCACATAACTCATCGATAATGTTTTAAACATATGAAAAATATTTCCAACTTATTTGGATATTAAATTTTCTTTTCAATGAAACTTTAACTTCGAAAATTCGAGAAAATTGGAAATTATTAATTTAAAACTATTTCTTCAGAATAAAAGCAAAAAAATTGGGATGTTACAAACCTACCCCCTTAGAAGGAATCTCGACCCGAGATTCGGATGAACTGAGAAATAGATTAGAGACTCGTCAAGATCCCCTTCTCGCTCCCAGTGTTGCTTCCGACTGACGGGCGGTTGTTCCATTGCACTTTACTGAATTTGATAGTCTTGTTTCTTGTGCAATACTCTGCCTCTTCCAAAATCTTGACAGAAATTTCAATATGTCAAGTCCTCTTTAAATCAACATCCTCAAAAGGTATCAACTCCTCTGGTACCCTCAAACACTTTTTCAATCGTGATACATGAAATACATCATGTACACTGACAATCGAGGTGGAAGTTCTAGGCGATAAGTTTACTTCACCTCTTCTTGCTATAACTAGAAATGGCCCAATATACCTTGGGGCAAGCTTACCACTGACTTTGAATCGACGCATTCCTTTCATAGGTGACACTTTCAGATACACATGATCGCTTGGCGTAAATTCCAACATTCTTCGACGATTATCAGCATAACTCTTTTGTCTGGTCTGTGCTGTTTTCAATCGTTCTCGGATTAAACGAACTTGATCTTCTGCTAACTTTAAGATATCCGGTCCGAATACTTGACTCTCTCCGGTCTCTGACCAATATAACGGTGTTCTACATTTTCTGCCATACAAAGCTTCAAACGGAGACATCTTCAGACTAGACTGATAACTATTATTATATGAAAATTCCGCATAGGGCAAACTTTTATCCCAACTGGCTTTATTGGCTAAAGCACATGCTCTCAGCATATCTTCCAATATCTGATTTACCTGCTCATCGACCATCTGCTTGAGGATGATAAGCGATCTCGAAATTTAAATTGGTGCCCAAAACTTCATGAAGCTTCTGCCAAAATCTTGAGGTAAATTGTGTTCCTCTATCTGACACTATCCTCTTTGGAACTCCATGCAAACACACAATTTTTGACATATAAAGCTCTGCTAATCTATCTCCGAATATGTAGTCTTCATCGGTATAAAATGAGCGACTTTTGTTAAACGGTCAACTATAACCCAAATTGAGTCATAACCTAACTTGGTCCTTGGTAGCCCTGTTATGAAATCCATTCCAATTTCCTCCCATTTCCATTCAGGTATATGCAGAGGTTGCAAAAGACCAGCAGGCCTTTGATGCTCTGCTTTAACTCTTTGACATATATCACACAAGGCTACATATTCTGCAATTTCCCTTTTCATATTGTTCCACCAGTAACTTTCCTTTAAATCCTGATACATTTTTGTACTTCCAGGATGAATTGAATATCCTGATTCATGAGCTTCTTTTAAGATTAATCCTTTAATTTCCTTGTTCTCGGGTACTAGTATTCTCTTTCCAAACCAAAGAATTCCTTCTTCATCTTCTGAGAATCCAGGCGCTTTACCTTTCTTCATATTCTCTTTTATCTCTTTAACATATTTATCCTCTCATTGTCAGCTTGATCTGATCTTCCAAGGTAGAGTGAACCTTCAATGTAGACAGAATACCTTCGTTAACTATTTCCAAATTTAATCTTTGGAATTCCTCATGGAGGGTTAATCGCCTATCCGAATTGATGATTATTCATATGACTCTTTCGACTCAAAGCGTCGGCTACCACATTAGCTTTTCTGGATGATAGTGTATTCCCACATCATAATCCTTTATCAATTCGAGCCATCTTCTTTGTCTCATATTAAGATCAGTGGGTGAATATATACTTTAAACTTTTATGATCTCAGATATATCTCACACCGATTCATCGATTAAGTAATGCCTCCATAACTTTAGAGCATGCACAATGAAAGACTAGTTCTAAATCATGAGTGGGATAATTTTCTTCATGCGGTCTTAATCGCCTCGATGCGTAAGCTACCACCCTTCCTTCTTGCATTAGTACACAACCAAGACCTTGTTTTGAAGCATCGCAAAATATCTCAAAATCTTTTCAATATCGTGTAACCTCGTAACCTGTGCCGATGTTAACCTTTTCTTTAACTCTTGAAAACTATCCTCACAGATTTACTCCATTCAAACTTCTTCTCCTTCTTTAACAATTGGGTTAAAGGTCCGCAATCTTGGAAAAGCCTTCAATAAATCGACGATAATAACCGCTAATCCCGAAAACTTCGGATCTCTTCTTGTCGCCTTGGGTGGAGTCCAATTTAATACATCCTTAACTTTTCCAGATCTACAGATACTCCTTCCTGCTGAGATCACATGTCCCGAAATTCAATTTCCTTTAACCAAAATGCACATTTGCTAAATTTAGCATATAATCGTGTTCACGAGTCTTTGCAACACTATCCTTAGATGACCTTCATGTTCTTTGTTATTCTTTGAATAGATAAGAATGTCATCTATGAAAACAACAACAAACTTATCTAAATAATCCATAAAGACTTTATTCATCAAGTTCATGAAATATGCTGGTGCATTTGTCGGACCAAAAGACATCACCGTATACTCATATAATCCATATCTTGTGGCGAAGGTCGTCTTTGGTATATCTTCGTGTCTAATCTTCAATCGATGATATCCTCGACCAAGATCAATCTTGGAAAAGACACTTGATCCTATGAGTTGGTCAAACAAATCATCGATCCGGTAAGGGATACTTATTCTTTATAGTGACTTCATTTAAAGCTCGATAATCAACGCACATCCGTTGACTACCATCCTTCTTCTTTACTAGAAGCACTGGGGCTCCCCAAGGCGAAGAACTTGGTCTGATGAATCCTTTCTCATACAACTCCTGAATCTGCCTTTTAACTTCTGCTAAATCATCGGCTGACATCCGATAGGGTCTTTTTGATATTGGAGCTGTACCGGGCACCAGATTTATAACAAATTCAACTTCTCGATCTGGGGGTAATCCTGGCAAATCTTCAGGAAAAACATCTGGGTACTCACGAACTATCGACACATCTTCCAAACTTTTCCCTTTTAGGCTGGTTAACATACTGTCTTTCCCTGAGTGCATAACTGCCTCATGCCTTATCTGAATTCCATCAGAATTGGTAAGGATAATGGCACGATTGGCACAATCTATCTGTCCTTTATACTTGATCAACCAATCCATACCAAGTATTATATCTATGCCATCGGAGTCTATTATAATAAGGTTCGCTAGGAACTTTACTCCATTTATAATTATGGTTGCACTAGGGCTAACCAAATTAGTCCTCAATTCTTTTCCAGGGGATTGGACTATCATAAGGTCCTTTAGCAAACAAATTTTCCAATTATTCTTTTCAACAAAAGCCTTTGTTATGAAAGAATGTGTAGCTCCAGAATCAAATAATATAATTGCTGGTACTGAGTTTACTAGAAACTTACCCAGAACTACATCTGGTGCATCTTCCGCTGCCTCTGCGGTAACATGATTGATACGCCCTCGATTAATGTTTTGTGGAGTCTTGGGAGTTTGAGGACTTCCACGTCCTTGACCATTGGTTGGAACCCTTGCTGGTGTAGGGTCAAGATTGAAACGAACCGGGGTTACCGCTGACGCTTCGTGGACGATTCTTGCATAGTGTCCCATATTCTTGCAGTTGTAGCATTGCACTCCTGCAGCTACATTTCTGTTTTGCTGCAGTTGGGTTGCATTTCCAGTTCTAGGAGCTTGAGGTAAGGGACGAGGTGCAGCAATCGGTACCCTTGTATGATTATGAACTGGGGGTCGGTTGTACTGTGATGGCGTGAATCGTGAACTGCTCGCAGACTGCTGAGCTTGGAACTTCCTCTTCCGGGAGTCTAAGAGTTGTCGTTGAGCATCTTCTTGCAATAAAGCTTTATTCACTAGATGCTGAAAGGTAGGGTAGTCATTGGAGACTAATTGAACCTTGAGATTGGGATCTATCCCTCCCATGAACCTCCAAATCTTTGCGGCATCAGTCGCCACATCTTCTGGGGCATATCTAGATAGCTGAATGAATTTGTTAAATAGGCGGAAACGCTGTGTTTCCTTCTGTAGATGATGGAACTCCTTCCTCTTCATTTCCATAATACTCATAGGAATATGGGCATTACGGAAGGCTTCCAAAAATTCGCCCAACCAATGTTCTCGGCATCCCGGTGTGCAAATGTGCAAAGAATTGTCCCACCAATTGGCAAAGAACTCCTTGGAGTTGATGAGCAGCATATATAACCTTCTCATGTTCAGCACATTGAGCTAGATTCAGCTTCCTTTCCACTTCCTTAATCCAATCATCCGCCTCCAACGGATCGGCAGATCTGCGAAGTCGGAGGTCGGGTCCTCATGAATTCCCGAGCTTAGATCATGGTGGGTGCACAGTACTTGCTGAGCTTGATTGACTTGATTTTGGGCCAAAGCTCAAGAAGTTGTAGTTGCATGGCCATCATTTGTTCCATATTGGGAGCTTGGGTCATGGCGGAGGTGGAATTGGGGCCTCATTGTTGTTGGGCTGGTGGTTGTTGATGTTGCTTCTCGTGTTCACCATCCAAGCTCCATCAAGAAAAGTACAAAAGAGGGAAAAGCATAGATGAGAGACGGGCGCTTTATCATCCCAAAACAACACACAAGATTAACACAACAGATTGAGAAAACCCAACTTTTGAAATTCAATTAACTTTTGAAATGGTTGTACCACAAATGCACAAGGCTCGGTACAATCCATTTTATTACATCATATCATTATAAAAGCGTTCTAGTATCGATAAACTATCAAAAAGGGTATCCTATCCAACATCTAATTGTCCTCAATGATGATACGCTCCTCTGCTCCTCCTCGGGATCCTCCTCTCGAGTCCGACGAGTGACTCGCCCACAACCACGCAGCTTGTTCGGCGATTGCGACCGTGATCGGCTTTGGCTGAAAGTAGGTGATCCGAACGGAGCGCCGGCGCCTCGGCCGGATCCGCCAATGTCTAGGTCGGGTAGCGGATCGGGCGCCGCACACTCTTCCTTGCGGTGAGTCTAGTGCGAGGTCCCGAGAGTCGACCGAGCAGCAACAGAGCCGGTGGAGTCGGTGTAGTGGTGGCAGCTCAAGACGCTCCACCTGCGCCTCGGCGGTGCCTCGCTGCATGGCGTCGGCGTGTGCGTCCGACTCTGCAGCACCGTGCTCGAGAGTGTCGGAGTGGTCGAGCTCGATGTCGGGCATCCGAGAAGTCCTATCTCCCGCTGAGCTCGCGTAAGTCGCGGTCGATGCTTGGGTGAATCGCACTGATGAGACAGCGTGGGTCGCCCACCACGATCCGAAAGCCTCGGGGTGGGTCCGTCCCGCCTCGTAGTCGGAAAGAAATGTAAAGGTGACTGTCGAGCTCCCCCTTGTGCCTCTGCACAACTCGCTATCGCCATCTTGGCCGCATCTCGATGGCGTCCGCATAAAGGTCCGAGTGTGCTCAATCCTGCAGATGGGGTCAAGCTGCCCATCCGGAGCATAGATGAATACTTCCATGGTCCATGAATCCATAGTCATCACTCTAGTGTTCCGCCCTCAAAATGGGGTCATTGATTATATTTCGATGCTGCATTAATCGTCGAGAAGAGTCGCAAAGCTCCTCACTCGCCATGAGAATGGTGATCCCATGGGGTGAAGACGACGAAGAACCCGCCATCTATAAGTTTGAAAATAAGAGGAGATCAAGAAAGATTTTTAAATAATGAGAGTAGGACAAGAACAAGATACTAAGTAAGAAAAGAGTAGAAGCAAAAGAAACTTATATTTTTTGTACATAAATTTTTATTAAATATAAATCCTTAAAGCTTCCCAAAACCTAGGCTCGTCCTCTACCAAGATGGCTCGATACCACTACATGGGACCCGGAGTAGAAACTCCTGCACTTCGTATGTATTCTTGCACTAGTCCTGAGATCAATGCTAGTACACACAGTTCAAACAGAAAAGATGATACATTGCCAACAACGCTTTATTACAATAGTATCTCAAGTATTACAAAGGCCATTGCCTTACTAAGGTTCACGTAACCACAAGCAAAAACACAATGAAGCAAAAGATAACTTGATCGACCCATCAATCGCCACGGGCAATTGACTGGGAAACGATTCCTAGGCATCCGAGAATAATCCACCGCATCCACATTCGCGCAAGTCATACTCTCCACTTGATCTTCTCCATTCTCTCGCTTTTATATTTATAGAGCAATAGGTGAGTACAAAATGTACTCCAAGTCTTGGGAAAATGCATAGATGTAAGGCTTCACAAAGGAAAGTTATATGGTTTATTTGCGAAAATCAGCATTTTATTTTTAATCTACATAATTACTTTGAAAGCCATTTTGTAAACAACTTGTTTTTAATAATCGAAATTGTATAAGTACTTTAGTGAAGGTTAAACTACCAACACTAATACCTCGAGCAATCCCGCTAACTTTCAATACCTCAAAGTTAAATCCACTGATCCAACATCACGAGAGTTATACTACTCCCGAGTTTTTCTCCAATTCATTTTTGTTTTGAAATCAAAACCAAAACTTCTACCATGTGAATGCATTCCTTGCTCGCCCTTGACCGTGGGCACGGCTATTCGAATAGTTTTACTCTGCAGAGGTTGTACACTTTACCCACAAGAGATAAATTATCTTAATAGTCAACACGCTTCCTTTGGCATGAGACCCAGACAAATTATCACAAAGCCTTTCGCCTACTCCAGTATAGTTTAAATACCACCCGCTAAGGTTTCACCACAACTCGAATCCACGAGTTGGAGCCCCCTCTTGCGCCATATGAGTACAGTAAACGCTGTCCCTCACTATGAATAACCAGTACACCCTGGCACTCAATACACCACTGGTGATATCTAAACTACACTATTATAGGGTAGTTAGCTAGGTCGTACCCATATAGACTTGTGGTTGTACTGTTTTGCTCAGTTTGGACAAACACAAGCGTCGGTCCTTAATCGACCAGGGTGGCTCATTCACGAACCCAATAATTCTCGTGCTAACCGCACCAGCCAAACCTTCCATCCACCCTTGTCAACTTTTCCCTTTAATTTTCAAATTAACAGTGGTAACATCCATTACCACTTTTCAAACAAAATATTTAACAACGGTAACATCCATTACCAATGTTCAAACAAAATATTTAACAATGGTAACATCCATTACCAATGTTCAAGCAAATCATTCATTAAAACATTTGATAAACATGCTACTCATTTGAACATTATTACATTTATTTGCTACGCTAAGCATTTACTAGTATTTAAACATTCAACAATTGTAGTATTAACTCATTATTGAGTAAAAGGGATATCCTAAGTTGACAATGGTACAAGGTAAACAATTTTCAATGGAAGGTATAACAAATTGGGTCTTTAACTAAGTTTTCTGAATTAAATTATCACTTGATATAACATAAGCATGCATTGATTTTAAAATAACTACCTACTCATTTTATAAATCATTGGAGCAAGTTGATCAAAGGAAACTTGCAAAACATGGGAGCAAAATGGTCAAAGGAGACTTGCCTTCCTGTGTCTGGTTGAAATCTTCCACAACTTGCTCTTGAGGTTGCTCGGACAAATCGGTCTCTACACGTAAATCGAGAATTCCAAATAAATAAAATAAAACAAAAATTCAAAAATTGAAAATAAATATACCAAATGAAAGATTGAAATTTTTGATGAATTTAGAAATTTGAATGGACCAATTTGGAGCTAAAATGAAAAAGATATGGCTATTTGAAAATCTCAGATTTGAATAAATCCAGAAATTCGGAAATCTCGACATGTGGGGTCCATCGTCAGCAATTTCATTAAAATGAGTCTCTGACATATGGGACCCACTGGACTCGGGACCCACTTGTCAGTGGCTAGCGCAGAGGGGTGTCGCTGACGGGTGGGGCCCACCTGTCAGTGCGAATTAAAACGGAGAAAACTCAACCTCAGCGCGCGGAGCGGGGCTCGAACGCGCGCCGAAGGAGTGGGAGGGGGAAGAGAGCGGCGCTAGCCAAGTGAGCGGGAGGCACCGCCACCCATAATGGGTAGGTAATCCTCTTAAGGATTATCTGCGGGGAGGCCGGCGAAGCAACGTGGCACACACGTGGCTGACGCGTGGTCGCCGCGTGGCTGCCACGTCACGGCTTTTTGCCGACGTGGCCGCGCACGCGCGTGGTGGCGGGGAGATGCTCGGGTGGCGCTGACGTGGCGCCGATCTGGCCGCCACGCCTGCTGCCACCTCATCCCGACGGCTGACGGGGCTGGCGGCCGGTGGTGGCGCACGGGGACCTAGGGTTGCCGGAGCTCCGGTGATCGGCGGCGCCGGCCAAGGGTACCAAAATGAAGAGGAGGATGCAGGGAATGCGTTGGTACCTTGCACGGAGACCGAGGGTGACCGGAGGGAAGAATCGGCGAGAAGGGGCGGCGGTCGGAGAGGAACCTCACGGCGGCGGAGGAGATCCAGTGGCGCAGTAGCTCGGGGAAGGGGTCGCCGGGATTCGCCTTGGCACCAGCAACGTCGGGAAGGCGTCGGCGAGGAATGAGGAAGCCCGAGGCGACCGGAATTGCTCGCCGGAGTAATTGAAGCCGCGGGAAGAAATCGGGCGAGGAAGGGCTCTGCGCCGGTGATTCGCTGAGAGGTGAGGAGGAGCGCAGCGTAGAGGGACCTCGGGGTGTGGGTTTTATAGGCCGGGAGGGTTGTAACGGCCGCGCGGGTTCGCGGACTTGGAACCGCTCGGAGAAGATGAATGCGACGGCGGGAGAGAGTAACGCGCGTCTTTATGCCGTAAATCGACGCGGTGGAGGCGGGGATTAATATGCGATCGGCACGGGAAGTAATTGGCCAAGAAACCAAGCTTTAAAGCTTCGTTTCTCGATTTAATGGCGGCGGCGCGTAGACGCGGAGGAAGAAGGTGGCGGGAAGACGATCGCCGATGGGCCCGCATGTCGGTGAGAGAGGAAAAGAGAAGGAAATCAGCGACGGTTGGATTAGTGACGTGTGGCATAAGGAAAGATCGGGCCGCTGGATCACGCGAAGGGTAAGTGAAAAGGAACGATCGAGATTCAATCCGCAACCTTGATTAAATCGGGCCGATAGGGTGTATTAAGTGGCAACGGCGTTGCGATTTAATACGGCAATCATGAACGGTCAAGATGACGACACGCGTTGGGTACGACGGTTTGACATGTGGGACCCCGGCGGTGAGTCCACACGCACGGCCTATGACAGTGGGGCCCGCTTGTCGGCGCAAATTGAAAAAGAAACTCAACCTCGCGCGCGAGCGGGCTCGAACGCGCGCGAGGAGCGGGGAGGAAAGAGAGCGGCGGCGGTAACTGGCCAAGCGGGAGGATCAACCTACCCTATAAGGTTGATTTATCCTTTTGAGTGTTAGCCGGGATGGCCGGCCGTCGGATGCGCGACACATGGCGCCGCGAGAGAGGGGAAGCGGGATGAGGAGTAGACGGCGGGGATGAGCTCGGGCCGGGGAGGAAGAGTTCGGATGCGTGACAAGTGTCAGCCCGAGGGAGATTTGATATTTAAATCTTTTATATATATTTCAGAAATCATTAGGAGACTTTAAAATACTCAGAAAAATACCAAATAAATTCCAAAATTCCAGAAAAATTCACATAACTCATCGATAATGTTTTAAACATATGAAAAATATTTCCAACTTATTTGGATATTAAATTTTCTTTTCAACAGAAACTTTAACTTCAGAAAATTCCAGAAAATTGGAAATTATTAATTTAAAACTATTTCTTCAGAATAAAAGCAAAAAAATTGGGATGTTACATCTCCTCTCCCTCTTCTCCCTTCCTCCTCAGGCCCCCTGGTTGCCTCTCCGTCGGCCAGCCCTCCACGCCCGTGGAGCGTCGGCGACAGCAGGGTGGGGAGGTGAGGCGCAGGCGAGGGAAATAGGGTGAGGGGCGACGGCAAGTACGGAGAGTGGAGGCGGCGAGGTACAGCCGGGGAAGGCGGCGCCGGCGGGGCTCGACCGGGCGACGGCGACCCAAAGGAAACAGCAGGCGGCGGCAGTAGCATAGGGGCAGCGGCAGCCACAGGAGGACGGTGAACAGCGGCGGCGGATGCGGCCGGCGGTTGCGGTACCGGCCGCTGGCTGACGGCAGCGGCGCGCACGCGCAAGCGACAGCGCGAGCATGCAAGTTGGGCAGGAGTCGAGAGCACAAGAGAGAAAGCAAAGTGGCCTTTTGCTTCTCCCGGTCCCTCTACCCTCTATATATACAATCCATTGGCATGGGCCGGGCCGGGCTGGGCCTGCTCAGGTATTACATTCTACCCCCCTTAACCGAATTCGACTCCGAATTCTAGAACTTAGTACTTTACTCGAAAACAAAGCGAACTATAGTAAGCAACAAATAATTATAACTCATACCCGTAGTGAACAACTCCGGGTACTTCTCGCGCATGTGGGACTTCAACTCTCACGTTGCTTCTCGCTCAAACTGTTGCGATAACTGTATTTTAACATATTTTAACGTTCTGTGCCTCAACACCTTCTCTGATTCCTCCAGAATCCGAACTGGACGGGACTTGAAGGTGAGGTTTTGCTTAAGGGACAATGGCTCTACAATAATCATGTGCTCCGGATCCCTTAAGTATTTTCTCAGCATAGACACATGAAACACGTTATGCACTCCTCGCATAGACTCGGGAAGTTCCAAATGATATGCCGACTTTTCAATTCGTGCTAGAATCGGAAATGGCCCAATGTACCGCGGGCTAAGCTTCCCTTTGGTACCAAATCGCATAATTCCTTTTAGTGGGTGATACGGTCAAAAACACATGACCCCCCCACTTTGAATTCTAAATCTCACCTTCTATTATCCGCATAGCTCTCCTGCCTACTCTGGGCAGCTAGCAGATTCTGTCTAACCTCCGCCACTCGTTCCACTGTCTGTTGGATCCGATTCGGACCCAAGACTGCCTTCTCGCCTACGGCATCCTAACAGGGTGGCGATCTACACTCCCGTCTATATAGAACCTCAAATGGCGCGGCCCGAACACTGGAGTAGTAGCTGTTATTGTAGGCAAACTCCACGAGTGCCAACTGATCCTCCCAGCTACCTTTTCACGACAAAAACACAGGATCTCAACATGTCCTCCAGTGTTCGAATTGTGCGTTCAGACCATGCTTCCTTTGTTCACAACAAAGGGGGCTCTTATCTTTTAAAAGAGAAGTAACACATAACATTTCTAAAATCGACTCACTTCTAACAAGCAAAGTTTTTCATAAAGGTAAATCCGATCATAGGATCAACCACTCTCCCACAGGCAATCCTTCGCCCAACATAGTTGGGAAGTCATCTTCCACAGAAAGATCATTCTATCACAATGAATCCACTCAGGGAGTGAAAACCGGACAGGAAATCAATCCTCCGATAGCACTACTTTAACTTTACCCCAATCTATTTGCTTTCACTAACTGTTAACAAGTCTGAGGCTCATATACCAAAATCTCCAATACTCCGTCAAAGACTCCAACAATATTGACATCTTCGATCCATGTCATAGAAATCAAGCAATCCAAAACATCAACACCTAGTGATGATGCCCACCACAAGGCATATAATTCAGGGAAGTTTATTCTTCAAACTCTTGCACTCTCCATGCTACCGATAACTCACTAGCTTAAATATCTCATCAGTAACCATCATTCTCCGTAGATGTTACTACTTACAACGTCACAACCGGTTTTGCTCCTAAGGTTGACTCTCAATCAATCTTCCACAAGGGATTATAGCATAAAATCAGCCCATATGCTATTGGTCACACAAATCTTTGCAACCATCTCACTAATCATATCAACCATCCTCACTATACATTTAGGCCCCAAAAACTTCACGTTACTCATTTAATGTTCCTTTCACGTACAAGAGATGTCAACCCTTCGGCAACCCTTTCAAATCCATAAGGGTATAAAATTTAATCATCCATAAACAAAAGGGAGTTCAAGTAGTTTTTTTCCAACAAAACATGACTTTGGAATGATTTCAACACTCATTCCCACGAAACAAACTACGAAACTCCCATAATTCAAAAATCACTCTTTCAATGATGCAACGCTTTAACAGGGGAACCATTCCCTTCGGTCAAGGCATCACACCACAACACATACAATGGATGATAAACACCAAGAAATAGGGAGTTGCAACAAATCCATCTCATGCATTACCCTAATCGACGCGCCCAGGCACACTCTAGACTCCGACTCAAAACAACCCAAATTACGTGTTTGAGAAACGCTCATGACTCATTCTTGAGTACGCATAGAATTTTTGTTTCTGGGTACGTCCGAATCTTACGCATTCGGAAGCGCCACGGACCACACATCCGGGAAACCTCATATGCAGAAGTGAGGGAAGTCACATAACACTCGTGACAAATACACACAAATCATCTGTAAGCCATGCGGATCTCCTACTCGCAACCACAACCATTTATCATCGTTGGGAACTGAACATGACCTTCTCTGAAGTCATGAACTCCAAACGATAATGCGCCGAAACACAAAGCATTTCTTCCAAATGCCAATCATGAAAATCTATTAACATTCTTTGCCCCATAACCATGATAAGCTAGTACCTCTTGTACTGCTTTCACAGTTTAGCAAACATCAATTCGCTAATATCTAAGTCATTGACTTTTAGTATCCCATCTTGAACCTTCCCACATTTCGCTAAATACTTTATTCCCTCATTTTTACTCTATGATTCATCGAACTCTGCCACCTTACTGCACGCAACAACACAGTCACCGCGACTGTTTAGTGCACAAAACATGAGGTGCGGACAAGACTCTTTAATCAAAAGGGTCACTTATCAATAAATGATTTCACATGCACTTGATTCCAAGGCGCCAACTAAATTCCACCAGCTCAACTTTAAGGATGACTATTCATCCAGATTTTAGCATGAATCAATTGTACTCTCAGGAACTGCATTTACTATTATATTAAACATGGGATCCACTTGCTCTACCTTCGTAGGCATACACATAATTTTCTACAAACGCAACAGCAACATTACCAGCCCATGCTTAGAAATTGACACCAAGTCCTACTAGATCTGTACAATTTCATCTCTCAAAAGTCAAGTCTCATGACTCTACAATCATGCTCTGTTTAATTCAGTTGGGAAATTATTCAACATCAAGATCTCCATTCTGGTCTTTCCAACTAATGCCAATAGAGTTCTCATATCACAATTATCAAAACCCTCCAAGACATCGATCGGGATTGTAATAAATCAATCACCGTGCGAGATTGGTGGTTTTATGATTATTCACCTATTACCCATGGAAAAGATAACTCCATGAAAGATTTCCACCAAAACAATATATTAACACGCTTCTTAGCATGTCTAAATCACATAGCTAGGCTCATTATTTGGGACCACACAAAACATATCATTCAACGGGGTTCAACAATCTAAATAATCTTAATGACCTACTGGCTCACCAGCATTCTAGGTCCTACTGTTAAACAGAGATGGACATGCCCTCCACCACCTCTTATGCAAAAACTAAATCCCCATTGATTTCAAACCAACTTCGGTCCCAAGGCATAGCTAAAGTCAATTACTCTCCTCGGTTCTCTCAACCAGAAAATTCCACATCCTTCCATCCAGTTTCTTTAATCACAACCTCTCACATGAGCTTGACCCGACATTACTGTAACTATTGGATATTGTCCTCTCAGGACAAAAGTATCAGGCCTCAATACGCAAGTCACTCCAAACATTCGCAGGATCAGCTCCCACCGAACATTGGATTTGCAAAGAGCACTACCCATTACCAGCTATAATTCAATGACTCCAGGAGTCATTAACCCAAAGATAATCATTATCCAAAATTAGGGCAAAATACCTTAAGAACAACATATCACTTCCTCTATATCTCGAATGGCAGTATGACCTGGCCACTACAGCGACCACGGCCCCTGCCTCTTCTACATCGCCAAGCAATGCAATCACAACGTAGTCCACTTGGACACACAAGTGGAAAATTCAACAATTTACCATCAACACACAAGCATTTATCTCAAGACATTGCAAATCAATAATACAATTTGGGAAAGTGCATATGCAATGCAAGTCCCAAACCCCATCCTACTGTGCAACAAGGTGTGTCAAGTTCAACTTAATTATTAGACCTAAACCATGTTTTACAGAAATAATTAAGCTAAGCTGACAAATTATCTTTACCACGGACCTAACGCCCGCTCTGATACCAACTGTAACACCCCGACCCTCCATAGGGCTCAAGATGCTACCACCACACTGTTACTGTCTCACATAGGCTCGCCATAAACAGAGTTAGAGCTCGAGAAATGTAATAATAGGAGAACCTGTTCTCCTGAAACACACTGTAACTAAAAAATTTTCTTAACCTTCTCAACATATGATTAACCATAACGCTTAGTACATGACTAAGCAGTTATCTCACATGTGCGGTGCAAGAGGAACTACTCCCATTCCATGCATGCCGTCATTCCGGATCACCCTAAAAAAATAACAAAACAAGGGTGAGTCCGAAGACTCAGCAAGCACACGATAAGCAGTATATCAATCCATATTTGTAAACTGTAATCCAACTCTACGGTTGTAAGCTGTAAACCACCTCTATTGTGAATCAGAAATCGATCTCATCAGAAATCAGAACTCACATCTATTGTGTACTGTGAATCAATCTACTGTAGTATGTAAATCTCGTGAGAATAAATCCAATCTCATGGAATCTGTACATCCAATCTCAGATATACAAATCCACCGTGGAATCAGAATCAATCCATTGTAGACTGTATATCACATCTCCTGTAAATTGTAAATCACTTATGTGATCGTGGATAAATCGATCTCATCGTAGCTGTCAGAATTTGTAAATCAACACTCAGTGCAAAGAAACGATAAGTCAACTCTCATCAGCAATCAGAAATCTGAAATCAACTCTCTCAGATATCGTAGCGGTAAGTCAAACCACTATAACTGTATCACTCTTTAAGTAGTGCAACAAAATGCAATGCAATCAGAATCGTGAGGCAAATCTACATCAGATCACTGTCTGTTTCTCTATTCATGCAATGCAATGATATGCAATGCACATGTCACTGTAAACTTGTACCGGTATAGCGGAGGGTACATCCGTCGATGTCACCCTCTCCCTCCATCTCGTGGAGGTGCCTACCTCTGTAGGACTTATTCAAGAGCACTCCGGACTAGTCATAGACTTTCTCACTGACCTGGCTCTTATGCACTTTGCATGATGCATGCTTTTCAAATGGGGCTGTTTACTCATAAACAGTACTCCTCAACATGATTAGCACATAATCATGTGTCTCATCTCTTAATGCTATAAATCATAGTATGGACATAATTAGAAATCCTTTAACACACTTCATTGTTTTACCATGGACTTGCTTTCACTGTTGGAACTTATTATAAATTTACAATCATCAACATTTACCTACTGGTAATCATGTACCTCAGCAAACGCTGTAAATCATGCATCTCATGCTATAAAACACTGTAAATCATGTCGTGGAAACATGAATAGCAATCATTAACCACACTGTACTGTTCTATAATGTACTTGCCTGTCAGCCTTGATGAGGACATCACTCCTTCGGATGTAACCGCTGATCCTCCAACCGTTATGCAAGGTCCAATGACCCGAGCTCGCATGCGACAATTAAATCTAGAGATGAGCTCGTTCTTAAGCGATCCTTTTTATAGTTTTGAGAATAGATTGCTACCTAATGATGTTATCTTGCTTAGGAACATTGGAGAGGGTCATGAAGTACATGGAGAGAGGTGTGGAGGCGGAGAAGACCAGCAAGGACATCCAAGTCAAGCCGGAGGCCCAGTCCAACTCGAGTTCGAGTCTGCCTCGGCCTTCAGGACCAGCCTGTAGTAAAACGAACGCCCAGGACGCATACGAACTCCGTTTTGGACGTTCCATATATGTATGGAAAGCTGAGAAGGAGACCTTTCCAATGGCTCTGGTCCCATATCAAAATTCCTTCTGAGTCAACGGGAATCATTGAACCAAGTGGGTATTCAGAATCTGTCAGGGTGCTGCGCCACCGTCTTTTGGGCCATTCGGCTTTGTATCGTGTTGGAGCCCATTAGGGCGCGTCCAGGGGTTTTGCACGCCCCTCACTCCTTTATATACAGCCGCCACCCCCACCATTAGGGTTGGGTTTTGCTTAGATCAATTCTGTCTTGAACAGTTTCGCTGTTCATCGGTTTGTGAGACCCCAACTTTCGAGTGCTAAACCAGTACATCTGCAATTTCGTCGTGTTCTTCCTTGTTCTTGCTTGTGTTCCTTGATTTGTGTTCCTTGATTTGCAGGCGAGGATTAGCCTTCTTGGTGAGGTGAACCGGGCAGCGAACGGTTGATAACCTGAGGAGACGTGGTGCCGCGATTGCGGGGTTCGGAACGTGTTGTTCGGAAGCCGGATCGATTTGTGTCGCGCCTCCACCAAATCGAACATATCCAGAACCTGTTGGAAGATCGGGACCCCGTCATCATCAAGTGGTAATCAGAGCTTCAGGTGTTCCTTCAGGTTCGAGTTTACCCTACCCTTGTTGTTTTCGGTTTCATCCTAGAGTCCAAGAAAAAGCCCTACAAAAAATATTGTAGTCATAGGTTGTTCCCTATCCTAGATCTCGTTAGCCTTTTGCACAATTTGATTTCGGAGTCCGTAGTGTTGAGTTTGTGTCCTTCGTCGAGTTGTGTTGTTGGTTTAGATCGTGTTTTGTTTCGGGTTGTCTTGCTTCCGCTACCTCTCATACAAACCCTAGCCGTCAACTTTTGTTTTCCCACCCATATCCCACCCTCTGTTTTTGTCTCGTGATCACCCAGCTTCCCACCTATATCCCACCCTCTGTTTTTGTCTTGTGATCACCCATCACCATCCCCCACCCTTTTCCCGAGCTTCCGCCCCCAATTTCCACCCGATCTCGTTTTGGCCTCTACAGAAACCATAACTCGGAGGCCCATCTTCAAACGGCCATAACTTTCGCATACGGACTCGAAATCAGGCGATTTTTTTTAAATTGGGTGAAATTAAATTTTGCATCCGATACTCCCCCACTTCGTCGGGTTCGACGAATTTATTTTGCCCAAATTCGGCCTGCAAAGTGCAGTACTCGAGCTCCGAACTTTCGTCACCGAATTTACAGCACATTCATCATTTTCTGTAGGCCATACCTTACATCAGATTGAGGTGAAACTTTGTGTGATTCCTATTTCTGTGCTCTTCTTTGTGAAAAAATACAGGAAAAAGACACAAAAATAAAAAAATTTGCTTATAGTATAGAGGAGAGAATTGCTCTGTGGCGAAAAAAAAGAAAAAAAAGAAAAAAAGAGAGCACAGTTTTAGGTGACAGAGTTTTATTTGTTTTGTGCTGTCTTTGCCTGGCCATGTTTGTTGCTGTCTTTGCTTTTCTATTCTGGTCGATTCCTTGTTCATCATATCATACCTGCTATAGGACACATTTAGGCCAGCAACTAGGACCAGTGCTTTGGACATTTATTTAGCATTACTATCTGTTATTGATTTGTGTTCCACTCACATATTTGGCCTTCCAAACTCCATATACATACTTGCTTGTGTTCTGATGCCGGCCACATTGGAGACACGCCTGCCACCTGTCAATAGGGGTGAAAACGGATCGGATAGTTTCCGACCGATCCGGACGAATACGGATACGGATTGTGTCGGATCGGATTTTTTTCGGATAATTCTCGGATCGGATACGGATACGGATTTTTTTTATCGGATACGGATACGAATACGGTAAGCCTAGTATCCGTCGAATACGGATACGGATACGGATAATCCGGATAAAATGAAACCGGATATCCGGATTTTCTAGAATATCCCATTTTCTTATTTCCAAAATCCGAATAAAATCTGAAAGGCTCTAGAAAACAGCAATTAAATCCCAAAAATTCACTAAAAATACCAGAAAAATCCTTGAGACCTGAGGAACACAAATAAAATATTTTTAGCACATGTTAAAGTTTAATTTAATTATATTAAATTATTTTAAATTCTAAAAATTTATTTTAAGCTTGATTTAATTCCAGAAAATTTATTTTTGAAAACATGGCTTTATAAACTCCAGAAAATCATAATGTTACAAACTATTTATGTATTTGTGTTAATTGTGGATGTATAATTTAAGGGGTTTTTATGTTTCGATAAATATTCGTAACCGTATTCGTTTCGATTCGTATTCGATCCGTATCTGTATTCGATATTATTCGTATTTGTATTCGTATTCGAGTTATCCGTATTCGTATCCGTATCCGAAAAAAAATATGAAAACAAATATGGTAGAGGCATTATCCGTCCGTATCCGATCCGTTTTCACCCCTACCTGTCAATGACGGCCCTCGTCATGATGATGACACAGTGTCTGATGCGGATGGCAACATTGATCAGCGGGCGACACAAGATGCACGACTACGTCGGCGTCTTCAGCAAAACTGACATGGTATGGGAGGTAATAACCAGAATCTTCATGGTAACGACGATCCTTTTGCTAAAGTCAAATTTACCATTCCATCTTTTTCTGATCTTTATGATGCTGAAAAATATCTTGATTGGGAGATGACGGTAGAGCAGAAGTTTAATTCTCACTTGGTTCCTGACCAACATAGAGTTAGACAAGCTACTAGTGAGTTTAAGGACTTTGCTATTATCTGGTGGAATGAACTTGGTACCATGCGTTTACAACCTGATACATAGGAGCGATTAAAAGAAGCTATGCGTAATCGTTTTGTTCCTCCCTCATATAAACGTGATTTGAGAAAAAAATTACAGCGCTTAGAACAAGGTGATAGTTCTGTTCAGGACTATTATGCTGAGCTTCAAAAGGGTATGGTGCGTTGTGGGGTTGTTAAGGAAACGGAGGATAAGATTTGTCGTTTCTACGGGGGGTTACGGCGTGAAATTCAGGACATTGTTGATTATAAAGAATTTACTACTTTTATTACTGTCAACCAGTTGTTCCAGCTTGCTATGCTTGCAGAAAAAGAATTGCAGGGACGCAAGGAATCAGCGAAGGCAAACACCGGACGACCCTCCTACACGCCGTGAACGACTACATCGACGGTACTGCCCAAGTCTTCTTCGAGTTTTCGTTCTCCTCCACCACCTGTGAACAAGTTTACAGCAGCGCCACCGAAGCCACCTTTCACGACACGCCTTGCAGATTCTACAAAAAATCCTTTACAGGATCCAGCTAAGAGCTCTTCTTCCGTGGCTTCAACGAGTTGCTCCTCCGACATTCAGTGCCAGGCGTCCACAGCGACGCTATGGAGCATCATTGTGCGGCGAGTCCTCAGCACACAGGTACAACAATCCGATAAGCTTCAACGCCATAATTTGTTTCAGACTTTCTTCGCAATCAAGAACCGGCGTGCACGTGTCATCATTGATGGAGGAAGCTGCAACAACTTGGTGAGTTCTGATTTGGTCAAGAAGCTTGGCTTGATCACGCGACCGCATCCACATCCATACCATATTCAGTGGTTAAAGGACTCTGGAAAAGCTAAGGTAACACAAACATGCCGAGTCCATTTTTCTATTGGTGGTTATTCTGATCATGTTGATTGTGATGTGGTTTCCATGCAAGCATGCTCTCTTTTATTGGGTCGACCTTGGGAATTTGATAATGATGCTTTAAACCATGGTAGTAGTAACAAATACACTTTCATGCATAAGGGAAAGAAAGTTACTTTACTGCCTTTGTCCCCAGCTGAGATTATAGAGGCCGATAGGGAGAGAGTTGCTGCTGCTAATGATCCAAAGGAACATGTTAAATCTGAAAAACAGCAAGTAATCAATTTGAAAAATTCTGTTATGCTTGCCACAAAATCAGACCTTGCTGAAATTGATGATGTTAATGATACATGCTATGCTTTTGTGTGCAAAGATGTTTTATTTTCTCTTGATAATATGCTTTGCACTTTGCCTGCTTCTGTCACTAACCTTTTGCAGAAGTTTAGAGATATTTTTCCTGATGAGATACCTCCAGGACTTCCACCCATTCGAGGGATTGAGCACCAGATTGACTTAATCCTTGGAGCGAGTTTGCCAAACCGTGCGGCATACAGGACCAATCCCGAAGAGACTAAGGAGATTCAGCGACAAGTCCAAGACCTTTTGGACCGTGGGTACGTACGTGAGAGCCTTAGTCCTTGTGCTGTTCCTGTTCTTTTGGTTCCCAAAAAAGATGGTTCTTGGCGTATGTGTGTAGATTGTAGAGCCATTAACAACATTACTATAAGGTATCGTCATCCTATTCCTAGGCTAGACGACATGCTTGATGAGTTGTGTGGTGCTATAATTTTCACAAAGATTGACTTGCGTAGTGGATACCACCAAATAAGAATGAAACTTGACGATGAATGGAAAACTGTTTTTAAAACTAAGTTCGGCTTGTATGAGTGGTTAGTCATGCCTTTTGGGTTAACTAATGCACCTAGCAGTTTCATGAAATTAATGAACGAGGTTTTACGTCCTTTCATTGGCAAATTTGTGGTCGTTTACTTTGATGATATCTTGATTTATAGCAAGTCAATGGATGAACATTTGAATCACTTACGTGCTGTTTTTAATACTTTGAGAGATGCACGTTTGTTTGGTAACCTTGAGAAGTACACCTTTTGCATGGATCGAGTCTCTTTTCTTGGCTATATTGTGACTCCACAGGGAATTGAGATTGATAGAGCCAAGGTGGAGGCGATATGGAGTTGGCCCACGCCCACGATGGTCTCCCAAGTGCGGAGTTTTCTTGGCCTTGCAGGATTTTATCGCCGCTTTGTCAAGGAATTCAGCACCATTGCGACACCGTTGATTGAGTTGAAAAAGAAGGGAGTCATGTTCTATTGGGGACCATCACAAGAGGAGTCCTTTAATCTTTTGAAGGACAAGCTTACACACGCACCATTGCTCCAACTTCTGGATTTTGGTAAGACTTTTGAGCTGGAATGTGATGCTAGCGGAATTGGTATTGGTGGTGTTTTAATGCAAGAAGGCAAACCTATTGCCTACTTTAGTGAAAAATTGAATGGTCCTGCTCTTAATTATTCCACGTATGATAAAGAATTGTATGCTCTTGTTCGTTCTTTAGAGACGTGGCAACACTATTTATGGCCTAAGGAATTTGTCATTCATTCTGATCATGAATCACTTAAGCATATTCGTAGTCAAACCAATTTGAATCGTAGACATGCTAAGTGGGTTGAATTTATTGAATCTTTTCCTTATGTCATTAAACACAAGAAAGGGAAGGATAATGTGATTGCTGATGCTTTGTCTCGACGCTATACCATGTTGTCTCAGCTTGATTTTCGCATTTTTGGTCTTGAAACCATTAAAGGACAATATGCTTTTGATGCTGATTTTAAGGATGTGTTGTTGCATTGTAAAGAGGGACAAACATAGAATAAATTCGTGATCAATGATGGGTTCTTGTTTAGAGCTAACCGCCTATGCATTCCAATTGGTTCCGTTCGTCTTTTGTTGTTGCAGGAGGCGCATGGAGGCGGTTTGATAGGATATTTTGGTGCTAAGAAAACGGAGGACGTTCTGGCCACACACTTCTTTTGGCCAAAAATGAGGCGAGATGTCGAGCGGTTTGTGGCTCGCTGCACTACATGTGAAAAAGCTAAGTCTCGCTTGAATCCACATGGTTTATATATGCCTCTTCCTGTTCCTTCTATTCCGTGGGAAGATATTTCTATGGACTTTGTTTTAGGATTGCCCAAGACTAAGAGGGGGAGGGATAGCATTTTTGTTGTTGTGGATCGTTTTTCTAAGATGGCTCACTTTATATCATGTCATAAAACCGATGATGCCGTTCATATTATTGACCTCTTTTTCAAAGAGATAGTTCGTTTGCATGGTATGCCTTCTACTATTGTTTCAGATCGTGATGCCAAGTTCTTGAGTCATTTTTGGCATACTCTATGGAACAAGTTGGGTACAAAGTTGTTGTTCTCTACAACATGTCACCCACAAACTGATGGCCAAACCGAGGTGGTGAACCGCACATTGTCTACCATGTTGAGAGCTGTTTTGAAGAACAATTTGAAGCTGTGGGAAGAGTGTTGCCGCATGTTGAGTTCGCATATAATCGAGCGGAACACTCCACCACCAAGATAAGTCCTTTTCAGGTAGTGTATGGATTCAATCCCCGTACCCCTATTGATATTTTACCTTTGCCTACTAGTGAGAGAGTTCATAATGATGCTAAGGAGCGTGCTGATTTTATTGTCAAAATGCATGAGACTACTAAGGCAAACATTGAAAAGATGAATGAAAAATATATGATTGTTGGTAGTAAAGGTAGAAAGGAAGTTAAACTTGAACCGGGTGATTTTGTTTGGTTGCACTTGCGAAAGGATTGATTTCCTGAGTTAAGAAAGTCAAAATTGATGCCTAGAGTGGCTGGTCCTTTTAAGATAATTGAGAAAATAAATGATAATGCATATAAACTTGAGTTGCCACCCGAGTTCGGGGTTAGTCCCACCTTTAACATTGCAGATTTGAAGCCATACTTGGGAGAAGAAGATGAGTTTGAGTCGAGAACGACTCCACTTCAAGAGGGGGAGGATGATGAGGACATCACTGCTTCCGATGCAACCGCTGATCCTCCAACCGTTATGCAAGGTCCAATGACCCGAGCTCGTATGCGACAATTAAATCTAGAGGTGAGCTCGTTCTTAAGCGATCCTTTTTATAGTTTTGAGAATAGATTGCTAGCTAATGATGTTATCTTGCTTAGGAACATTGGAGAGGGTTATCAAGTACATGGAGAGAGGTGTGGAGGCGGAGAAGACCAGCAAGGACGTCCAAGTTAAGCCGGAGGCCCAGTCCAACTTGAGTTCGAGTCTGCCTCGGCCTTCAGGACCAGCCTGTAGTAAAACGGACGCCCAGGACGCATACGAACTCCGTTTTGGACATTCCACATATGTATGGAAAGCTGAGAAGGAGTCCTTTCCAATGGCTCTGGTCCCATATCAAAATTCCTTCTGAGTCAACGGGAATCATCGAAACAAGTGGACGTTCAGAATCTGTCAGGGTGCTGCGCCACCATCTTTTGGGCCGTTCGGCTTTGTATTGTGTTGGAGCCCATTAGGGCGCGTCCAGGGGTTTTGCACGCCCCTCACTCCTTTATATACAGCCGCCACCCCCACTATTAGGGTTGGGTTTTGCTTAGATCAATTCTGTCTTGAACAGTTTCGCCGTTCATCGGTTTGTGAGACCCCAACTTTCGAGTGCTAAACCAATACATCTGCAATTTCGTCATGTTCTTCCTTGTTCTTGCTTGTGTTCTTCGATTCGCAGGCGAGGATTAGCCTTCTTGGCGAGGTCAACCGGGCAGTGCACGGTTGATAACCTGAGGAGACGTGGTGCTGCGATTGCGGGGTTCGGAACGTGTTGTTCGGAAGCCGGATCGATTTGTGTCGCGCCTCCACCAAATCGAACATATCCAGAACCTGTTGGAAAATCGGGACCCCGTCCCCATCAAGCCTGGCGGATAATGCGCAAATGGCACCGAGCACGAACCGCCACCTCAAGAAGCACAATCGTTTCAATTCATTTGCTAAAGTAATACATACACATGCAAACAAATAACATTACTTTCACGTGTAAACCCAGTATCGCCGACCTCCCTCTCACCAGACACAGTCCCGCTGTCCCGGTTGTAATCGACATACTACTTTACGCGAGAAACTACAAATAGCTGAAAAGGGGTTTTCGAACCGTTACCCAAACTCAAAAACTGGATCAGGCTACGATCTGCCGTCCTTGGACCGGATTTGGCAGATCTGGCATTGGATCTGGCAGATCTGACTCCGGATCAGGTAAATCTGACACCGGATCAGGCAAAACCCCTCTTTTTTTCCTCTTCCTTCCTTTCTTTCCCTTTCTCTTCTTTTCTTTCTTTTCTTTTCTTCCCTCTTTCTTTTTCTTTCCTCATCCAGCCGGCCTCCTCACTTTCTTTTTCCTCACACGTAGCTGCTCTCCTTTTTCTTCACACCCGGCGGCGGCTCCCTCTTCCTCCCCTTTCTCATGCTCGGCCCCCTCTCCCTTCCTTCCCCTTCCTCTCCACACGCCGGCTCCCTCCTCTCCTCTCCCTCTTCTCCCTCCCTCCTCAGGCCCCCTGGCTGCCTCTCCGTCGGCCAGCCCTCCATGCCCGTGGAGCGTCGGCGGCAGCAGGGTGTGGAGGTGAGGCGCAGGCGAGGGAAATGGGGTGAGGGGCAACGGCAAGTAGGGAGAGTGGAGGCGGCGAGGTACAGCCGGGGAAGGCGGCGCCGGCAGGGCTCGACCGGGCGATGGCGGCCCAAAGGAGACAGCAGGCGGCGGCAGCAGCACAGGGGCAGCGGCAGCCACAGGAGGACGGCGAACAGCGACGACGGATGCGGCCGGCGGTGGCGGTACCGGCCGCTGGCTGACGGCGGCGGCGCGCACGCGCAAGCGACAGCGCGAGCACGGAGGTTGGGAAGGAGTCGAGAGCACAGGAGAGAAAGCAAAGTGGCCTTTTGCTTCTCCCAGTCCCTCCACCCTCTATATATACAATCCATTGGCATGGGCCGGGCCGGGCTGAGCCTGCTCAGGTATCACATAAACACATTCTTAACTCGTTCATTACGAGGAAACTATTTATTATTAATTAAGTTTCATGTTTTCAGAAGAAAAGAATGTATTGTAAAAGTGCAAATCAACTGCCCCAATGATATAACTTCAGTGAGCTCCAAATATTTTCTGGTGCCCTAGCTATGAAAGTATCTGTTATCCCTTTGTTTTAATTTCAGGTTTTTATTATTTAGTTCATTACTTACATTCATCTATGTGCTTGAATAAATCTGGCATTGGAAATCCCCTTGTACTAATTAAGATAGTGAATTAGCATTGTCAAAATTTTTATTAAGTCATATTCTTACGGATCAATTCCTTGAAGCAGAGCACTACAACTGTGCATTTTTACCCCTCAATTAATTAATAGATTTGTTAAAAAAATAATTATGTACATGTTAGCTTAGGCATTGACGGTGATCAATAAAAAAGCACTACAATTATGTAATCAAGATCAATAACAAGAAAACAACAAACACAAGAATAATTGACACAGAGAGTGATCATCTTTACTGTTCGGTGTGTACAATGATTGCGTAATACTCTGGCCCCTAGTGTGAAGGCCTATGTGGCCCATGTGAAGTAATGGTGGGATTAGGGTTGTAAAGTGAGTTGTAATTAGAAGTGGGTATTGGGCCAGCCCGTGCCGGCACGACCTGGGCTCGTCGTGCTTCGAGCTATATCGTGTTGTGCTGTGCCGGCCTACGTTACCTTCGGTCAGGCCCAGGTACAGCCCAAAGCTCACTGTGTCGGTGTTCGTGTCGTGTCAGCCCAAGCACAGTCCAAAGTAACTATACATGACGAAGGCGGCGACGACGGTGATGGCGGCCACCATCTTTATTTTTTCTCGTATCCGTCTCGTTAAAAACTAGTTAAAATTGAATTAATTGCATAAAAACATAGGTACGCAATGACATAAGTATTTCGGAGAAATGTGGAATTTCCTTAATATTCTAAAAATACAATGTTATTGCCTCGACTCCTCTGCATATTGCTCGGGAGCTTTGGTGCTCCGACTCATTAGTAGCATAATGGACAGATGGATGGTGAATAAATAAGAAGAGTAGATGGATGTTCAAGAAATGAGAGTGGATGAATGGTTGAAGAAATGAGAAGAGTACATGGACGGTAAATAAATGAGGGAATGAATGGGGAAGAAATGAAGAGTGTGGATAGAATTTGGATGGTGAAGAAATGTAGAGATGAGTTGATTTTATAGTCATCAGCAGTAAGTTGAACGTTACTCCGAACGTTGCTTTCTCCCCCAATGCCGTCGATTGCCACCCTCTCTCCAACAGCCGTCGGCTGCTACCTCTCTTTGAACGATGCCGACATCCTTAGAAATCATCGCGCCCCTCTTCTCCACTGACCGTGAGCTTCCTCCATCACCACTGCGACCTCCGAGCTCACCTCCATTGTCTCTGCAAACGACGGCTTCTCCTCTTCTCTCCTTGTTCTCTCTCCAACTCATTTAGGGTGACGTTAAACGACATCTCATGTGTGGCTATTGGAAATACCCTATGGGCAGCAATAATATCACTTAGCATTTTTTTCACTTCAACGTGTTGAACCGGCTTCTCGAGTGGGACCCATGTCACATTAAAAAACGCAAAAGAAATAAAAACCACCCCATCTATATCGTCTTCTTCCTCTACTCGCTTGTTCTTATCTCCATAGACCAGTACCAACACGTCCCCATCCATGGCTTTTAAGTCTCCATCCATAGCTTCCACTCCCTCACTCAAGTCGTCCCTCCCTCACAGTGTGGAGAGCCCTGTACGGTGGCGGCGACATGCGGCATAGAGACTGGTGCTGTTGGAACACACACACGACAACACACACAACTACGAGTATCTAATACTCGTTTACGACTTCGGCACAAGCGACTACAAATACCTAGTACTCGTTGGTGACCACGGCACACTCGACTATTTTCACGACTATAGTGGTTTTACTACTGCTACAGTAATCTACGACTGCTACAACGATTCTACGACTGCTACAGTATCACTGTTATAGTGATTTTACGACTACTACAGTACCGTTGTTACAGTGTTTCTACGCCTGCTACAGTACCGCTGCTATAGCACGCTGCGACTTCAAGCAGTCAACTACGACCACGAGCGATAACGACTATGAGACAATGGAGTTTTATGCCGCGCTAAAACTGTGCAGCTTTTCTCAACTTTCTTCTCTGATTTATATAATGCGAATACAAAGCAAAACTAAAACTTATTGTCTATTCTTACGCCATGATCCGCTTCAGCTGTGCCATCCCATATCCAGCGTAACCACATCTCCACTAACTAAACAGTCTTAACCGAGAATCACAGCCATGACATGAACATGAGCACATTTTAGGCCACTAATTATGACCGAGTAAAATGCAAATATGTAGCATAACAGACTTAAGTCCAACAAATCACCTCCTAAGCATGTTGCGCAGATTTCACCCCAACGACACTGAGCTTCTGTCTCATCTCAATGAACTTGACTCGCCCAAGCGCCTTGGTGAGTATATCACCGAGTTGTCCATCCGTGCCGACATCGTCGATGCCCACCTTGTCATCTTCAATGCACTCACGAATAAAATGAAAACGGGTGTCGATATGCTTACTCCATTTGTGATGCACTGGGTTCTTGTTTAGCACGATGGCTGACTTGTTATCCACCAGAAGCTTTATCATTTTTGGTGCTTGTCTGACTAGCTCACCATACAGTCGGCTCAGCCAAATACTTTGACATGCCGCCGTTGCCACCGCGATGTATTCTGCTTCACAGGATGAAAGCGCGACAACCTTCTGCTTCTGGGATGTCCAAGTGATCACACTCGCGTCGAGGAAGGACACAACCCCACTAGTGCTTCTGCGATCATTGATGTCACCAGTAAGGTCACTGTCACTAAACCCCACCAGTGCATCCTCTTGCATTCCTGCCTTCTTATAGCAACACTCGTAGCTCATAGTGTCGCTAAGGTAGCGCAGGATCTGCTTCACCACCGCCCAATGTGATGCAGTTGGTGCCTCCATGAACCTGCTCACGATCCCTACCGCGTAAGCGATGTCGGGCCGAGCCTCGTATTGCAGAGGTATCGTAGACTCCCAACAATACTCCAGTACCGTGCTGCATCCACACCGGCACTAGTGTCCTTCTTACTCAACTTCAACCGATTCTCCATCGGTGTGTGGCAAGAATTGCATCCTGCCATGCCAGATGACTCCCAAGATCTTCCCGGCATAGGCACTTTGGCAAAGTGTGATCTCACCAGCGTCTGCTTGATCTCGATTCCCAAGTAGTAACTCAGGAGACCGAGATCGCTCATCTCGAATAGGTTGTGCATCTGGTCTTTGAACGTGCTAATGTTGTTGATGTTGGTGCCGGTGATGATCAAGTCATCGACGTAGATGTCTACTAGCAGCGATGACATGCAACTGGTCCTCCGGTACACAGCATGTTCCAGAGGGCTACGCTCAAACCCAAGGGAGGCAAGCGACGCGTCCAACTTTGCATTCCACGCCCGTGGCGACTAACAAAGATCGTACAGAGCCTTATGCAGCTTGAACACCATGTGCTCGTTGTTGGGGTCAACGAAGCCAGGCGGTTGATGCACATAGACCTACATGTCCAACTTTGCGTTCCACGCCCGTGGCAACTGACGAAGATCGTACAGAGCCTTATGCAGCTTGAACACCATGTACTCATTGTTGGGGTCAATGAAGCTAGGTGGTTGATGCACACAGACCTCCTTAGCTATGTCACCATTCAAGAACGCCGACTTGACGTCCATGTGGTGCACCTCCCAGCCTCTATCCAAAGCGAGTGCCAACAAGAGCCGTACCATCTCCATTCGCGCCACTGGGGCGAAGACTTCATTGAAGTCCACCCCCTGCCGCTGAGCATATCCTTTAGTGTCTAGACGCGCCTTATGCCTCACCACCTTACCTGCAGGGTCCCTCTTAACCTTAAACACACATTTGAGCCCGATGGCCCTATGTCCAGTTGGAAGTGTGACGTGTTAGTCATATGCCCTAGAGGCAACATGGAGATGTTGTATATATCACATACTATGTTTATGATACATTACTTTGTTCCTTGAAATAGACATCATCATTATTGATCAATGAGTATGTGACTTATTCATGAGACTCTTAATGCTAAAATGTTGCTATTTCTAAATGATCCCTGATCATATATTATATGAGGAACAAATATGATTCAAAGACAAAGATCAGCATATGTATTGATTGATGATTATGTCTCATGGATCATGGTATGGTGATACCAAATCAATAATATGGACATGTGTTAGTGAACATATGTTGGATAGACCTGCCATGAGACACTGCAGAGATTCCATATGTTTCAGTTGGTCTCAAGTAGTATTTATGTAGAATCCTTAGACTTGAAATCATCATGGTTCCCAACATGCGTAGTAGCTTATTTTGGGACTACTAAACACTACTTCGTAACTGGGTAGTCATAAAAATAGTCTTCGGGTTTACCATGAAACATGCAGTGGGATGTGAATGATGAAGATAGAATTTACCCCTCTTTATGGAAGAGATATCTCTGGACCCCTCGATGTAATGGATTATGAAAGTGCATGGCCATGCCAAGGTGATTGAGGAGTCAATCACAAGTTTATAATCCATCACGGAATCGAGAGAGTGATTGAGCTATTAAGAGGATGACACAGGTCTCGCCTTGAGCTCAATCTATATCGTGAGGCAAAGTGATTCGTACATGAGAACATTACAGGTTCAGCTGATATGATCTTTACGTATACTTTGGGGTTAATATGTCTTACTAGAGGCCGTTATTAACAGGGTGACCAGAAAGGCGTTTCCAGGTCACGACCAAGTATACGTGAACCTACAGGGTCGCACGCTTAACGGGTTGGAACACTAATTCGAATATGACTCGGATGTGGGCTCAATTCGGATAGAGATCCGAATAGACTCCTATTGGGCCTCGGTCCACAAGGCCCAAGTGAGGAGGTCTATATATATGGAGGCGAAGGGCTGATGAGATACGCTCCTGTTAACGTCTAGCATAACCCTAGCCGCCACCTCCCGAGCCAAACCCTAGCCGCTCATGAGTGCTAATACACTCGCGATCGGTGTTCCAGCCTCGGACGTGTGGATACCGATGGAGGCGCTGCTCGTTGCGGTGTTGATCGGCGTCAACAACCTACAGATTGGATCTGCTCGTGGTGTGGTTGATCGCGTCGAGGAGACGATCTGTTCAGGACAATCGGCTAATTCCATTACTACCTCGACGCGCGTGGTTGGATCGGTTTCTCCAACTCTTCTTCCGCTGCGCTGCGCGTCTAGTGGTAACGATCCATGATCCTTCCTTAGCATGATGTCCTTGTGTACGCGGTAGAAAAGTTTTTGTTTTCTGCTTTCATAACCTACGCGCAATCCTTTACGACGAGCTCCCATGTACCGTTGTTGTGGACGGCAATCAGCTCTTCTCCATCGCCTGCTTCTAGCATGCTTCTTCGAGTGCTTGGTTGATGTTGGTTGGTTCCTTAGTAGCCAGAAGGCAAATCCTGCTCTGCTCGACGTCGATTTCCTCCGTAGTGTCATAGATGTTCGACAACTGCCAGTAGCGACGTGGCTTAGTGTCAGTGTCAAGCACATCATCATGAGTTGGTCGTGTCACCCACTTGACGCCCGTAGATGTCGGTGGAGGTGTCATTTGTGGCTTCGCGCATCCTGCGATGCCACTGGATCTGCTTCAGGTGTCGATGTCGTTGCTTCGTCCGCGATGTCTTTCTCCGTGGTGTATGTCATGGTGAATGTGGCAGCTGGGCATGGTCCAGCACTGCATTCACCTGACTCCCAGTCCCATTGCTTATGTTCCTCAACATAACATCGCTGGTCACATGAAGCTTCTTCGTCGCCGATTGTACACCCTGTATGCCTTTACTCCCTCATATCCGATGAACACCATCGGCGTCAAGTAGTCCACCAGCTTATTCACCCCTGGCTCGACGTTCTTTACATGCGTAATGCACCCAAAAACTCGGAGATGGTGCACCTTCGGCTTCCTCTTGTGTTACGCCTCATACGGTGTCTTGTTGTTGAGACTCCGTGTGGACACCCTGTTGAGGATGTAGACTGCAGTTTTCACTGCCTCGCCCTAGAATATCGCCGGCACACCCATGGTCTTCAGTAGACAGCATGCCATCTCCACTATAGTCCAGAAATTTGCTAAAACTGCTTAATTTCCAAGAATCCAGAAAACTAATATTTGTTGAAATGGCTTCATCTTCTGATTTCATTAAACAGATAGTCTTTGACGGCGTGAACTTTAAGTGTTGGCAAGCTAAGACAAAGTGTGGTTGGTTGACCTAAAACTATTTTGGGTCATCTCAGATCCTCCAGTGCTTCCTTTGGAAGGCGATGATAAAACTCGTTGGGAGGATGCGAACCACTTAGCTTTAGTTAGGTTGTTGGCCGTCTTGTCGAATCGTCTTTTGATGTCTATGTCAACTTCACGGAGGTCAAA